>OY757937.1:19779436-19859436 GCA_963585895.1 Sepioteuthis lessoniana | reverse complement strand
CGTAGTAAGTCTGTTCACAAAAGTACCAGCTGATGAGACACTTGCTGTGGTACGGGAAGAACACACCTACATCCCGATAATCAAATGAAAATGTTGACTTTCTGTGTGGAAACAACCTACTTAGGGATGGGATCTGATATATACCTACAAGAATAAGGACTAGCAATGGTTCACCGCTGTCACCAGTATTGACCAACTTATAAATGAAATAGTTCGAAGAAATGGCATTAGGATCACTAAAGCCATCTATATGGCTTAGATACGTAGATGACATATTCATTCGTTGGCCTCATCAGGAAGATTTTCAAACATAACTTAATCACGTGAACTCAATCTGACCATCTATACAATTCACTGTGGACAAAGAACAAGATAATAAATTACCCTTCCTCGATGTATAAGTAAGGCGCACAGAGCAAGGATTCAGGCCTACCTTCACCGGACAGTACCTCAATTTCAACATACATCATCCATATAATGTGAAGTAAAGAATCGCCCGTTGCCAACAACATCGAACAAAAGCCATGTATATCAAGAAGAAACGATTAATTTAAGACACAACCTCCATCGTAACAACTACCCAGAGAGCATAACATCGACTCCAAGAAACCTTGATAGGATGATAGATAACGATACCCGATAATTCAACAAAGTATGTCTGTCCTATGTCAAAGGCCAAGCCGAAAGAACCCAAAAGATATGTAGTCCACATGACATCATGACAATATTCATAAGTGGCTCAACTCTCCAGAGGTATCACTTCAGTGTTAAGCCACTGACAGAATTCAACATGTCCAAGAACTGTGTGTACACCATCCTTTGCAGTTGTGGTAAAGTATACAAAGGCGAGATATACCGCCCACTAAAAGTAAAGCTAGAAGAACATCGAAAAGCAGTAGTACGAGGTGAAATTGAAAAGTCGGGTATAGCGGACCATATAAAGAAGGGAAAACATCTGCCCCTATGTAATGAAGTTAAAATAATTGATAGAGAAGAACATTGGAGAATTAGACACCATAAAGAATCAGCACATATGTTAGATTATAGTGACCTGTTGAGTAGACCGTATCTAGAGATGAATACAATATGGGAACCAATAATGAAAAAGGTTGAATAAAAAATTCGTAATTCAGGTAAAAAATCATACATAACATAAACTTAATGTTCTTACATCACTATGAATTATAACAATTCATAGTGATGTAAGAACATTAAGTTTATAAGACATAAAAATTCATTCTGAACTGTCCAGCAGCGTTGGTTCCCTAAGCTTCTAAGTGACAATCATCTGGAGATTGCAGGTTCAATCTTGACTGCAGATGAGTAACAATACAGGAATACTTAACACTTGTACCTGGTTATGGTAAATGGAATCAGAGAAAGCGACCCCGCAGATTAAATAAAGGACGTGGTTCGAAGTTCCGTGTAAGCTCCAGAGTTCGACAAGAAACACTTGAAAAAATCCGGAGGGTATATCGGCCGAAACGTTGTGAATATAACAATAAAGATGAAGACAATCGTTCGAAACCCTGAATGATAAAAATCACAAAGCTTCGTCTCAGAGATTCAGACAACCACAACCATCAAGTTATAAAAAAGCCTATAAAAATTATACTAAGTCTAAAGTACCCCATTAAAATCGTTTGCAGACCTATTCATTCATACTTATAATTCATCATCATCAAGTTGAGCTGCGCACAGCAGGTGTTCCAAACTACATCCAGTGTCAGCACAGAGTTTTTGTAAATTAGTTCATGCGGTTCGGCCAACACTAGCATGTACATGTGAAGGGATACATAAAAATCACTTCTAAGTTCTTCCTTCCTTCTCAAGTGAGTTGCCACATGTCTTGTTCGTTGTACTTGGGCTGTTTTTGAGATAAGAGATATGTCGAAATAGAGCTGCTGTTTTGTCGGGTGCTGTTATATACAAATATGTACACATATAAATGTATGTACATATGTATCTGTTGTAACCCAACAAAAGATTACAGAATGAGAAATAACCAGAACAGAGGTTGGAAATGAAATGGAAATCTTTATAACATTAAACAAATACAATACTCGCCAACAGCATGAAGGAGGTACCCGCTGCTAGTGGTGGCTACCTAGCCAGCAAAAATACCCACCCTCAATATTGTCCAACGTATTTATGAGAAATGGGACATACCCATTACTGTTCACCGGTAGGGTATATAACAGAAACTGCGTATATATATATACATATATATATATATATATACACACACATGCATATATAAACACATAAATGTATATATATATATATATATAAGTACAGTCGGCGACCGTAGTCAAGGGCGACCTGAAGGCTCTCTTTTCATCATAGTTACGACAGTAAGGTTTAGGGGGGAGCTACTCCATTCCCTGGATTGCTTCACTTTACTCTTGATGCGTACCTTATAATACGAAGTGTTAAACAAGGCGGCATCAAGTACCATTTTTTGAGTCTTTGGTAATACTCGACCTGAGATTGAAACCCGGTGTCCCGGGCTATTTATTA
Source organism: Sepioteuthis lessoniana (assembly GCA_963585895.1). Taxonomy (NCBI): domain Eukaryota; kingdom Metazoa; phylum Mollusca; class Cephalopoda; order Myopsida; family Loliginidae; genus Sepioteuthis; species Sepioteuthis lessoniana. The sequence continues at coordinate 19,856,916 of OY757937.1, read as the reverse complement.
ACAATCTACTTACTCGGCATGTGTTTATAAACATTAGGGTAGGTCGATTTTGTAACTGTAAAAAAGGCATTCAAAGAAAGTTGCAAAATAATGTCAAAAGTTACCACAAGATATATCTTTCTTCAAAAATTTGTATTTATTTGAGGAATCAAACTTAAAGACTAAATAAATTGGGATTTTTATCACGGTATAGGTGTCACCGGCAACACGCGTCGCTTAAATAAAACCCAAGTTTTATCAAAAATAAAATAATACAATGCACTTAATAATAAATATTTTAAAGTTTAGTATTCCTTTTCTTTAGAAATTAAATGAAAATATGAAAATTAAAAAGGAATAAAATCACTATAATATTTCATTTGATATACGAATAACTATTTACATATGCCGTTTTATTTATTGTATATTTTATGGTATTACCCTGTTGAAATAACCTCCCCTAAACAATTGTTTTCTCTTTGTTTACTGTTTACGATTTTAATTATCACGAATATCTCTTGAATTTATCATTAAAATAGACTTAACTATAAAAAAACAACTTATATAATTATTCTGATTTGTGTATATTTTTAAAGTCGGTGTTTATTCATTAAAAAACTGTTTACGAGCTAGATACAATAGATAAAAGTGCTATAAAAAAGTAAAAAGGAAAGAAAGGGGTCAAGAAAAGATTTACATTCAACACCAACAGCTTCAACATCAAATCTCCAGGGTAATGTTTCTTCCCCCTCCTAAGTGACGAACCAGAAGAAGAATATTTGCAGCCAAACAGTCATCCAAAAGGGCCTTATAGCCTTATCAAATTTCCAAGATATGCTCCCGAGTTAGTCAGAGGAGACATATCTTCTAATCTTAGAACCAGCCTTGCTAATGCCTTGCTCTTGGATTTGAAGGCTATGGGCCTTCTTATACCCAGTATTAATATAAACGATATTATTATTGATAAGTGTAAAGTTGACAGGGCAAAGACTAAAGTGAAAACAACTGCCCAACAAAAACATAATCAAAGTATGGAAAATCTTATATGTATTGCAGTTGATGGAAGAATGGATATAGACACATTGCTGTATAAGGAAATTTGTGCAGGAAAATGGACAGAAAACTGAGAGACCAGAACGCCATTTAACTTTTACAAAGGAGACACCATATTAAAGTAAATATCTGACACATAGAGTTCTTCCTGACATTGGTGCAACAAGTGCTGTTCAAGTGGTGGATGTTTTGCATGAATTTAACAGTGAGAACACTGTCAAGGCTATCCTTGTTGACAACACTAATACCAACACAGGTTGTGAAGGTGGAATGGTTGCAATTTTAGAAAAAAAACTTTTTAAAAATTTTTTCACACTATTGGTTCCTCTCTGTGCCATAATGAACTACCTTTCAGAGCCCCTTTAAAAAATATAGATGGTTGCGCAAAAGGCCCTACAACATTCAGTGGCCCTCTGGGGGAATTATGCTCAAAGCATAGCCATGATTTACCCCAGATCTCATTTTTCACTATGAGCAGACCTCTGGATTCAATTTTGAAAATTGATGAAATACATGATCTCAGTTGTGACCAAAGACTCCTATATGAATAAGCAGTAGGTATTTCTAGAGGTAAGGTTGACTCTAGATATGCCTCCTGGAAAATTGGTCCTTTAAACCAGGCAAGATGGTTAACTTTGGCCATCAGGCTCATGTGTTTATGGACTCGTGGTGCATACCAACAAAGGCTCACAACAAAACTCCACAGTTAAATAAATTTTATCGTAAATGTGTATGCCACTTATTGGTTTGAAATTAAAAGAAATAATAAATTCCACAATCAGCAACTGCACATTTTTAGTATGATCCAGAGAATTAAGGAGCAGCCTCATGAAATCCAACAGATAGCATTAAGAAATATACATCGTAATACATTTTTTTTATTGGCAGAAAACCTTCTATATTCTATGGTCAAATCTGATTGGTTGGTTGGTTGGGTTTTATGGCATATCAACCTTTGTAGGTTATTTAACGCCAAATCCATTTTTATGTAAATAATCTGTTCTATTTAAAACAATTCAGTTTAGCATAAGTACACAGTTTAATGGTCAAAACATTTCCATTTCTAACTATTCAAGCAGTTGTATGTAACAATTCAGTTAAGTGTAAATACAGTTTTAATGTCGAAAAACAGTTCTATTTCAAATAATTCAGTTAAGCATAAGCACACAGTTTAAATGTAAGTACGGTTTAATTGTAAAAGTCATTTCTATTTCAAACTATTCAGTTTTACTCAAACAATTCATTTTAGCATAAGTATGCTGTTAATTCTATTTAACCCATAGATAGGACCCTTATCAGGTGCTACCACTCCGGGCCAGAGTGGACCTGGGAGCAATGGCAATGAAGGGGTACTCCACATTCCCCAAAGCTCCAGCATTGCTGGAACCTCACCATCAGATTGTTTAGTGTCATATCCAGGACACTCGTTAGTGTGCAGAGGTGCAGTCAGTGTATTCTACAGCCCCGGCTGACTGGGCAATACACAGAGTTAAATGTCAAACAGTTTTTTTTTCAGATAATTCAGTTCAGCATAAGTACACAGTTTAGACGTCAAAAACAGTTCTATTTCGAGCAATTCAGTTCAGCACTAGTACGCAGTTCCAATGTCAAAACAGTTCTATTTTAAACAATTCAGTTTAGCATAAATACGCAGTTTAAATGCAAAAATCAGTATAGTCAAAGAAGCACGTAGTTCTATTTAACCCATAGATAGGACCCTTATCAGGTGCTACCAATCCGGGCCAGAGTGGACCTGGGAGCGATGGCAATGAAGGGGTACTCCGCACTCACCAAAGCTCCAGCATTGCTGGAACCTCACCATCAGATTGTTTAGTGTCATATCCAGGACACTCGTTGGGGGAGTCTTACCCCTCTGCAGAGAAGCAGTCGGTGTATTCTACAGCCCCAGCCGACTGGGCGTCAAATCTGAGGAAGTTGATTAAGAGAAGAAGCTTTAAAAAGAATTTTGGCCATTAGTTAAGTAAATATTTATTCATATATCACTGACTCAATTATTCCAATTTATAGAATCATTTTTAAAGAACTTATCTAATTTCACCATAATTATTAAAGCAGTAAAGATTGGAATTTTTAAATAATTCACTTAATTAATTTTTATATTCTTTCTGGAGTGGTGAGTCAACCAGGAAAAGGTTAAAAAGAATACCAACTACAGGGTGGAACGATAAAATTATCGCCCTAGAAAACGACATGATTCCATTTCCGTTTAATGAAAACCGGTTTTCTTTTTTTGTTGCAGACCATCTACTAGTTGGCCAGTTGTGTACAAATCCCAAGAGCGATAAGAGCCTTCTATCATGTCTGAAAGGGACACAATGTTCAACGAGCGAGATCGGAGATGCGATGCTGTACAACTCATGCTCTCTACCGATCCAAGTTATGAAAATAGGACCATTGCCAGCACCCTCAAAATGCAAATCCGGACGGTTCAACGCTTGAGGGCACATCGGACGACCCTTTGGAGGTGGTGGAGCGGAAGGACACCGCCAGGAAGACCCGGACCAAGGAATTCATCGAAAAGGTCCAGGAAATCATTGATAAAACTCCCCAGCGGCCTATTGGCAGATTGCCAGAGATTTAGACACAACTGTGAATGCATGTGTGAAGGAGGAGTTGAAGTGTAGGTCCTCCAGGCACCAGACAAGCCAGATCTTGACTGAGAAGACAAAGAACCTCAAGCTAATCAAGTCCGTCAGGCCCCCTCCTCCCCCGACCTGAACCCGCTGGACTACTTCGAGAACATCACCATCATGACCTCCCACAACACCAAAGCCGGCCTGATCGCCGCCATCCGCAGAGTATTTGCTGAGCTCCCACAGGCGCTTGTTGAATCCGTATCGAGGCGGTGATTGAGGCTGAAAGCGGTTACATTGAATAGATGTCAGCTCTACTACATAATCAAGTTACCTGAATTGATTTTTTCAATAAAAGTTTTAAAATAAAGCTGTAGTGTTGTTTTCTTTAGGACGACAATTTTATCGTTTCACCCTGTATTAATTTTAACGTCACACATTGGATACAATTAATAGATTTAACATTATATGGCCTTTTTGAACCACCAATGATGGAAGAATTTTCTGAATCTGAACTTCGAGAATCACTGTTAAATGGAACCAAGCTTGATTTACCAGATTTGCCCTCACATTCTCAGGCCATAGAACGGGCAGTCAAGTTAACAGCGAAAGCTTCACAAACTATATGGTTTTGAAGCAAGGCATCAACACATAACAGCCAAAGTTTTGAGTCAGAAATTGAGAACGGCAATTTTGTCTAAGGGTTCCTATATGGAGCAATTTGACTCTATATATTAAACTCTATTAAAATAGTGTGTTTTTTCCTAATTTTTTTTGTTATATTTTCACTTATAACAGAAAAAAATCAATTTTTAAGGTATTCAAATATTGCTTAATTCATAACGGTAAAAGGCAATTTATAGAAGCAGATACTGAAAATGAGCGGGAGGGACAGATTTTCAATTTGAAGATTAGTTATCATTTCTTTAATTAGTATCATTTTTATAAAATAAAAGGACATTCCCTGATTTAAATACTAACATTATTTGGTTTTCACACTAATATTCAAGCCAAATCTTGCAAAAACGAGGAATTTTCAGTATATTTTTGTCTACACTCTTTGATACCAAACGCTCAAAAAACCGTTGAACTATTTATTCTAATTTTTTGTATGAGAACTTAATAGGTCCATACACAACTTTCGGTAAGTGAGATTCTTTAATATTTTGAGAAAAGTGAAAAATCAACCTACCATACATGTATATAAATATAGATATATATACATATACATACGAATGTGAATATACAAAACATACACGTACAGATGTAAATTTATTTAAACATACACATACGCATTTAAATATATATAACGAACACATCCGAACATCCAATACATATACAAATCTGTACATAGGCATGCATATATATATATATATATATATATATATACATGCATGCCTATGTAAAGATATATATATATATATATATATATATATGCATGCCTATGTACAGATTTGTATATGTATTGGATGTTATATATATATATATATATATGCACAAACGTATAAATACATATTAATAATTATATATATATATATATATATATCATCACACACACACCCACATATATATACACACACACACACTACCAGTCAAAGGTATTTGGCCACCTACAATTTTTTTATTTCCCACTCTAAAATCTATATTTTTAATGAAACAAGTTAAGCACCACAATTTATTATACTTAATACAGTAGAATAGCTGTGATAATTCCATCGAAAACATTACGGCATTCGTGTCGGGTGTTTAATTTGCAGGAGAACACTTGGTCTCAGGAGACTGCCCCCCACCCAGGATTTCGGTGTCTAAAGTGCTCCATCAGGAGAATGCCGACTGGACCGAGAACTTTTTTTATCCTGCCTTGAATAAGTCTTGATCTATGCGCAGCTCCTACTTTACAATGGCCTTATGCCGCATTTTGGTGCAGTGGGACATCGGATAAATTCAAGCAAAGAACATCATGTGGAACATAGAGTGTCACCATTGTTATTCCTAGGTTAAGAACACAATGGGGAAGACAAAGGAGTTTCGTGTTGACTTGAGATAGAGAATTAGTTACTTCAACGAGTCGGGAAATAGTTACAGTACTATTTCAAAAAGGTTAGCTATCCTTATATCACCGTTACAGTCCGTTATAATGTTTAAACTGTTTGGCACGACAGAGAATAAACCTGGGCGTGGAAGAAAAGCTAAATTCTCATCGAGACCTGCATGAAAACCTTTTCATGAGATTAATATAAAGCCAAGAGTGGTTTTGAAATACATCGCAAAAAGTTTGGATACGATGGATATCAGAGTAAATACTCGCACAATACAAAGTTGTTTAAGAAGAAAGGGGTTTGTCGTCGATGCTTTCCGTATGGAAAGCATCGACGACAAACCCCTTTTAACAGACCATGTCATATTGTTGCTTGGTTTAACTTTACCAAAACGTTCATGGACAAAAAAAAATTGCTTTTGGGAACAACTTCCATGGAGTGATGAAAAAGATGGAGCTTTTTTGACATAATGATATACAGAAGATTTGGACCAAGAAAAACTTTCTTTCCAAAGAACACAATGCTAATATGGAGGTGGCTTCATGATTACTTCAACAACTAATAGCGCAAAATCTTGATCTAAGTCTGCGATTTACTTTCCAGAAATATAATGATCCCAAATATATGCCTAAATCAGAGATTGCATAACACGGGAAGAAAGAAAATAACAGATCTGCCATGGTTTTCAATGATTCATGATTTGAATTCTACTAAAAATCTATGGCAAAGTTCAAATAAATCACCAGTCACAAAAAAAAAAATTCAGGAATTAGGAAGTATAAACATTGAAAAATGGAAGAAATCTCAGAAAAGATTTGTCCAAAATGCATGAAAAACTTCAAAAAACGATTGCAGCAAGTGAAAAGATTAAAAGCCATGTTAGTGACTGTTAATATGGGAGTATTCAATTTTTTTATTCCTTAGGATTAATTTTGCTTTGTCCTCTTGTGTTCATTTTCTTCTCATATTTTGCAAATATCACCTGTTCATTATTCATGGGTGGTACGAATACTTTCGTTGTTGACTGTATAAAATATACATATATACATAATATATATATAAACATATAGACAAATATATATTCATATATATAACCACACACATATATCAGTGCCATGATCAAGTCGAACTGTTAGCAAAGATTTCCCTGGTGCTCTCTATCCATCCATATCACTTACCGCTCTGAGCAGGTTTTCTGAATAGCATTAAGTGTCTGCACAGAGCTGTTATAGTTAAGCACTGTTTAGTCGACTAATAGAGGCACGTCCATGTGTAGGGTGCATAGAAGAACATAATTTGTGTGTTCGTCCATGCACCTTCCGCAAAATCCCATATTTTTGAGTGTATGTGTGTATCTATTTTTATATATGTATATATGTCGTGGTCTTCTTTCTTGAACGAACACGATATATATATATATATATATATATATGAAAGATATATAAATATATACATATGTATATATTTATATATCTTTATATATATATATATACATACGTATATATTCATATTTCTTATAAAAATTTATTTCAAAGAAAAATTCAAACCGACGACGCGCGGCACTTGGTTTGGCCAGAGTGGAAAAGGGAGAAATAATCCCAGACAATACAGCACCAAAAAGCTACCACCCACTATTTGTCGAGAACTACTATTGGGTCCCTCAGTACGAATTCGGGGACCAGACTGTCAGTGCAGAAAAAATTGCCAGCAGAAAGGTTTCGTCACTCGCTTCTTGAACAGCTGTATTTCAAACAGGTAAGAAGCTTCCTAAGAAATAAAAGTAAAATTAAACGAAAGTTGACTACTGAAATTCTACCAAGTTAAACAACAGAAAGAAAATTCAACTGAGAATTCAGTTGAAAAGCTAACTTTACAGACGACTCAAAATTAAACTAAACATTTCGACAAAACTGAAAAGAAAAAAATATTCAAATTCAAAGAACTTTGTTTCCGGGACACTCTCCCAGATAAGTTCCCGCAAATTGCACTATAATTTGCAACAATTTATCTATTCTATCCTTTTCTTTCTTGTTTCTTTGTATAAAATTCCTTTTTAAAAACTTATTGTCTGTGTTATCTTTTCGAATCAGTATCCAAACTAGAAAGCTGCGGAACTTACCGTTTGAACTTATCGTTTAAAATCACCCGCTAAACCCCCTAAAAACATTACCCAGTTACATATTAAATTTGGATGTTAGTGTCATTCCTTTATATTGAATTTTTTTCTCTCTAAATGTCTTTAATCGTATATATATATATATATATATATATATATGACGACCAAAAGTATAGTGTTTGGGCTGAAGATATGGGACAATTCCTTTACCATCTAGATCCCGACACAAGAAAAATAACAAGGAGTCTTGAAAAAATAAAATTAAAAATAATAAAAACAGTGTTCCATCGTCTTTAACAAAACTTGCTTGAATATATATATATATATATATATATATATATATTCAAGCAAGTTTTATATATATATTTATATCATATATTATATATATTCAAGCAAGTTATATATATATATATATATATAATTAAAGACATCATAGGCGTCACTCAAACCAATCGAGCTGGGCTGGGTAGCACGAGCAAAAAGGTATTCTCCAAAGTGGGCCCAAAAGGAAAAAGAGACATGGTGAGCGAAGAAGTCAGGATTTTTGAGGAAGAGCAAAGAAAAGCCAGTGCTGTTACTCAGGCCAAACAATGTGCTCGGAGAAAATGGAATGATATCGAACCAATTGAATTATTGTGGAAATACTTAATTGCAATCGAACCACAGACGATATAAGTCCTTCTTCGCTCTACTTATGATCTCTTACCAAATGCGACCAACCTAAAATTATGGGGATATACCAATTCGGACCTGTGCTTGTCGTGTAAAAGTGATCGGGGTACTTTGCGCCACGTCTTATCTGCATGTCCACACTCACTTCAAATGTACACATGGCGACATAACAAGGTATTAGAGGTGATAATAGAGCTATTAAGAGCACAATGTGAGACAGCAAACCAGCAATCTATAACAGCCAACGAACCCATAATTCAGTTTCTCAAGGAAGGTGAATGTCCTGTGAGGAAACAAAAAAATCCTAATATGATGCTATTGAACGGAGCTAGTGACTGGAAAGTTTCAGCAGATCTCAAGACATCTTTACAATTTCCAGTTCACATTATTCAAACAGAAAAGCGACCGGAAATTGTAGCATGGACTGATTCAAAGAAAAGTGTCCTCCTCATAGAGTTGACTGTCCCCTGGGAAGAAAACCGGGAGGAAGCACACGAGCGGAAGAAAAACCGCTACGAGACACTGCGTGCCGACTGCGTGGAAAAGAGTTGGATATGCCATGTGATTCCTATTGGTTATCGTGGTTTTCTAGGACACTCAGTCATTTCGTTTCTTTCAAAAATAGGAATCACTGGCCGCAGTTTGAAAGTTGCCTCAAATCGTCATCAGACCGCAGCGTAATATGCATCAAGTTGGATTTGGTCGTAAGCGAGAAGTTTTCAGCATGAAGGAAATACACGCGAAACCACCGTTTTTTTTTTTTGTTTGTTTTCTTAAATCACAAACTTCACACGAAAAATGAAGATTAACGTCCAGTGTAGTCTCTGCTCTTAATTGATATGGCGTATATATATATATATATATATAATTCTCTTAATAACCTGTCCGGTGGCAAAAGCTGCTTGGTAGCGCCAGGAGTGGCAGTACCACCTTGAGCTACCGAAACTGAGTTATCACCCCTGGTTGGCGGCTGATGAGGACAAGGTGTCGCACGTGCTTTCACAAATTTTATGATGAAGAAAAAAATTATATATATATATATTCAAGCAAATTATATATGATATATTTCTTTAAGAAAAAACAAAAACCGGTCACATTAGGATTATAGATTTATTTCCATCCTGTTATGGATTTTTGATATAAAAAAAATTAACAGGACCTCTTCAGATCTTATGGATAAAATAATTTAGAATAGACACAGGAAAGAAGGGTGGGAGGGGATAGAAGAGGGGTGAAGAGTTTTTTCCTCATTTAGCTCACTTCCGTTTTTTTTTTTTTATTGCCGGTTGGAATTATTGTAAATTAATTTTTTTATTTTTATTTTTTAAATTCTAAATACTTTTCGAGTAAAAACTCCAGATTTAATTCTAATTTAGATAAATATGAATTTCTTTAATAATTTTACGTAAGGATACAGTAATACTTATATTAAATTAAATTAAAAATCTAAAATAAAAATCATTTTAATTTCAAATTTTATTTTCGTACCTATTCATTAAAGAGTACGTACACTTCGTATGGTTTCTTTTCATTTTTTTTATTCTATTTTATTTTTATTCATTTACCTTAAATCTCAATTTAATCCTATGTTGTTTTTTTTTATTTAAGCATTATCTATAATAGATAATGCTTATCATTATCTATCAATATATATTCATATCAATATATATTTATATCAAAAACCCATAACAGGATGGAAATAAATTTATAATCCTAATGTGACCGGTTTTTGTTTTTTCTTAAAGAAATTATTGCTCTGTAATGTCAGTTACATTGAGCTCTTTACCAGGAAAATTTAAATGTTCACTGTTGAATTGTTTGTTCGTTTTTTTTTTTTTTTGTCCTGATGGAATTACTCCCAACTCCGGTTTAACTGGACCGAATAATACCTATATATATATATATATATATATATATATATATATATATATATATATATATATTCATTTCAACTTCATATCTTAATCAAATATATCGGTTATATATACAACAAATATTTGATTAAGATATGAAGTTGAAATGAATCAGATGGATATGTCGTTAAAAAAAAAAAAACAACAACAACAAAAAACAACAAAAAAACAAAAAACAAAAAAAAAAAACGGAAAGTAAAATACGTATAATGGATGAGAGAATTATATTAATATCATATTAATATAAATTATTAAAAATTCTTTCATCTATTTATATGTATTTGTCTTTCCATTTCTTCTTTTTACAATTTAATATATATATATATATATACACAGTTATTTAACAGATATATATCTATATACATATATATATATCTGAAAAGTATATATTCAGGCTGTGCTGTTTTGCGCAGGATATATTTGTGTAAAGAATTATAATGGAGAGAGGTGACTGATATCAGCTGTAAACAATAGCGGCTGCCGACCTTATTATCTTACAGGAAGTAAGGGGGATAACTATACATCTACCTTTTTAGTTTTTAAAGTTCTTTTAAAACTTTAGAGTGAAAGTCTTTTTGGTGGTCGAATTTTCCGACCCGTTCTGGTGTATCTTGCTGTCTGTGACCTTTCTGTGTTGGCTGAGACTTCACATTGCGCTGTGAGATGAGTTCCTGGTTGCTAAACTTACTCGGTAAGATTCTCGTATGAGCTGTTGTCATGACTGTACTCGGGAACTTCTCTGGGTAGATTTGGTAATGTCGACACTTCTTGCGAGGTGGAAAATATGCTTTGGTCATTTCTTCTACGAAGATGACTTTTATTTCGTCGAAGTAGTCCCAAATCAATTTACCCTAGAACTGACCTTGGAGATAGAGACTTTGCTACTTTTACTTGAGTAGTTTTTGGTGTGTTTACCCAAACTAACTGCTCTTCTACAAAAGAAGAACGCTCCTCAGTTCGATGATGCTTGTCGAAATTCATTTTTTGTTTTTCTTTTATCTTAGCGTCTATGCTTTTATATTTCTCCGCATAGTACTGGCAGAATATATATTTTGCAGAGATGGTAGGAATTCGAGTTCGGAGTTTTCTATTCATAAATAATTCGGAAGGACTTTTACCATGCTGGAGGGGAGTACTGCGACAGTTTAGTAGTGCTATATATGGGTCAGTTTTCTTTTTAAATAAGTTCTTAATGGTTTGTACCGCCTGTTCTGCTTCTTCGTTTCCTTGTGGATAATGGGAGCTACTGGTGAGATGAACAAAGCCAAACCTATTTGAAAAGTCCAAGAATTCCTTTGATGTGAATTGCAGGCCGTTATCCGATATCACAAATTCTAGAATCCCATTCCTGGAAAATACTGATTTGCAATTATTAACTATACTGCCTGAAGTGGTTTTCTCTAAGGGGGACACTTCTATTCAAGTAAAATAATAATCAGTGATTATCAGATATGTGTCCTTGCAATTCAAACAAATCCATGCCTACCTTTTTCCAAGGGTAGTCTGGTAACTTTAAGGGTAGTGGTGGTTCTAGAGGGTATTTTCTTTCTTTCTTACATACAATGCAGTTTCTTACTTTTTGTTTCATAGGGAGTGGTAGTCTTCTGCGGGTGGCAATAGAAAACAGCTTGTATTTTGTATACGTTTTCCAATTTTCCAAGGCCTTTGAATACTCTTGAAAAGTTTTTTTTTGTATCGGCGACTCTCATAATTGATAGCATTAATTTTCCCTAATATTTTTAATGCTTTAACAGCTGGTCCTCCCAGTAGTGGTTCATCCAAATTTTTCACGACGTATAGGTCCTGTTGTGAAGAAATTCTTCCATTATCTAACATAGCTTCTACACGTCCTATGACCTGAATTTCTTTGTGACCAGGTTCATATAATTTTTTATTCGTCTCCCATACAATTGGGGAATTTTTTCTAAAAATTCGGTCGGGGATTACAGTCACGTCTGTGCCCGTGTCCAATCGAAAATTGATGATTTTGCCACAGACTTTAGTGGTGACATTTATTTTTGCCTGCCATTCTAATCCTTCTACTCCAGTGTAATTGAACCCAGAAAATCGACATCTTTAAACCCCCTAACTTCAGACTTGTTCTTGAAAACTTTTGCATAATGTCCAATTTTTGAACACTATCTGCAGCGTACATTCATTGCTGGACAGTCATTTCTGTTATGGGCGAGAAACTTTCCACATCGTATGCATTTCTTTTCCGTTTTATTTTTATCAGAGTACCTTTAATTTAAATCTTTATTCACTCTGTTTATTTGTACGTCAGTATCAGCGCTTGAGGAAATAGTTTTGGTCTATTGTTTAGAGGTTTCGAGAGCTCTACCAATTTGTTGGCACTTGTCGAGAGTGAGTTGCTTATCAGTTTTTCTCTAATACAATCGTCTCTAACTCTAACAACGACCTGGTCCCAAATCAGTCTGTCTCGTAGCTGGCCAAAATTACATTTTTTAGCTAATTAACATAAAGCAGCTACGTATATTTCAATATTTTCTGTTGGTTCTTGTTTCCGTAGGTGAAATTTATATGACTCAAACGCCTTGTGCGTTTCGCCCACGAAAAAATCTTCAAATCTTTTCATAACGATTTCTAAGTCCATTCTATCTTCTTCATTATCAAATTCTAAGCCATCATATATGTCCAATACATCCTAAACTATCGTTACCAAAAAAACCAAACAAACTGAAGTCTGATACTCAATATCGGCCTCCTTCGAGAGTCTGCTCGCTATTGAGTTGTTTAAAAAATTACGTTTAAACGTTCGCCAGTTGTTAGTGACGTTTCCAATTAAGCTCCTCTTATCTGGAGGTGGCATATTAGCTGAATATTTCCTCATAGCCATTATTGAAGTAGATTAAAAGAAAATAAAACTTACAGTTTTCAAATTATCGTGTTTCTTTCTTATACCTGAAACAAGACGTAGCAGTTTCGACTGGTCTGTTTCGTCTCTTTTCTTTTCTTCAATTAATCCTGGGTTAATTTGAATTTCTCCTTCTTTCTTATTTTTTTTTTAATATCCCACTTCTGGCACCATGTGCTGTTTCGCGCAGGATGTATTTGTGTAAAGAATTATACTGAAGAGAGGGGACTGTTATTAGGCTGTTAACAATGGTGGCTGCCGACCTTATCTCACAGGAAGTAAGTTGTGTAAGGGGGAAAACTCTACACGGGAAGCAAGTTATTATTCAAGCATGTTTTGTCAAAGACGATGGAACATTGTTTATTATTTTCGATTTTATTTTTTAAAGTATCATTGTTATTTTTTTGTGTTGGGATCTAGATGGCAATCGAATACTTTTGGTCGTCATCAACTTCAAAACAAAACGCTACAAATAATTAAAACAATAAAAACTCATACTCCCAATTCAGAACTACACAACCCAAAATGAGGACCAAAAGTATGGTCGAAAGCGCATGGGCAGAAGATATTGGACAATTCCTTTACTATGTAGTTCCCGACACAAGAAAAAATATAATTAAAAATAATAAACAGTGCCCCATCGGCTTTAAGAAAACTTGCATGAATATATATATATATATATATCCGTTTCTTCACGCTATTTCCTTTTCGCTACTCTTCTTTCTTTTTCTTTCTTCCTCTTATTTCTTCTTTCTTTCATTATCTACCAATACAAACCAACTTTTTATAGACGCTGTTTCTCCTTAACTCTTTTTAATATTTACGTTTCATGACGTAATGTTTTTCGAATATTTTTCTGTATCGTTGAAACCATTATCTTAAATTCATAATTCCCACCCTGAAGATATATATATATATATATATATATATATATACACTTTTGATTAAATAATAAAGACATATTTTGTCTATATAATTTTGTTAAGATCCTTTCAAGTTTTCTGATAAGTGTCTTGCTTTTAGGTTGGAATTGGTAGATGAATTTACCAAAATTGTCCGAGCGCTTTCGGACCTTTCATAAGCCATCATCAGGGGTTTCTTATATGTATAAAGAGTGATTTTTATGAGTTTTTTTTTTTTTTAGGTTTTTCATAACAGTACAAAATTACGTAAACGCTGCGTTGGATGGAACTGAGATGCAGATGAATTTAATAAACCAAATCCTATCAACGGAAATAGAATATTATCAAGAAATATAGAATATTCAAATAAAAAATAAAAAAGAAATAAAGGCATTTCAAAACATGGTCGCTATTTTCAAAATTAATTCTATTGATTTTAGGCTTTTTGGTTTTTATATGTAGGGCTTCTAGGATTTGAAGTCGTAGTTTATTAATTTCGTGTGCTATTATAGTGGTATTTTCAACTAGAATTTTTCGAAATTTGAATTTCGGAATTGAATCTACATCTCTTCTTGTAGAATCAGCGATTCCGCAATGTAATCATACTCGACCCATCAATCCTAATTCGGTATTGATGATTGGAAAGGGTTTCGACATCTCCGCTTGTTATGTCCCATCGACGGTTGTTCGGACGTTGTATAGAAGCTGTGTCACCCTTTTGGAGTGGATACAGTGTATGCGCTATACGATTGTATCTCTATTAGAAGTGCATTGCGTTGAGACAGGCTAATCTCACAGTTCTGAGCCACGGCTATCCACTTTGCATGCGATTTATATAGCGCGGGTTGTGATGGTACAAACTCACACAGCCGGTGGTGGAGAAGGAGCTATGCAGGAGATAGCCCAATATTATGGATGGGTGTGTTTCGATATTGAAGAATTGCCCTTGCAGCCTGGTCATTGTTCAGGGATCCCTGAGGTCCTGTGTTGCCATTCACAATCCTCTTGGCTGTCTTGACGGCGAACTCTACCCGGCCATTGGATTGTGGATAGGCAACTGATGACAGTCTATGCCCAGTCCTCCAGAAATTGTTTAAATGAGAGGGGTGTGAAGGGTGGTCCACCATCACTGCTGAGTTCCTCCGGGGCACCATAGTTCTGGAATATTTCTCCACAGATCGAGATGGTTCTGGAGGCGTTTGCTTGTCTGTGGTTTAAGTGATATAGAATGAGCAAGCCAGTTAGTCTATCAGCACATGCGAGGTGTACATGATCCATAGAAGCGATCCATGACAATCAGTTGGAATGGCCAATCAGGAGATCGTGTCAAGATAATAGGCTCCCGTGGTTGACTGGGGCGATGTTACATGTAATTTGCCCTAATACTGCGTATTGAAGCATCCATTACAGGCTATGCGCCGATTCATTGGCACGTGCTTTCATGCCGACTACTCCTTGGTGTACAGAATGAAGGCAGAGCAGGACTTTTCTCTGTTGAGTTCAGGGGATAACAATCCTTCAATCCAATAACACCAGGCCATTGTCAGTGTAGAGGCGGTATCTCATCTCCCAATACTCACGGGCCTCGGCTGCAGTAAGATTACTTGTCCTTGGGAAGCCTTGCTGTATCACACTTATTAATTATTTATATTGTGGATCACCACGAATTGCTGCACGGATTAGATCTGGTGACATGATGGCTATATTATTACTGCCTGCAAATGTTACCATCAAGGCTTTTGACTCTACTATATCACTTATACTGTTAGACTCTAGAATATCTGAGTGAGAGGGCTTGGTTGGAAATACATCGAAGTGGGTCTGAAACATGGCCACTGGGAGGTGGGAAACTACGTCAGAGCCTCTGTGCCACTTCCTGGGACAGTGTTGGATGGTGAATCGATATCTTAGGGTATTTTTCTTCAGTCGAAACAGCCGGAGATTTTGGATCTTGCTCAGATCTCGATCGCTAAATAGCTCCTTCTGGGGTCATGGTCTGTGATGTTTGGGCAACCCATAACGAACATACGGCATTCCTCCAATGGCCATGCTATCGCTGCTGCCCCACCTTTTACTGATGCATATCTACGCTTAGCATCTGTAAAAAGTCTGCAGCCGGCAAATATCAGGCGCCAACCATCGGGACAGCAGATTGGGGCTTTTTCAACAGTGTATTGGCAATGATTTTGCAGAAGTAGGAAGCCTATCCCTTCTTTGGTCCAATCTGGAACAGGGCAAGTAACTCGGTCCTTATCGAACTTTCCCACACATTTCTGGGCTAGCTTAATTATAACTCGCTTGGAATCTTTAAATGCGTCCTCAAGACTTTAGTTCCAAGCGCATTTGGAGTGCTTTTTGACAAGGTCCCGAAAGAGCAGCATGACCAGACCCAATGAATATGCCCAGGCTACCTGGTTGACGAGCCCAAACCATGATCTGGTGTCTGTAATTGTCCTTGGGAACGGAAAGTTGAGTATCGCCTCTATCATGGACTCAGAAGGGGTCACTCCAGAAGGAGTTATCTGGAGGCCTCTAAACTGTACAAAATCCTGAAAGAACTGGAATTTGTCTGTGTTGAGCACAATTCTATTCTTCGCACATTGGAGCAGGAAATCAAAAGTATAATAAAAAGGTCCCTCGATGCTAAAGTCATATAGCAGGGTATCGTCTACAATCTTCACCTTGCGTGGGGTATCTTTGGTTATCTCGTCATATCTACGAGTGTAGGCGTCTCAAGATGCAAGATGACCTTGAGGCATCCTAAGATACATGAATCTTCCCTACTCGGTTGTGAAGGTGGTCAATGGTTGGAACCTCTTGGTTAAGGGGATTGAGTGGTATCCATCAACAGCATCTAGGACTGTTTTCTTTTTGTTCTAGGTGGCACTTGCAGTGTCAACTAGAATGGCAACCCATTGTGGTGGGTCTCCCGCTTGCATTTAGAGTTAAGGTGTTGGTAATCTACAGTTCTCCGTGGATTACCATTCTTTTTTGCAGTTATAACCATTGTGCTGCACCAATCAGTAGGCATGACCACAGGTACTGGGGCCATGATACCTTTTTCAACATCCTTCCAAAGGGCTTGTTGTATTGGTTCTTTGAAGTGGAAAGGCATAGGAATTGGGCCGTGCCAGGCTTTAGGGACTGTCCCCCTCTTTGGGGTGAATATGAGCAGCATGGCCGGACATAGCTGGGAACACCCCTTCTTTATTGAATGTCGTCTTGACAAATTTTCCCAGGAGACAGCTTAAGCTTGTCAATGTTTTCTTCTGTTGCAGCAAAAAGAGGGTTTATATGGGCGATTTGGCATTTGATCCTCTCACCTATTAGGGGTGTCCTCGTGGTGTAATGGTTAAAGCGATGAACTGCGGAATCGTAGTACGCGAGTTCGTACTCCAGTCGCGCTATTATGTTCACTTTCGGGCAAATACCCTTGGGAAAGGTATGAACCCCCTTATTCTCCCTCCAGCTATGGGTAAATAGTAGGACGGACTAGGTTCTTCAGCCTTGTTGAGGCAACTAGTCTAGGAGAAGGAAAACTCTGAATTCAAACCTGTTAAACTCCGCTTAAAAATTGACCTTGCGTCATATCCTGCCCGAGCGGAGGGGTTGGTAAATAGTACCTATTAGGTTTAGAGCCTAACTCGTTATGTTGCTTGTCTGCTAAAAGGTTTGGAAAAATTTCATGCAGTATTCCCATATCAATGCAGGCTACCCTACTGAAATTAGAGGCGATGGATGTCCTTGCATATGTAGAGGGTTTGTTAAGTCGTTTTTTACTCTAACTACAAATTCAACAGGCTGCCAACCCTGACACATGAGAGTGAAGCCTCCTACTGTTTGAATGATCTTTCGTGATGTGACAAGGTTATCCTTTGTGAGATTCAAGTTATGTAAATTTTTGGTCCCCCAAGACAAATGGTGGCACCACTGTCGGGGAAAACCTTTAGTGTAGAACTACGATTTCTAGGGATATTCACAACCCGTCTGGGATCCGGTTTTGGATAGAACAGGATTACAGATACATTTATTTTCATTACCTGGTCAGCGTCTGTAGACATGGATGTGCCCTTTGTTTAGTCAAACGTGATATGGGCAATGAGAGTATTCATGGAAGCCTCGTCACCTTCGAAACTTTTTATCACCGCTCGACAATGTTCCTTCTTTGTCCGGCACACTGTCGAAAAATGGTTAGTGTTGCACGTTTAACCCCATGCTGGACAAGTTAAATAGCGGGCACTTATTCCTGGGGTGTCATGTTGGTGACTACTACAACCTATGCAGACTTAATGGGATTATTGTTCAGCAAAGTTATTGTTGCGAGTAGCTGGGGTGCTAGGGTCAATATTACCTCTGTTGGTTCGTGCAGCACTGTTCTTTTGTCTACGATATGTTGACATCCAAATTGTAGCTACGTCTGAGGTATCAGTCATTGCAGTTTGGTCCCGTAGTGCCGACTCAAATGCTTCAGCATGACAGACGTTCAAGTCGAGAGACCTTTGCACCCCGGCTTTTGCTAGTTGATCGGTCTGGAGTGCGTCATTTGCTATCCTTCTGATAAATTGGTCCTTGATGTAAATGTCGGACAATGAGAAATTGCAATCTGTGGCTGTAGCCCTAAGGCGAACAAGGTATTGTTGAATAAGTTCGTCTTCATGCTGTAACATTGATGCGAATGTGATCCGATGGACCATAGGATTTGATTTTTGAGCGACTAACGCCTGATTCATCATTTGAAGGTTATCTTTCGTCAGTTTTTCTCTTGCAAATGTTGCAGTATAGCTTTTGGTTGAATCGGCAGAGATGCCTGCTTTGATGAAATATCTTTCCCAATCTTCAATTTCCCATCTTGCCTGTAGCGCTATGTTGAATTTTTGGTGAAGAGCAAACTGTTGTTGAATAACAATGTTTGGTGCAGAGAAAAGCACTAGCACTTATAGCACCAGGAACGTCCCATTACTGCACAAGGGAATATCTTATTCCTTAGCTTTTGATAGGGTGGTGATTCTGGTGATTCATAAAAATGAATATTTTGGCTAGACTGTATTTGGTTACATTCTGTCTTTTTTGTCTGGTGATTGGACGCTAGTCACAGCTTTTCTGCGAAGGTAAAAGTATGATGTTCAACCTACACTGATGAGACGTAGACGAAACAAAGGGCCCCATTTTATAGAATTGGTTTAAGATATTTTATATCGGTTTAAAATATTTTATGCGTTCTAAATATGAACATACTTTTAAAAGCTCTTTACCGATATATATATATATATATATATAGGAATACCATTATATGAGCAGATATACGTATATATGTATGCGCGAGCAACAGTACATACATAAACACACTAACATTCAAATGCACACAAACCTAGGCACACACGCGAAGAAAATCCCTCTTTTAGCACACGAAAACAAAAAAAAATAACCATAGACCATCGGAATTAGTCTTTTTAGAAAACCTTTCAGTCTGATGAATGTATAAAGTTTGAAACCTAGGGTCACAGTCACCACTATGTAATTATATATACACACACACAAACACACACACATATATATATATGACTCACCATTGTTGAATATTGGTTTTATCGCAAGTGGTCTGACACACAAGCAGACTGGTGTAGATCCAGTTCACACCAGCTCTGAGTTTGGAGAAATATATGGGTGAATAGACATCACTCATGTAAATGTGTTGGGCAAGTCCATCCTAGCAAAATGGACCAACCCATCTGCTACATTAGGTACTCTCTTATAAATGAGGTAACCCTAGCTGGCTTGCTTTTACAAGAAGACTCAAGAAGGCAGCCATGTTAGCAGGTAAGTCATTTGACTTCTACAGCTATGACCCAGAGTAATATAACCAATAAACTTTATGGTATATCAAATATCAAAGACCAATTAGGGGAAAAAAGCGCACCCACAAAAACAAGCAGAACACACCTTTGGAGAAGGAAAAGAAGAAGAAAAAGAAAATAGAGGGAATCAACACCTGCAGAATGATCAGCAGTTCCATCAGGAGGGTTTGTCCTGTCACCCCCATATAAACTAAAAACTACAAAACAAAAATCATTAAAGATTCTATGAAGAAAGCAAGAAGCTGGAAACATTTGTAAGAGCAAAATAAATAATTAGAAAAAAATTTATGTATTTATATGTACGAGGTGCATACGATAAGTTTCCAGACTATTTTCGTATGGGTACTTTTATTGATAGTACACACATGAAACTCTAGTCCGCTTCGAAGTAATCTCCCCCGGCTGCAATGCACTTGTTGTACCGTTCCAACAACTTCTGAAACGCCCCATGGAAGTCCTTTTGTGTGAGCGTGTCAATGACCTTCGTCACAGCCTCTTTCATCTCCTCAATTGTCTCATGACGACAGCCTGTGAGCTTATGGAATAACCAAAAGTAATGTCTGGACTATAGGGAGGGTGAGGAACTGTCTTAATGCCCATCTTGGTCAAATAGTCTTTGACAAGGATGGAGTTGTCGACTGGTGCATTGTCCTGCTGGAAATGCCACTGACCCGATTTGAAGAGTGCTGGGCTCTTCCGACGGAATCTCTTCCTGAACTCCCTTAGAACCTCAACATAGTAACCCTAACCCTAACCCTTTGGCCAATCAACTCTGGTGTATTGACTTCTTTACTCCTCCCACACCTCTCATCATCCCTCACAGACTTCCTTGAATATCTTATGCCACTCAAAAACTGATGCTCGATTCATGCAAGATGGTCGAAAAGCAGTCTGAAGCATTCCATACGTTTCTGTGGCATTTTTCTAAGTTTAAAACAGAATTTTATTGCATATCGTTCTTCTCATATCCAGATTGCATTTTTGAAATTCACCAGCTGTGACAATCAGGCTTTAGTAGGGTGTATTCCAATTGCTGCTGTAGACGTTCATTGGAACCTGAAATCATAAAAATTGGTCAGTCATCTCATAAGATGTATAGCAATAACATTTTCAAGAGTCTACGAGAATTTTAAATGCCCATACGAAAAATGTCTGGAAACTTATCGTATGCACCTCGTATATACATATATATCAACCTATCTATCTACATATAAAGATACATAAGCTGTCCAACCGTAGTCAAGAGCGACTAAAAGTCTTTTTCAATTGCTACTAAACTGAGGTGTATAGGGAGGGCTTTACTTCTTTCCTTTGATTACACGGCTTATTCTACATCCGTACCTTATAATGCATAGTATTAAGCAAGGAGGTTTCAAGTACTATTGTTTTTTTTGTATTTGGTTTACATATATGTTTTGGCCTTGTTAGGGGCCAGAAATAAAGACACGAGAGGAATTGGGTTAAACAAATATATTAACAAAAAACAGTAGTACAAACATATACAAATGAGATGGTTATCTGCGAAACTGTTCGGTCTGACGGTCAGGGCAGTCTGCAGGAATATTGACTTGTAAGAGCAATACCAGCTGCTATTTATAGTAGGGAGAGTTCTTACCAGCGTGGGTAAATTTTCAAAACAATATATATATATATATATAATTTTTGTGTGTGCATGTATGTACATATCTATATATGTTTGTGTCCATTTGTGTGTATATGATTCATCTTTCATTCAACTTTGGTTTAAATTTATCTATAAATTTCTTTTCCTTTATTTGAAGTAGCGTGTAGTCGTTAGTTTGGTATATGGCCATTATTTTAAATTTACCTAGACTACATACGTATAGGTGTTTCAATACATTTAATTTTCAATTTTCGGTTATCTTAATATTGCTCCTGTGAAGTGATGTCCTAGTATTAAGGGCCTGTGTTGGCCCTATGTATATTTCTTTGCCTTGTTACATTCATTTATGCAGACTACGTTTTTTGTTGTTGCAGCTTAAGTCTTTATTTATTCTGAATTTTGTTTCAGGGTTTTGAAAGGTGTATTATTTCCCTTCTATAATTATATCACATACATTTTACATCGTTTATTATTGAATTTGGTAACCCCTTGTGTTGTGTTTTCTCTGAATGAAGTCATTTATTTGATTTTGTCATTGTTTTTAAGATTTTTATTATTTCTGTGAATAGTTCTGGGTTATTTTTGCTGTAGGTTGCGACGTATGCTAGGGGTTTCTCGTTGTTATGCTTTTTTGGGTTCCTTAATTCTCTTTGTGGTATTTTTTCTACTAATTCGAATCCCTTATTAATTTGTGCTGTTGGATTTACTCTCTGTAGGGTTGTGTATAATTCTTTAAGGCGATTTTTTTATAGATTTTTATCCGTGATTATTGTATGATTATGGATGGATTTTATACACTTTTTGGGGTGGTGGCTTTCAAAGTGGAGGTGTCTGTTGGTTTGTGGTACATATCTGGGATGATGTGGCGTTTTCCGTTTTTTATAAGGATGTCTAAAAATGGTACTTCTTTTAAGCTGTGTTCCACAGTAAATTTTATTTTGGGTTGAAGGTTTTGTAGTAGGCTGTGTAATTCGTTGTTGTCTCCCTGTGGGCATTTTAAGAATATGAAGCAATCATCTAAATATCTTTTGCATGATTTAGTAAATTCTTTTATGTTACCGTATTTTTAACCTATTATTTCGTGTAGGTTTTCTTCTAAATACGCTAGGGTAAAGATAGCGTATGTTGGCGCCATTTTAGTTCCTACATATATATATATATATACGTAAACATATACATACATGTGTATATATACATGTATACATATAAATACATATGTATACATATATACATACATATTGTTCGCCACAAACCCACAAAGTGAAATAGTGATAACCAATACTGTTACAATATATATATATATATATATATATATATATATATGTACTTACATATACATATATATAAAAAAGTAAAGTTGGCGACCTTTTCGATAGCTACTACACCGAGGTGTAGGGGAGGGCGCTATTCCATTCTCAGGATTGCTCAACTTTACCCTTGATCCTTACCTTATAATGCTGTTAAGCAAGGTGGCATAAAGTACCATTTTTTTAGTCTTTGGTATGATGGCCTAGGATTGAACCCCGGTCTCTCGGCCCATTGGCGAACACTCTACTCATTAGACCAATGGCTCGGTACATATATATATATATATACAAATTTCTATGGTACGTACAAAATTTCAACAATGCTTTTAATAGTGTGTGCATGTTAAGATGAATAAAATAATTTAAAAAACAATTAAAATATTTAAAAATTCTTAAAAACGACTCTTTGTTTTGATTAAATCTCTTCAGAGAATTATAACCGTGATACTTAAGTTTCTGCATTGCTTGCTATATCACCAAATCGCGAGTCTAAACAAGTCTCCACAATGAAAAGGCCATCCTCCTTGATTAACGCCATTTCAAAATTACCAAACTTGCTTCTCTAAGACGCCATTACCGACAACTATGGCGAGACAAACTGGATTTAGTGTCTTTATTCGACACCATACGTATTTACCGTTATTTGGCTGCCCTCGATGTAAAAATTGATGTCCAAACATAATACACTGTTAAGCCTGACTTACTCATAAGCATTATGGTTCTTCTTCGAATATCTTTGATTTTAAAAAGAATAACTTTTGAAATTATTCCCTTTATGATACAGAGGAATTCGTGCTTAAACATGGATCGGAATTTTGTATTCTCCCTACCCTAGAATAAAGAGAGAACGTATTATCTCTGAATTGAAATTATTATATGTCCTGTTGTCAAAACGTAAACCGATGTCAATTGAAGCACTTGTTTCCTTCTAGGCATGACTAAGTGACCTTAATCACTTGTACTGCGGATCTAACATCGATAAATCACACTTCTACTTACACCATGAACATCTCAAATTAGTCAAGTCTCTGCGTAATCGGATAAAGACGTGGGAGTAATAATTCTTAACAAACAAGATTACATCAACAAAATAGCAACATGCTTATGACACCCCCAAATTTCATTTGACTTTGTGTCAAGTCCTGTCTGGTGGGAGACAAAGAAAAATATAAAACCTTAGTGAAGACGAGTTTGATAACACCGCCATTCAGAAACAACATATACAACGTGAATTACTAGGGTTTTATTATAAACATCTAATTACCAAAAGGATTTATAAGAAAATACTCCCAGTCGGATCCTAGAGACTACAGCTGTATGGACTCCTCAAAATATCAGAATATCCCCCCAGACCAATTGGTTACCAGAAATACTTTAAACTTTTCTACAAATCTATTCACAATATTGCATTAGTGACTCGTTCACTTTTGCAAATCAGATTAAAAAATAAATCCATTGATCCCAACAACTCATTCTTCTTACACTAATGTTCCCTTAGATGAAACTATCGCCATCTGTGTTTACATTCTATACCACAGCCACTTGGACTCTCCTCCTATTCCAGAGCACGTCTTCTTGATGCTGATGCAACATTGCTACTAAATGTGCACAATTCAACTTCAATAACACTATTTACCAACAAATTGACGAAATTAGTACGGCAGCCCACTTGGAGCTGCGCTGGCGAACATCTTTGTTGGATTTCAGGAGCAAAGATTATTCGAAACAACAAACAAACCATTATTTTACAAACGGTACGTTGATGACATTAATTTTCACCTGTAGATCAGGAGCAGACACTTTTTCCATAAAGTCAATCAACCCCATCCTGTGTTGACATTTACTGGCGAATTTGAGAACAACAGCTTTCCATTTCTTGTTGTTTTCGTTGTGCACAACAACTTTGGCACAGACTTCCATTCATTGTAAACCGACGTTTACTGGCTCGTACACACGATAGGGATCATATTGCCCAATCAGACACAAAATTAATAAAAACATTAGTTCACCGTGAATTGATGATCTGTTCTAAACGAAAACTCCCTGATGAACACAAAAATATCAAAATGATATTACTAAAGTATGGATATCAAGAAGATATAATAAATACCACCATTAGATATAATTGTGTGCAATTCTCCTCCAAAGCGAAATTTGGATCAGACGGGTGACCGTTGCTTGAATTCATTTAAGTTACGTGTCGTCCTTAAATTCGATGTGCTGTTTCCTCCTAATCTCAAAGATAGACTACTTTTCAAAAAAGCTTTCTTATTTACAAATTCTCATGCAAATGTGATGTTTACTATATCTGTCACACTACTCAGGAATTGGATATTAGAATGAACCAACACATCCCTTCTCATATACGTACAAATACTTTGAACTACTCTTCAGTGTCAAGGAATCAAAATTCACTTTCCGGCATTGCTCGTCACTTATTTGACAAGCAGGCATGTACAGCTGCTTATAGGATCATCTTGTTCGCTATCGTGGAGATTTCAAGCAACAAATTTCATCTATCAATACTTGAAACCTTTCTGATTCCTAAATACCAACTGAATTTTGTATATAGAAACAATTTTTTACACTGTTTCTTTTTAACAATCCCACGGAAATACAATACCATTACACACGCCAACTCTTCAGGCGTTTGTTTGACTAAACGGAATAGCTTGAAATAGAAATGCTTTTCACAATTAAACCGTACTTACATTTAAACTGCGTGCTTATGCTAAACTGAATTGTTTGAAATAGAACTGTTTTTGACATTGAAACTGTATTTATACTAAACTGAATTGTTTAACATAGAACTGTTTTAACATTTAACTGTGTGTAAACAAAATCTTTACTTATACTTAGCTGAATTAGAACTGCTTGACTAAACTGACTATCTGGAAATAGAAATGTTTTTTCACAATTAAACTGTACTTACATTTAAACTGCGTGCTTATACTAAACTGTATTGTTTGAAATTGAACTGTTTTTGACATTGAAACTGTACTTACACTAAACTGAATTGTTATATATAACTTTTTGAATAAACTGAATAATTTGAAATAGAAATGTTTTTGACAGTTAAACTGTGTACTCGTGCTAAACCGAATTGTTTTAAATAGAACTGATTATTTACATAAAAATGGATTTGGCGGTAAATAACCTACAAAGGTTGATATGCCATAAATCCCAACCAACCTACCAACCAATCTTCAGGCGTACGATACTATTTTTTAAAAATTTCCTTTCCTTCTCTCTGCTTTTTCGTCGGTCACTGCCCTCAGTTTGGATTTATTGAGCAGAAACTTATATATCCTGATTATAATTTTCTGAAAGAAGTGACCGAAACAAAGGATCTCTTTTTCAGAATTTTAAAATATTTTAACCATTTAAAAACATATTTCATTAATCTTGACATGCATACGTTTTGGCATAATGGTTAGAGTGTTCGCTAATGGACCTGGAGACCTAGGTTCAATCCCAGGTCAAGTCATACTAAAGACTCACAAAATAGTACTTGATACCTCCTTGCTTGACACTCAGCAATATATGGTACGGTCAAACATAAGTGGGCAATCCATGGAATCTTAACACCTCGGTGTATTGAAAAGGGAGCCTTCGGGCGCCTTCGATTACGGTCGGCCAGCTTATATATATATATATATATATATATATATATATATAGATATATATGTATACATATATTCATATTCATATATATAATCTCTCTCTCTATAGATAGATATATACTATATATATATGTGTGTGCATATATAGATATACATATTTGTACAAACACAGACACACACACACACACACACACATATATATATATATATATATATATATAGATACCTTATGGTACGTGCAAAATTTAAGTAATGTTTTTATAGCGTCCTCATATTCAAAATGAATAAAATATTTTAAAAGCAATTAAAAAATTTTAAATTCTTAAAATGGGACTCTTTATTTTATTAGGTCTCTTCAGAAAATTACGTCGGTAATACTTGAGTTAATATGTAAGGAATTTATATTTTGGGTAGTGACCGACAAAAAAGCAAGGAGGAGGGAAGGAAAAAATATTACCGTAAGCCTGCAGAGTTGTCATAGTTATTATCAACGTTCCTTCATCCAAGAGGATTGCTAAAGAGAATCAGTGTATAGAATTGCTTCTGTATAAGAAATTCTGTCTGGAATTTGCAAATCAATAAAATCGAATCGACAAATGGAGTTTATTGCAGGAAGACTCAGGGATGGAAAACATGGACGTGTTATATGCGGTGCGCGAGTCTAATTATCGATTAAGTGACAAGCAATGTCGGAAGATGAATTTTAATTGCTCGACACGATGGAGTGTTTCGAGATATTAATGCGAATATGAGAAGGGATGTGTCGGTGCATACTGATATCAAACCTCTGTGTCGTGCGCCCGATATAGCAAACATAATATTTGCATAAGAATTTGTATATAAGGAAGCTTTTTTGGAAAATTGTCACACTGTCTTTGAGATTAGGAGGCAACAGCACACCCAATGTAAGGACGACACGCAACTTAATCGAATCAAAGCAACAGTTGACATATCTCTCAATTTGCTCAAGAAGTTGCATGGACGTATTGCCAACCTAGGATAATTTAAGAAATACTGGATTTTCTCAGGTCAAAATTACGATTTAGAGAAGAATTGCATGCATTTATATCTGATAAGTGGTAGTGGTTATCTGGTTTATATCTCAAATATACGTGCGTATATATAAATATATGTATAGACATATAGATATACATGCAAAAATTATATACAAAAACTGCCTCATAAATAGCAGTTTTGCTTCCAATGAAGTCTTCATCAGATGATGATCCTGGGTTCAGGCATGGTTTCTGGGCCAAAGCATCATTAACACTAACCCAGGGCGCTCCAGGAGTATCTTACAATACTACCAGACTTTATTGGATGGTGTTTGATCTGTCCGAAAGCCATATCCGCTCAGATGCAGTTACAGTCTTGTTTTGGATATTCCCTCTTCTTTGCTGGCGAAAGTCCGAGTTTGGTTAAAAATGTAGAGGTTGAGTTCCAAAAAAACAAACAAACCACGACATCCAATCTCAAGAGGAAATATGTCTGTTGACCAGCCATTCTTAACCCACTGCTCCCGCAGGTCATCGTACTTTTCCAATTTACGCTGATGCGCCCAGTTGATGTTGACCTCGAAAGGGATCGTTAATTCAGCAATGATAACTTTCTTTGAATTAACTGACCAAATGACGAGATCTGGACGCTGGTGAGTTGATGCTGGAAAAGTGATTTGCCGATCTACGGCAGTAATAACGCGCCAGTCCGTGCAAACATCAAGCAATGTTGGTTTGTGCCTATTTCTATGTGGAGTTTTCGAAACGTTTCCTTCTTTAATAATCTGTATATTTGCTTTTATACATGAAATTTTATTGGCAGTTTCACCACAGATTTTTGCAACCTCAGCAATAATCCCTAAGATTTCATTATGTCTCCACGTGTAACTTCTTAGGGAATACTGACATCCAGTTAGAACGTGTTTGAGATGAGCAATTTACCCACATGCTTTGTAAAGGTTGGATGTACTTAACTCCCAGAGTTTTAAATTTACTGGTGTAGGTAATATGTCATAAACTGCCCAAATGAGGAAACCTAATTGTTTAGGTTCCATTTGTTTGATGTCGCTCCATGTGATGGTCCAGTCCTTGGTGTTTTCTCATCTAGTCCATGCACCTTGTTTGGGTTGCGCCACAGCTACGGCGAGACGCTTGCTTTCCTCAAAATGATGAATCTTCCGATACCATTCTTCGTTTATTCTTTGTGGTCTCTTTTGATCCCCACCGTTGTGTGTGAAGACCAAGACCGGCTCTCCCAGTTGCCACAGAGCCGATTACTTCTTTCATTTTGAGGGAAGATTCTGCCGTCTCCACTGCATATTTAGCATCCCATTTCCGACCTGTTATTATAGCAGGTTGTGCATTTTTCACAAATGGGTCCACGGAGTCGCGCAGCATTTGGAAAAGTCATGCTTTACCTAATTTAAATTCCTCAACAAGTAACTTCGTGGGGAGCTTCAGTTTCGTTGATGAACTGTATAATGCCACATTTGCTAAGGATTTAGGAACTCCCAACCATTTCTTTAGGAACTTACTGATTAAGCACTCCATTTTTTCAATATATACATATATAAACGTACATATATATGTATATCTATATACGTATATATAAATACATACAGGTATGTATAGATATATTTTGAAGAGTGTATATATATAGGCAGCTAGTTATTATTTAAGAAAGTTTTGTTAAAGACGATAGAACACTGTTTATTATTTTTTAATTGTAATTTTTCTAGTCTCCTTGTTATTTTCCTTGTGTCGTGGTAAAAGAATTGTCCCATATCTTCTGCCTAAGCGCTATCGATTATACTTCGGCCGAGTGTGGCTTTCCCTACCACATCTTGTCTCCAACGTCTCTGATCCCCAACTCATCAGGGGCCCCAAGGGCCCCCTCCGCCGGGCATTCTCTACCACA
The DNA here is from genome assembly GCA_963585895.1 of Sepioteuthis lessoniana. Classification (NCBI taxonomy): domain Eukaryota; kingdom Metazoa; phylum Mollusca; class Cephalopoda; order Myopsida; family Loliginidae; genus Sepioteuthis; species Sepioteuthis lessoniana. The sequence goes on along the minus strand of OY757937.1, from coordinate 19,827,451 downwards.
TCTTATCAGCAACTTTTCTGGACCCCAACTCACTGTCTTCCTGTCTTCACAGAGTTATATAATAGTTCAACGCCCACTCAATCCTAGGAATGGCATTTTTGATCGTCATCAAGCCGAAATAACTGTCATGCAGTTCAGAGGTCACTCTCTTCCGGTGCACCAGTCTATGAGTGTATCATGTGATTTTTATCTTGTCCCATTTCATCAGCCAAATCCGCCCACGCGATCTCTTTCGATTACTGGCCATTGGAATGTGTCACTTCCTTCCGGTGCATCACTTTGGAATGGCATGTTTGGCCGGGTCGAAGGTCAAAATACAACAATATTAAAACTGCCTCTTTATCCTTTAAAACGATCCGCGATTTACTACACTCTAATCCTTAATGCAACATAGTGAAAACCAATACATTTTAATTTACAATTCCTACAACGAATGCAATAAACACCGGCGTTTGAAACTACGTTGACAAGAGTGTTGTAAATCGCAGATCGTCTAGGAACCATCACACATGCTTGAAAGAACACGAAAGAGACATTAGAGTTGGTAACCTTAATAATGCACTTCTTCAAAACATTTCTCAATCTAACCATAACAGTGATGTCAACTCTGCAAAGGTGCTTGTTTACATTCACAACAAAAGACTGAGACGAATTTTCGAAGCCGATGCTATTTCATTTTGTAATTACAAAAATACTAGTACGGGTTTTTATATCACTCTGCATTTGAGCAAATCCATTTTAAACAACTACAATATATTCTATCTTTAGTTAATATATTCCACACATATCATAATCTTACACATACATAGTTTTAATTTTTTTAGATTTGAATTTACATTTGAAATTTCGCATTTGGATTTAAATTTTTTAAAAAACGTTAATTTGAATTTAAATTTTGAAATTCAAATTAAATTTAAAATGTTGAAAATTTAAATTAATGACTCATTAATCATAATTCCTCACATATAATTTCCCTCTTTATTTTCCAATTTTCCGCATTTTTTCAAACAGATATCTCAATAAATTTTCCCCTTACCTGTTTAATTCTCTCTTTTTTCCCCTTTCTCCAGTAAATTTATCTCTTCACTTTATACTTATTTTAATGTTTCACCTATCCCTTTTCTTCCTCATCTACCGTTAATCCTCTTTAACTTTTTATTTATAAATATCAACTGACATTATTTTACTTCTGTCATTTACATTACTTTGTTACTCAGCTTTTGATGTTAATTTTGATTGTTTCATCTTCTCCCCTTCTCTCTCCTACGTCCCGCCGTTCTTCTATTCTCTTATCTCCTATTTCTTCCATTATCTTCTTTTCTTTTCCTTCCTTCTATCTCTTTTTTTATTCTCCTTTTTTTTTCACCTTTTGATTCGAAATCTTTCTTGATGAACAATTGGAACATATAAATTCTATACAATATCCCCAATAAGTTACATTACGTAATTAAAAAAACAAAACAACATTGATTTACTGGTTAAACGGCAAACTCTTTCCCAGTATTTGGATTTTCTTTAGGTTTTTGTGTTTTTTAAACATTCATCGTGATTTAACATCACCAATATCATCCCTCCGAGTCCAGATGATGGTTCATTAGAACTGAAACGTTATAGTTTCCCAATAAATCTTTGTTTCCCAATAAATCTTTCCTTCTTTATGGATTAACTTGTTATCAATTTATTTTCTCTATATATATTGTCGGATTTTAATCCATTATATATATATATATATATGAGCAGCAGTATTACTGCTGCTAATCCATAAGAGTAGCTTCTATAGATGAGAATAAAAACAGCCATCGAAAGATAACCATTACCCACATTCAAACCACATACATAAACCGCATAGCATTTCGCGCGGGTAAAAAAGGGGAACGTCTTCGTGAGGTTGGAGCCCTGGCCTCAACAAAAACGACGAAAATGCGAACAAACAATATAAATAGCGACATTTAACGTTAGAACCTTAAATAGAATAGGTCAACTACCGGAGCTGACTGTATCGGCCGTAGAACATAAGATAGACATAATATGCATACAAGAACACAGATACACGCACAACGAGGATATCAAATATCACGATACTGGTAATTGATGGACGCAAGCCACTGTATCAGCATGGAAAAACTCTGTCAATGCCACGGTAGGAGGTGTAGGCATACTTATAGGACCAAGAGCCTTAAAATCACTTAACAGCATTGAGAGAATACAACCTAGGATAACGGTAGCTACTTTTAATGGCAATCCCAGAGCAACAATCATCTCCTGCTACAGCCCTACGAATGTTAGTGAAAAAACTGAACTATTCGCCTTCTACGATGAGCTATCCTCTCTAGTACGTAGCATTCCGAAATACAACGTTCTAGTCATTGGCGGAGACATGAATGCCCAAATCGGGAAGAACGGAAACCACAAATACAGCCTACAAAACTCGTCAAACAGGAATGGACAACATCTAATAGATTTCACGATAGAAAATAGATTAACATGTCTCAATACAAACTTTCCAAAAAGAGAGGGAAAATTATGGACCTACACCTACGCAAACAACACTAAAGCACAGATAGACTACGTCTTTATAAATTAAAAAAAAATGGAAAAATAGCGCAATGAATGTCGAGGCATACTCCTCTTTCGAGGGTGTGTCCTCCGACCACCGAATGGTCATGGCAAAAATACGACTGAGCCTTCGAAGAAACGCCACACGAACAGCGACCACCAAACATTATGACTGGGCCCTTCTTAACAACAGCGATATTAAAGATAAATATGTGTTAGCATTGAGAAACAAATTCGATGCACTACAGGAGAAGACAGAAATACGTACCCAAATGACGAATATGAGAATTTCGTCAACGCACACCTAGTTAGAGAAAAACGAGAAGACGTGAAAACTGCCTCCAAATGCAATAGGAAGACCCAACAAAAACAAATGCCCTGAAACTAAAAAGGCACAAAATGAATTAGCAAGCATATATCTAAAAGAACAAACAGAATACATACAAAATCAGATAGATAACATTAGAGACTCAGTGAAAGATAGGCAATCTAGGATAGCGTGGCAAACGATAAACGAAATGAGCAGAAGGAAGAGCACAGCCAAAGCTAAATTGAAAGCTACAAACCAACAAGAATAAAACTGTGGAAACAGCATTTCGAGAATCTACTAGGAAACCCACCGAAAGTTACACATGAACCAATCACGAGAATTATTAGTAAGCAAGTGGACATTAAACTAGGACCGTTCCCTCAAGAAGAACCCGACTCGGTGCTTAGAGACTACGTCTTTATAAACAAGAAATGGAAAAATAGCGCAATGAATTGCGAGGCATACTCCTCTTTCGAGGGTGTGTCCTCCGATCACCGAATAGTCACGGCAAAAATACAACTAAGCCTACGAAAAAACGCCACACAAATAGCGACCACCAAACACTATGACTGGACCCTTCTTAACAACAGATATATTTGAGATGAATATGTATTAGAATTGGGAAACAGATTCGAGACACTACAAGAGAAGATAGAAAAAGGTACCCCAAATGACGAATATGAGAATTTCATCAATGCGCACCTCGAGGTAGCAGCGAATTGTATTCCAACAAAATCTAGAACTAAATATAGAGTCCCATGGGAAACGTTAGCGGTTAGAGAAAAACGTGCAGACGCGAAAACTGCCTCCAAAAGCTACAGGAAGAACCCAACAAACACGAATGCCCTAAAACTAAAAAAAGGCACAAAATGAATTAGCAAGCATATAGCTAAAAGAACAGACAGAATACATACAAAATCAGATAGATAATATTTGAGACTCAGAGGAAGATAGGCAATCTAGGATAGCCAGGCAAACAATAAACGAAGTGAGTAGAAGGAAGAGCACAGCCAAAGCTAAATTGAAAGCTACAAACCAACAAGAAAGAATAAAACTGTGGAAACAGCATTTCGAGAATCTACTAGGAAATCCACTGAAAGTTACACATGAACCAATCACCAGGATTGTTAGTAAGCAAGTGAACATTAAACTAGGACCGTTCCCTCAAGAAGAACTCGACTCGGTGCTTAGAAAAATTAAAAATAGGAAAGCTGCAGGGCTTGACGAGATTCCCCCAGAAGTGTGGAAGACCAGACAATACGACGACATACTGCTCCGACGCTGCAACGCAGTCTATAATCAAAATCTGATAGACAGATGAATGAAGGGATGCATCCTCCTCTTCCCTAAAAAGGGTGACCACGGATTAGCCAAGAACTACCGAGGTATAACACTTACATCCACAGCAGCCAAAATATACAATGCCCTACTACGAAACTGCATAGAACCCAAAATTGACAACATTTTAAGGAAAAACCAAAATGGCTTCCGAAGAAATAGATTCACGACCTCGCAAATATTGACCATCCGTAGAATCCTTGAAGGCGTACGGGCAAAAAACCTACAGGCTACAATACTATTTGTCGACTTTACCAAGGCTTCTGATTCCATTCACAGAGGGAAGATGGAACAAATCCTACGAGCATACGGCATACCAAAAGAGACCGTCGCAGCAGTAACGATTCTCTATAGAAACACCAAAGTGAAAGTACGTTCAACGGATGAGGACACAGAATACTTCGACATTGTAGTAGGAGTACTACCAGGGGACACGCTAGCTCCATACCTCTTTATCATCTGTCTAGACTACGTGCTTAGAACATCAATTGATAAAATCAAAGAAAACGGCTACGAGATGTCAAAGAAAAGAAGCAGAAGGTACCCCGCAAAAACAATTACCGACGCCGACTCCACCGATGACTTAGCGATACTGGCAAATACATCCAACCAAGTCGAAACACTACTGCATAGTTTGGAACAAGCTACTGCAGGCATTGGCCTCCATGTCAATGCACACAAAACTGAATACATGTGCTTTAATCAAACAGGCGACATTTCCACACTAGACGGAACCTCTCTGAAACTGGTAGACAAGTTCACCTACCTAGGAAGCAGTGTCTCATCAACCGAAAAAGACATCGACACGCGGCTAACGAAGGCATCGACAGCTATCGATAAGCTATCGATCATATGGAAGTCAGACCTGACCGATAAAATGAAATGCAGTTTCTTCCAAGCAGCAATCGTGTGAATACTGCTATATGCATACACTACTTGGATGCTAACAAAACGGCTGGAGAAAAAGCTAGACGGCAATTACACAAGAATGCTGGGAGGAATATTGAACAAGTCCTGGAGGCAATACCCCACAAAGCACCAACTGTACGGCCACCTACCACCCATCACGAACACTATCCAAGTTAGACGAACCAGACATGCAGGACCCAGCAAGAGAAGCAGGGACGAGCACATAAGAGATGTACTCCTATGGATCCCCACATATGGCCGAGCAAAAGCAGGACGACCAGCTCGAACATATATATATATATATATATATATATATATATATATATATATCAAAATGGCTACAGCATATCTAATTTTAATTAATTTTTTCTCTTTACATATTTATACTTCCTTGTGCCCCGTATATTAAATTTAAATTTTTGTCTAATACATATACACGGAGCACACAATAAGTTTCCAGACTTTTTTTTTTGTATGGGCACTTTTATTGATAGTACATACATGAAACTCTAGTCCCCTTCGAAGTAATCTCCTCCGGCTGCAATGCACTTGTTGTACCGTTCCGACAACTTCTGGAAGGCCCCATGGAAGTCCTCTTGTGTGAGCGTGTCAATGACCTTCGTCACAGCCTCTTTCATCACCTCAATTGTCTCTTAACGACAGCCTCTAAGTTTTTCCTTGAGCTGAGGGAATAACCAAAAGTCACAGGGAGCAGGGTCTGGACTATAGGGAGGCTGAGGAACTGTCTTGATGCCCATCTTGGTCAAATAGTCTGTGACAAGGATGGAGTTGTCGACTGGTGCATTGTCCAGCTGGAAATGCCACTGGCTCGATTTGAAAAGTCCTGGCCTCTTCCGACGGAATCTCTGCCTGAACTCCCTTAAAACCTCAACATAGTATTCCTTGTTGACTGTCTGTCCAGTGGGAACCCAGTGCTGTCAAAAAAAAAAAAAAGGGATCATCAAACGTTTGTGGGTGAATTTGCTCTGTCTGGCCTTCTTGGGTCTAAGAGAGTCAGCATGCTTCCACTGGGAACTCTGTCTCTTCGTCTCTGGGTCATAGCAGTAGATCCAGCTTTCATCGCAGGTCATCAGAGCATAAAGAATTGCAGGATCTGAATTGATCAGCTCGACCATCTCCCTGCTGTCATGACAATGTCTTTCTTTCTGATCTTCTCTGAGCACCCTTAGGACAAACTTCATGCAAATCTTCCGCATCTTCAGTTCCCCGTGAATAATTGTGTGTACAGTTGCCATACTGACATCAAACTGTGCACTTATTGTCTCTATAGACACACGACGGTCCTTATCCATGAAATTCTTTATTTGGCCAATCAACTCTGGTGTTCTGACTTCCTTACTCCTCCCACACCTCTCATCCTCCCTCATAGACTCCCTGCCTTCCTTGAATCTCTTATGCCATTCAAAAACTGATGCTCGATTGATGCAATATGCTCCAAAAGCAGTCTGAAGCATTCCATATGTTTCTGTGGCATTTTCTACAAGTTTAAAACAGAATTTTATTGCATATCGTTCTTCCTCACGTCCAGATTGCATTTTTGAAATTCACCAGCTGTGACAATCAGGCTTTAGTAGGGTGTATTCCAATTGCTGCTGTAGCTGTTCATTTGAACCTGAAATCATAAAAATTGGTCAGTCATCTCATAAGATGAATAGCAATAACATAGTGAATTTTCAAGAGTCTACGACAATTTTAAATGACTGTACAAAAAAAGTCTGGAAACTTATTGAAGGCAATATATATATATACCCATATCTATCTATCTATCTATCTATCTATATATATATATATATATATATATATATATATATATATATATATATATATATATATATATATACATATATATATATCAAAATAGCTACAGCATATCTAACTTTAATTAATTCTTACTCCGCACATATTTAAACTTCCTTGTGCCCTGTATATCAAATTTAAATTTAGCCTCATGAAAAATGCGCTCATATTCATTTTCTCTCCCATTCCTACTTATTTTTTAAAATTATATATGTAACTATCATTGTCTTTTCATCTTCTGTTATATCCTTTACGAAGCCAACCAATTTCAAACATCAGTCCACTTCGAAATAATATTTTCAAAAATCTGCTGTTATGGATCTTTTTTCATACACACTTTCTTTTCTCCTGTTATTTCAACAAACACTCATCGCTATTTTAACAGCATTTTTCATTAACTTAAAACTCTGATGAATTTTAATACAACTGAAATATTCAACGTCGATTATTATTATAAATTCATGAAATTTTGGATCATTTGTTTTTTCAACTTTTCCTCATATATATACAGGGTGACACCCCCCCAAAAAAAACAGAACCCATACACTTTTTTATTACTTCTACAAAAATAAAGCAAAATAATTCTAATTGTTTTTTTTGGGGGTCAACCTATATACATATATATATATATACACGTGTCTTGGTTTCAGGTGGAAATTTATGTAGGAATTTACAAAAATGCTCCCGAGTGATTTCGGACCTTTCATCGGCTATCATCAGGGGTTGCTTGTATGTATAAAAAGTGTTTTAAAGGAGTTTTGAAAGGTCCTACCAAAAAGGTAAGACTTATCATTTACTAGAAAAAATTTAAAACCTCCAACCTAATTATTTCCAATAACACTTCCCTCTCCACTGAACTTCTTGATAGGACAAACGTCGTATATATGTTCAAATGTCCCTTTGGAGACTGTGTCTCAAAAGAAAATAATACCTATGCTGGTCTTTCCCCGACAACTCTTTCAAAACGCCTTACGATGCACCTTAATGATTCTAGCTCCATAACCTTACATCTTAAAACCAATTCTATTCCCAAATCCAAATTTCGAAAAATTATAGTTAAAAACATCAGTATAATAGCACACGAAATTAATAAGCTACGACTACAGGACCAAGAAGCCCTACATATAAAAAAAAAACAGAAAAGAAAAAATCAATCGAATTAATTTTGAAAATAGCAACAAAGTTTTGAAATGCCTTTTGTTTATATATATATCATAGTCAACCGACCACTCATAAACCAAACAAAAACAAAACAAACCCCTTTCCAAGAAGTGATGAGTCACTGATGTCGACAGCCAATAATATTTAGGAACGAGTCGTAAGGAACCAAATCCTTCCGCACAGGACGTCTTTTTTTAAAATATCAAATTCAGCCTATCTTTCCAAGGACAGTCCTCAACTAATGGACAAAATAGGTAGTAATAAAACACATGGTGGAAGTAGAATGAAGTTTCTCACTATTATATAGTAATAATAAGCAAAGTCATTCTACTTAGACCACATAGCGTAGTAGCGCACAGTAGGTATAAAAGCAGCGGTATCAAACCAGGTCAAATCAGTTTGGCTGGACGTCAGCCAAGGATGCAGGAGAAATTAGATCCCCCCCCTGGTCGTTCTACGACCGAAGCCTAATCAGCAGCATCTGTCCACGAAGACTGCTCAAGGCCTAAAGCCGACGTCCATATTCCAGCCGCAGACGACACAGGAACATTGCCAGCCTCTCAGTTTAAAGCCCTTTTCAGGGCTACTCAGAAAGTCGATCCAAACACCTCCTGAGACGGCACAATACAGCAGACACAACTACCAGCCTCTTAATCAAACAGCACTTTTCAGGGCTAATTCAGAAAGTCTAACCTAATACCCTTTGAGACGGCACCAGCAGCTACCTTCTTGCACCGGCGACCACTTCCCTGCAGAAGCAGCTACCAGTCCTGCTCCGGCGTCCATCTTCCTGCAGCAGCGACCACTATCCTGCACCAGCAGATACCAGTCCTGAGCCAACGACCACTTTCCTGCACCAGCAGATACCAGTCGTGAACCAGCAACCAATTTTCTGCACCAGCAGATACCAGTCCTGCACCAGCGACCACTTTCCTGCACCAGCAGAATCCAGAAACTACCAGTTCTGCACCAGCAACTACCAGTCCTACACCAGCAGCTACCAGTCCTGAACTAGCGACCACCTTCCTGTATCAGCAGATACCAGTCCTGCACCAGCGACCACCTATTCAATGACTACCAGTCTTGTACCAGCTATAAAGTTTGGCCTTTCGAAGCAACACCCTTGTTTTGTCATTCTTGTCGAGTTCGTTGTTAATCACTTATATTTCAAAAGTTTGCGGGGACCGGTATATTTATCTGACCTCCACAACATATATATATATATATTCCTAGATAATATTCTATTTCCGCTGATAGCGTTCTGCTTATCAAATTCATCAGAATCTCAGTTTTATCCAACTCTGCGTTTACATAATGTTGTAATGTTATAAAAAAACCTTAAGTCTCTTAAAAAAACACTCTTTATACATGTGCCGCGACCTGCCGATAAACATAAACATATCAAGTTACACGCCCGCTTTAGGACAATTATATCCGAGTACGACCGGAACTGACTAAGCCCTTTTTCTTTCTAACGACCTCAACATCTCGTTATAGCTAAAAGAAAAGGATGAATTAAAATTAATAACATTTACAAAGCACTTCGGCTAAAAATAACCTGATAAGACTGGAACGAACAGTCGTCGCCAGCCTATAGCAGGTTAGAAAAATACTTTATGGCTACACTCATTTTTTATCAAAGAATTTTATATTCACGCAGCTGGAGCTGGGTGTCACAGCACCTTCGTAATATCAGCAAGCCCTTTTTCAACACTTATCGGCGAGCTCCTGGCGAGCGCCCCGGGGCCTGTTCTGGACTTCGGTCCGGAGCGTGGCCCTGGAAAAGGAACAATGGCAGACTTGGGGCCTTTAATTAGGCACCTAGTTTCGACTAGGCTACCTTCGGGTGGGCGAGCTGCATTTTTGTCTCCTTTGTCCCCCTTGTACGGCACTAGACCATGCGTCTAGTTTAAGCCGCAAACTGGCATACGTGCCCGGACTCACATTTGGGTTCGTGAAACTGCTTGCCTCATCAGGCTCACATTGCACTAAGTGAGCCGATGAGCAGAACATACAAGCAGGGTTCGAGTCTCGATTCGTTCCTGACCTCCCCTCCCCTTTATCCCCACTTTAATCGGCCTTCGGGCTTTTGACCTTGTGTCAAGTCGTGTCTGGTGGGAGGCAGCGACAAATATCCGGTGAGCTCCTGGCGAGCGCCCCGGGGCCTGTTCGGGACTTCGGTCCGGAGCATGGCCCTGGAAAAGGAACAATGGCAGACTTGGGGCCTTTAATTAGGCACCTAGTTTCGACTAGGCTATCTTCGGGTGGGCGAGCTGCATTTTTGTCTCCTTTGTCCCCCATGCACGGCACTAGACCAAGCGTCTAGTTTAAGCCGTTAACTGGCATACGTGCCCGGACCCACATTTGGGTTCGTGAAACTGCTTGCCTCATCAGGCTCACATTGCACTAAGTGAGCCGATGAGCAGCACTGACAAGCAGGGTTCGAGTCTCGGCTCGTTCCCGACCACCCCTCCCCTTTATCCCCACTTTAATCGGCCTTCGGGCTTTTGACCTTGTGTCAAGTCGTGTCTGGTGGGAGGCAGCGACAAATACTCGGCGCGCTCTTGGCGAAGCTCATTTAAGGAGGAATCCTGCATTCTGTGCGGTCGCATTCACCTTACCTTCCAGCGTTGATCCCACTTCTCGTGGTAGATCTGCTTTTCTTCCACCTACATAGGTATGCACAAAGGTCCTTTTTAGGACCATAAGAGGTCACTGTCTGCGGGTCAGAGCATCTCTGGCGGTCAGTAATGACCAGTCGATGTAAACGGCTAGGCGGCAAACACGAAGACGGATTCTCAGACCAACCGGTCTTAACTCTCGGTCGGTTCCGATTGTCCGATAAGCTGCGCAGCGCTAATGGCACGGTCCAGCCTTTAGCTACTGCTTCGCTATCTGCGCAGCGCTAAGATAACGCCCATCTTAGCCTTGGCCTTCTGGCCTGTCCGCTCGTCCGCACGGCTTTGACCCGACAAAGCCTTCGTTCCCGTCCGTTCGTCCGCACGGCTTTGACCCGACAAAGCCTTCGTTCCCGTCCGATCGTCCGCACGGCTTTGACCCGACAAAGCCTTCGTTCCCGTCCGATCGTCCGCACGGCTTTGACCCGACAAAGCCTTCGTTTCCGTCCGATTCGTCCGCACGGCTTTGACCCGACAAAGCCTTCGTTCCCGTCCGATTCGTCCGCACGGCTTTGACCCGACAAAGCCTTCGTTCCCGTCCGATTCGTCCGCACGGCTTTGACCCGACAAAGCCTTCGCTCTTGTCCGCTCGTCCGCACGGTTTTGACACGACAAAGCCTTCGCTCTCGTCCGCACGGCTTTGACACGACAAAGCCTTCACTCCCGTCCGATACGTCCGCACGGCTAGGGGGCCCAGCAAGGCCCTAGCCTTTCCTCGACCTCAACGCTCTTGCAAGGTACAACGCAGTCCACGTAACGACTCGCTGTTACGGACTGTTCTACCACTGCAACACCTGACTCATGTACGACCCGCCGTACGAGCCAGCAACCGGATCGATGCACCCTTGGTTAACATCAACATACCGTCATAACCGGGGATATCGATCTACCCAACGACTCGACCGACCTCAGCTGCCCGCGACGACTGTCCAGCTGAACTCAACGACTCGACCGAACTCAGCTTACCAGCATCAAACATCTAGCTCAACTCAACGACTCGACCTACGCCAGCGACCCTCGTCGAACGCCCAGCTGCGAACATCTACAACGCGACTATACCAGCTAACGACATAACCCATTCTAGCTGAAGACTACATACAACCGCCACGGACATTTACATACACGCTTGTAAATACGACAAATAAATTGTCACTTGTTATTATTGTTACCTTGCCTTTGTTCCTTCCTATTGTTTTGGCTGTTCTCATTCACATAATTCATTTGCGGGGTCGACATACTTATCGGCTCCGCAACACATGCAAGCAACTTCTTGTGAGGGCCTATGAAATGGCAGGGATTTTAGTAAATTCATCCACCAATTCCAACCAAAAACTAAGACACTTGTCAGGAAACTTGGAAGGATCTTAATCAAATTATATAGACAAAATGTGTCTTTATTATTTAATTAAACATGTTTAAATGAAAGACTGCTGCCCAACTACACATATTTAAAAAAAAAAAGTACGTATATATGTATATATGTATAAAAAATTTAAAACAGAAGAAAGATATGTATTTGATTGTTTGTTTATTTGCCTACACTTTTCGACTTCAAGATTTTCTCTGACTACAAAAATATTTCATCAAAATTCAGTTAGAAGTCTTCATCAGGGCTTGTAGATGTTGATATGTGAAAAACGGAATAATACAGGTTGATATATTCAAATTGCGTTATGTTATCAAATTTTTGTCGGAAGTAAGTATTATTATATTTGAAAAAGCAATAGTTGGTGTTGGTCGACTTATATACATAAGCGGCCCAATATTGGTAATGCCTTTAGGGGCTCTTTTCACTGGGGTACAATCAGAAAAAGATGGCAGCAATAAAACACGTATGTTGTCACACATGAGTCTTGGAGTTATTTCTACTAAACATGGTGTCAGAAGGACGAACTTGACGATAAGCAGAGTTAGTACTACTTTGTTTAAAACATCAAAAGAAGATGTCAATCAACCCACCCCAAAGTTTTGACTGGACAGTAAGAAATTTGCATAAAGCCTTTAACGAGTGGCTTGAAGAAGTGAATCTTTTTTTTTTGAATTTCAGAAATTTGAAGGGGAGGGTAGAAATAGTGCCACTAAAGCTGCAAATGTTGAAAAAAAAAGAAGTTTGTTTATTTACCTTTTAGAAAAAAAGGGCCAACAAATATACAAAACCCTAACAATTAAAAATGCGAAAGGAGAAACGATTGAAAATGATGACGAAAAAAAACTTGAAATTGTTATCCAAGCATTTAAGGACTACTGCAAACCTATGAAAACATTGACTGTAGACAGAGTGGAATTCCTACGGAAAGAACAAAGTAAAGATGAAAGCTTTGAGGACTATTTGTTAAATTTGAAATCGAGTTCTAAAGATAGTGAATGGAATAACGTCACTGAGAACGATATGATAAAATTACAAATAATAAAAGGAATACACGATAAAAAAACGCGAGAAATTCTCCTGAGGGAACCAGATTTAACCCTGACACAGTGTATTGACCGATGCAGAGCTGCAGAACAAAGTAAAATCCAGTCGCAAAAAATTGAAAAATACGAAAAATTAAATGTTGATGACAACACATACGAGAAAGATATCAATGCGACTGGAAGAAAAAAACAATATGATTGCATTTATTGTCAGAGAAGCCATGTAAAAGGAACAAGAAACTGTCCAGCTTATGGTCAGGAATGTTTTAGATGCAAAAGAAAAAAACATTTTGCCACATCAAAAATTTGCAAGGGTAACTACAGCGAGCAAAAAGTTAACGAATGTTTTCACGTTGTAGGGGAGACAATTCATAAAGTTCATGCGAATTTAAAATTAAACGGGAAGCCCATTAAATTCATGATAGATTCTGGAGCAACTGTAAATGTAATTCCTGCAACATTCGTTAAGGACAACAAAATGGAGCACTTACTAAAAAAAGGTAAGAAACTTGATATTTCAGTATACGGAGGGAAAAAAGTCAGAACCGAAAGAACAATGAGGTTAGAACTTATCAACCCTGTCAACAGAAGAAAAGTGACAGCCTCAGTCATGGTTGTGAATGAGAAGGTACAACCAATTTTAAGCTGTAGTCTTTGCCAAAAGCTAAATCTAATACAGTTCAACCTAGATCTGTTTGACTCAACAGTTTCAGCTGTAGAATGCGATAACCTCAAAGAACAAGCCCTGAAAGACATAAAAAAACTAGACATTGATGATTCCATCAAAGGGATTCTACTAGAATTCCCAGACGTTTTTGAAGAGAGAGTTGGTGATTTTGAAGGCGAACTAACACTCCAAACAGAGCCAGGCACAGTTCCTATACAACAACCCATAAGAGGTGTCCCATTTGCACTGGAAAAACAATTCAAACAGGAACTAGAAAAAATGATGAGGGACAATATAGGAAGGACCTAGCTCATGGCTCAACAGCTATGTGATTGAAAGAAAGTGCAGCAGAAAACTTCAGATATGTTTAGACCCCAAACCATTAAACAAGGCACTGATCAACAACTACCACTGCCATGTACCAAGCTTGGAATCCATCACACACAGGTTTGCAAATAAAAACGCAATAAAATCTAGTAAATTGCAAGTAAGAAGTGGATACTGGCATTGCAAGTTGAACGACAAGGCAAGAGAACAGAACGCCTCAGGGCAATTATCGATACAAAAGATTACCCATGGGTATCACACCAGCCAGCAAGGCATTCCAAACAAAAATGATCGAACAATTCCAAGGGATAAACGGGATTAGCATTATTCAAGATGACTGTCTGGTTGAAGGATTTGGAAACAACTCAGATCAAGCCATCAATAACCACAACCAGAACTTGCGAGCATATTTGCAGAGATGCAGAGAAAGAAACATAAAAATTAACCTCGACAAATGCAAATTCCTCACAGAGGAAGTCACTTACATGGGTCATACACTGACTAACACAGGCTTGAAGCCTGATGAAGAAAAAATACGGGCAATCATAGAGTTCCCAGCACCTCGCGATTTGCATAATCGAAGGCGCTTCATAGGAATGGTTAAATACCTCTCGAAATTTGATCACTCACTGACGACGAAATGTGAACCTCTAAACAGGCTAATGCAGAAGGACCAGATTTTCCAATGGGCGGAGGTACAACAAAGAGCATTCGAAGACATAAAGAAAGCTATAGCAAACACACCTATCTTGGCTTACTATGACTTAGAAAAGCCAGTCACGATACAGACTGACATGTCTGATGTAGGTGTGGGAGCTGTCCTCCTACAGAATGGAAAACCAGTATCATACGCATCAAGGGTGTGGAACGACTATGAAAAGAACTACGCACCAATTGAAAAAGAGATGAGAGCCGTTGTGTTTGGACTACACAAGTTTAGTGACTATTGTTACGGAAGACATGTAACAATAGAGTCGGACCACAAACCATTAGAAGCAATCAGCAACAAGCCTCTAAGCGAAGTACCAAAAAGACTGTTAAGAATGGTGCTTTCAATACAAAAGTTTGACTATAAAATAACATACAAAAAGGGCAGTGACATAATCATTGCTGATGCTCTTTCGCGAGCCCCAGTAGAGGATGACAATTTCCAGTTTAATTTCAGTGAAGTGAATCTATTAGAATTTCTTGCTGTAAGTGAACAGACAAGAGACAGGCTAGTCAGTTCCACCAAAGAAGATAAGGATCTACAGAAGCTCATAAAACTAATTAAACAAGGCTTCCCAATGCGATATAAAGTCCTTGAACCTCAATTGAAGCACCTGTATAAATTCAGAGACTACGTGTCAACAAAGGATAATCTAATATTTTATAAAGACAGAGTCTTTGTACCTGCCTCAATGAGAAATGACATGAAGAAGAAGGCACACACAAGACATTTAGCAGTTGAAAGTAACATGAGACGCGCCCTAGATACAATCTTCTGGTCAGGAATGAGGCACGAACTACAGGAATGTTATATCAACTGTGAACAGTGTAGCAGATATTCTGCAAGAAATAGCAAAGAGACACTAATCACAAGACCAGTGCCGGAATACCCATTCCAACGTATTGGCCTCGATACCATGACACTGGATGGAAGGAAATACCTAGTCTGTGTGGATTATACTCCAATTACACCTTGGTTGATCGACTCCAGGGAACATCATCATGTTGCACAATCAAGCTGATAAAGAAACACTTCATGAGATATGGCATCCCAGAGGAAGTTGTAAGTGATGGGGGCCCTGAATTTGATAACAAAATGATGAGAGAATTGGCTCATAAATACGGATTTAGATGGAATCCCTGCTCACCAGAGATGCCAAACTCCAATGGAATGGCAGAATCAGCTGTAAAACAAATAAAATGCATCATAAAAAAATGTAATAATGAAAACAGCGATCCTTGTCTGGCCATACTAGAATTCACCAACACACCATCAAAATTCATAGGAATGTCCCCAGCACAGAGATTCTTTAGAAGACAATTGAGAAGTGTACTGCCTACGATGAAGAAACTTCTATCCCCATTTAATGTGGAAGAACAAAAACTAAAATACAAAAGGCAAAACAACATCAAAAGAAATACTATGACAAAAATGCCCATCACCTTATAGAATTAAGAGAAGGTGACCAGGTGACTGTGCAGCCATATGGCAAGAGCCAATATTGGAAAAGAGCAGTTGTCATAGAAAAGTTTGTATAATGACGATACATGATCGAACTGGAAAATGGGAAAAGACTAGTGAGAGATATGAGACACCTAAGACTCGCAACTAAACCAAAACACAGCAACATGACGAAAACAAACCACAAACAAGATATCACCAGTAATGACAGTGAACAAAACACCAAACAGCAACAACCAGACATGGCTGAAAGACAACCACGTCTCAAGAGAGTCACCGCAGGCAAGGCACCCAACCGATAGGGTGAATGGCAACTCGCATAAGATGAACACTTCAGACTTTTGTATGTTGGTCGATTTATATACATAAGCGGCCCAATATTGGTAATGCATTAAGGGGCTCTTTTTACTGGGGTACAATCAGAAAAAGATGGCAGCAATAAAACACGTATGTTGTCAAACATGAGTCTTGGAGTTATTTCTACTAAACAGTTGGTGCATAATTCAAATATTTTAATGACTTTAGAAGCGAATAATGGGAGAGTTTTTAAAAAAAAATTTTCTACGTGGATTTTCAGTTGGAGTATACATTTTTTAACGGATATGTTTGAATATAGAGATTCAATGTCAAGACTAGCTAAAAAAAATTGCCTTCCTATGGGATCTCTTTAAGTGGCGTTCTAGCTTACCTTTACCTAGAATTTTTGGAATCCTAGCCTTTCAAACACATCCTACCAAATGATATCCAATTCTTTACATACATAGACGATATTTTAATCGTCTATCCTAAAGAACATAATATTCCTCAAATCGTACAAAAACAAAAGCAAGCATTAATTTCACATATAAACTTGAGAAAAATAATTCCTTACCTTTCCTGGACATCTTACAAATAAACAACAATAATAAATTAGAATTCAAAGTTTACCACAAGATAAACTATAAAAATGACTACATACATTTTTATTCGAACCAAAACGATGAGACAAAAAGTGGCATTCTCATAGGCTTTTTTCTAAGATCTTTTAGAATCTGCTCCCCCAAATTTCTAAACGAAGAATTTGAACACATCCATAACTCTTTTCTCAAACTACAATATCCAGAATCTTTCGTGCCAAATCAAAAGCCATAAATATCCACAAACATACACCCCACAATATGAATAAAAATAAACATTACTCAAATATCAAATCTAAAAAGAGACATAAATTTACCTCAAAATCCCACTACCGCCCTAATTGAAAAAAACTTAAATCACTTAGGCATAAAAACAACTACCCGTACAACAAAACCAATAAAACAATGAGTAAATAACAACTCCAAAAACACATTCCCTACCCAACGCAGGTGTTTAGAAAATTCACTCCCAAAATTGCAATAGATTTTACATTGGAGAAACGAGCAGAAATTTAAACAAAAGAATGTACGAACATAAAAAAGACTTTAAAACTGATAACAAAACAAACTCTTTAGTTTTTCAAACATTTTCACTAACCAAACTTTTGTCTTTCAAAATTCTGCCATATTTGTTTTAATCCATGATAAGAATAAACGAAGATTAATTGAAGTATGTTCCATTGCACCCACAACACAATATCACAACGACAAGTTTTTTTTTTTTAAATATCACCATCTATAGGAAAGATAATACTAGAAGAATTAAAAATTCACACTAAAGATTAGCTCCCCTTTCTGTAAACATTTAAAGCAATAATACTAATAAATCCATTTCTCAAATTAAAAAAAAACAACATTTACTTAAAAAAAAAAATTCTATCACATGACATGACGCAATTTGAACATATCAACCAGTATTAATCCGTTTCTTGACATAGCAAGATCTACAAGCCCTGATGAAGACTTCCAACTGAATCAAAATTTATCCGTCATAATTATTTCTCATACTAAAATAATTTTGATAAAATATTTTTTCATTCAGAAAAAACGATTGAAGTCAAAACGTAAATAAATAAACCATCAAACATATTTTTCGCCCGTTTTACCTTTTCTCTACACACACACACACACACACACACACATATATATATATATATATATATATATATATATATATATATATATATATATATAAATTGGAAACTGTAGTCAAGGGTGACCCAAACGCTCCTTTTTCATTAGCTATTACACCTAGGAGTAGCGGAGGGTACTACTTCTTTCCCAGGATTACCCCATACCCTATAATTGCTGAGTGTTAGAGAAGGAGGCACCAAGTAGCATTATTTGATACTTTGGAATGGCGCAATCTGGGATTGAACTCTTGTCTTCCGGGTCACTACCGAACACTCTATTCACTAGAAAATTATATATATATATATATATATAGAGAGAGAGAGGCGGGTAATACAGCTATATATGTATACATATACACTTATATATACGTATATATATATATATATATGCATAGACATATATATATATATATATACATAAATAATACACACACACACACACACACACATATATATACAAATTTTTTCTTCGTCTTTTAGTTCTGTCGCTGATTTTTTGAACACAGGGGACAGAGCCCAAATTCAGTAGAAAGCGTCCCTTTTTTACTCGTGCGAAGGACGATGCGGTATTTCAACCTCATCAATAAACACCACCCGAAACGATGAGTAGCAGTTGTTCCCCGTCTGAACTATTTGATCCCGGCCATTGACCAGTGTGGTTTTTCCGCCCAGCATCTGATGAAGCGTACCGCTGACCCGTCGCTGGATCCATCCGCATTGGTGATTCCCATGGCTTCCGTGGTTGAACACACGAGAAAAAGTCTCCTGTTTTCTTTTTCTCTTTTTCCTTCTTTTCCTTCCCGCCGATACATTCCTTAAGTTTTAACTTAGTATATGTCCACAGTTAAGCTATTTTAAAATTCACTGGATAGATGTAAGTCCCAAGCTATTAGCTGGTATTTCTAGGTCATCATATGTGCTTGCACTAATTAAAGCAGACGGCTAGTGGGAACCCATTACTGTAAAATTAAAACCTGTAAAGATTATTTCTTTCTGGTTACTCTTAGACCGACAAATAATAATAATAATAGTGATATTAATAACAACGACAGAAGAACATGCTTGTTAATGACAACAATTTCATCAAAACTTCAGTTACCTTTTCGGGTTGTCAGTATTGGATTAATGCAGGAAAGTGTAGTTCTGTCGACTAATGCTCGCTTTTACTTAAATTCTCGGATCTTGTGCGAACCTTTAGTTTTTGTACTATGCCCTGCCCGAGTCTCAACATCCTCCCCTACCCACTTTTTAAAAATTATTTTATCAGTCAAAGATGATTCCAGATGAATAGATACCTTCTATAGCGAGCTATCCCCCCTTATTCGTAGCATCCCGAGACACAACGTTCTAATTATGAATGGAGACATGAATGCCCTAATAGGTAAAAACGTAAAAAAATTCAGCCTACACACCTTGGTCAAACAGAAACGGGGAACACCTAACGGACTTCACGATAGGCCTAGTAGGTAGACTGTTCGCCAATGGTCCAGGAGACCGAGATTTAAACCCAAGTCGAGTCATACCAAAGACTCAAAAAATGGTACTCGATGCAACCTAGCTTAACATTCAGCATTATAAGGTAAAATGGAGAATCCAGGGAAAGGAGTAGCGTCCTCCCTTACACATCGGTGTAGTAGCTATTGAAAAAAGAGCCTTCGAGTCGTACCCTTGATTAAGGCCGCCAACAACTTAATGAACTACACTTACGCAAATGAGGCTAAAGCATAGATAGACTACATCTTCATGAATAAGAAATTGATTCATAGTGCATTGAATTGTGAGGCATATTCCTCTTTTGAAGGTGTGTCTTCCGATCATCGAATTGTCACGGCAAAGATACGTCTGGGCCCATGCAGGAATGTGGCGTAAACAACCAAAACCACACACTATGACTGGTCCCTGCTTAACAATAGAGATATTTGCGATAAATACACAATAACACTAAGAAACAAATTCGATGTCCTTTAGGAGATATCAGAAACACTTACTCTGAATGAGGAATATGAGAACTTCGTCAATGCTCACAAGGAAGCGGCAGCAGAATGCATACCAACCAAACTAAGAGCAAAACATAGCGTTCCCTGGGAAATATTAGCAGTTAAGAAAAAACGTGACGACATGAAAATCGCATTCTTATGCAATAGGAGAAACCCAACGCTCACAGACTTAAAAAGGCACAAAGTGAACTAATGCATACCTAAAAGAACAAACAGAATACATCCAAGACCGAATCAATAAGATCAGAGACTCGATTGAAGGTGTACAATCTAGGATAGGATGGCAGACTGTAAATCAAGTGAGCAGAAGGAGAAACTAAAAGCTGTCAGCCAAGAAGAATGAATATGCCTGAGGAAACATTTCAAGAATCACCTTGGAAAATCCCACAAAGTTACGTATGAAACTATCACGAAAATTATTAGCAATTCACTAGACATCAAACTAGGACAGTTTGTTGAAATAAGAATTCGACATAATAATAAGAAAAATCAAAAACAGGAAAGCTGCAGGGCTTGATAAAATAGCATCAGAAGTATGGAAAACAACGAAATTCGACGACATACTGCTCCAAGACTGCAGCGCTGTATATGAACAGAACATAATAGATAGATAGACAAAGAGCTGCATCCTCTCTTTCCCCAAGAAGGGTGACCTCGAAATAGCCAAGAACTACCGAGGTATAACCCTTACTTCTATAACGGCTAAGATTTACAGTGCTCAAAAGCATTGAACCTGACATTGAGAAAATACTCAGGAAGAACAAAAATGGCTTTCAGAGAAATCGATCCACGACATCACAAATTTTGATAATCCATCGAATTTTAGAAGGTCCGTGCAAAACATCTCGAGGCGACACTATAATTTGTAGACTTCTCCGAGGCATTTGACTCCATAGACCGGAGAGAGATGGAGCAAATACAAAGTTCGTTCACAGACTTCTTTGACATTGTCGCAGGTGTGCTGCAAGGAGACACATTAGCCCCATATCTGTTTATTACGTGCCTAGACTACATGCTTCAAACGTCGAGAGATTTAATGAAAGAAAATGACTTTACTTAGGCAAAGGCAAGAAGCAAATGACACCCGCACAAATAATCACGGATGCAGCCTACGCTGATGACATAGTGCTTCGGGCAAATACACTCGCCCAGGCCGAATTCCTGCCGCATAGTCTGAAACAGGCAACAAGCGGGATAAGTCTCCATGTGAACGCAGACAAAACTGAGTTCATGTGCTTTAATCTCCACACAAAATGGTAGGTCTCTGAAACATGTGGACAAATTCACCTACCTCGGAAGCAGTGTCTCATTAGCGGAAACTGGCATCAGTACGTGACAAGAGAAGACATGGACCGCTATCGATAGGCGATCGGTTATATGGAAGCCAGACCTATCTGATAAGATAAAACGGAGTTTTTTCCAAGCAGCAGTCGTGTCAATACTACACTATGGGTGCATCAAATTGACGTTGACAACGCATATAGAGAAAGGGCTTGACGGCAATTGCACAAGAATGATACGAGCTGGATTGAACAAATCTTGGAGGCAACATCACACAAAGCAGCAGCTATGAGGCCACCAATCACCCAGTTCGAAAACCATCCAAATTACACGGAGAAGATATGCAGGACACAGCTGGAGATGCAAGGACGAACTCATAAGCGATGTACTCTTGTGAACCCGTTCACACGGTCGAACAAGGGCTGGGCGACCAGTTAAAACCTATCTACAACAGCTCTGTATTGATACAGGGTGTAGCATGGAAAACTTGCCGAGAGCAATGGACGATAAAGGCAAGTGGCGTTAGAGGGTCAGGGAAATCTATGCTACTGGTCTGACATAATGATGAGGTAGATATACGTACGTATATACATTCATATATATGCATATATATGTATATACATATATACATATATGAGGTGCATACGATACGTTTCCGGACTTTTCTTTTGTATGTGCATTTAAAATTGTTGTAGACCCTTGAAAATTCACTGTTATTGCTATACATCCTATGAGATGACTGACTAGTTTTTATGATTTCAGGTTCAAAGGAACAGCTACAGCAGCAATTGGAATACACCCTACTAAAGCCTGATTGTCACAGCTGGTGAATT
Organism: Sepioteuthis lessoniana; assembly: GCA_963585895.1. Taxonomy (NCBI): domain Eukaryota; kingdom Metazoa; phylum Mollusca; class Cephalopoda; order Myopsida; family Loliginidae; genus Sepioteuthis; species Sepioteuthis lessoniana. The sequence goes on along the minus strand of OY757937.1, from coordinate 19,804,965 downwards.
TCAAAAATGCAATCTGACACTTTAGAAGAACTATATGCAATAAAATTCTGTTTTAAACTTGGAAAAAATGATGCCACAGAAATGTATGGAATGCTTCAGACTGCTTTTCGACCATCTTACATGAATCGAGCATCAGTTTTTGAGTGGCATGAGAGATTCAAGGAAGGTGAGGAGTCTGTGAGGGATGAAGAGAGGTGTGGGAGGAGTAAGGAAGTCAATACACCAAAGTTGATTGGCCAAAGGGTTAGGGTTACTATGTTGAGGTTTTAAGGGAGTTCAGGAAGAGATTCCGAGTGAAGAGGCCAGCACTCTTCAAATCGGATCAGTGGCATTTCCAGCAGTACAATACACCAGTCCACAACTCCATCCTTGTCACAGACTATTTGACCAAGATGGGCACGAAGACAGTTCGTCACCCTCCCTATAGTCCAGACCTTGTTCCCTGTGACTTTTGGTTATTTCCTTAGCTTAGAGGCTGTCGTTATGAGACAATTGAGGAGATGAAAGAGGCTGTGACGAAGGTCATTGATACGCTCACACAAGAGGAATTTCATGGGGCCTTCCAGAATGGAATGGTACAAGTGCATTGCAGCCGGAGGAGATTAGTTCAAAGGGGACTAGAGTTTAATGTGAGTACTATTAAATAAAAGTGCCCATACGAAAAAAGTCTGGAAACTTATCGTATGCACCTCATATATACATACATACATATATATACATTGGTACATATACATATATAAATATATACACACACACACACACACATATATATATCTATATATATTGCATTGTAATCACACACTCAAAGAGTGCGCAGGATCGCCTCGTCAGTGATGTTCTTGGAGACCTTACAAGTTTCGGGCTTTCTAACATCATACTTGCTCTCCAAGCGACCCAACCGAAACTATTATTCCGGCAAGCGATCTGCAGTAGAAAGTTTGCCAAATACGCAAAACCGCACAGTACACACCAGAAAAATGAAAATGCTATTGCTATTGAGCTTTAAACTGGAAGTGGCCAATGAGAAACGACATACGTCACTTCCCTCCCAGTCACGACATGTTAAAAAGGTAAACAATCACTTGCTCGTCTTCTTTTCCTGTAACTTGTATCTCCTTACTTACACTCACTGGGCAAGGCTCGGTTCAAGATAACAGGTAAGAAAATTCCTACTTGTGCGTACTAGCCCGTTTGTACTTTTTCTTGAGTGCTTTTAATTCATGTCTTAGGTCCTGTATCTTCTTGGCCCTACGGTTCTTATGGTATACGTATGTATATATATATATATATATATATATATATATAAGCATAAATATATATACATGTATATATATATATATATTATCAAAAATCAAGAAAATTGGAGATTGTTTTCCATAATAAATTTATTTCGCTTTTACAAGGTCATCACATGGATTTCAAATGTTTCACAGCCCTTATTAATTATATATATTTATATATATATATATATATATATATATATATATATATACAAATCCATATATACATATATATACATATATACACACACAAACACACAGAAAAAAAGGCAAGGTAAGAAATAACAAGTAAATCCCCCCGTCCGTCAAACATTAAATAGACTACATGCTCAAAAAATTAGTAAATTATACTAAAGAGGCCTTTTGTAAACAACATCTGAATGAAGAACACGTCCATTTTGAAAAGAAGTCCAAAATGGTTAGTAACTTTGTCCTATATCAAACTATCATTTAAAAAATGCATATATGATTTTTTATTCAATTTTGCCATTGTAAAAGTCAGCGGTGTATACTATTATGTGTCTTAAATGAAAGATCAATGTACTGTTAGCCCGAATTAAAATATGGAATTCGACCAAAAAGATTCACTTTTGGAAAGAGAAATTCTATTTTTAGTAAAAAATAAGAATTATAACTCGTGTTAGTGCCAAGTTCAGAAGACAGGGGGAGAAGAAAGAAAGGCAAGGTAGGAACTAAAATAGAACGTGAAGAGAAAAAGAAGAAAAAAAAAAAAAGAGGAAGGAAAGAGAAAAAAAAGAAACTTTCTTAATAAATTAGTCTTGGGCTTTAACTAAGTCAAAACTTAAGGAGAAAGGACAGTTTTTCTATTCTATTTATTTATTTTTTTACGAACGCCATGGGATGCAGCATGGTGGACGTAAAGGCAAGCAGATAAACCCTCTGACGGCCCAACGCAATGCCTAACCTGGTCCTGGGCGTATGAATCTCACTGTTCAACGGTCAGGATAGTTAATTCGATTGGGGAACTTCTGCTGCTCATCTATAAGTCCGCCTTCTATGGATGAGAATAAAAACACCTTTCGAAAGATAACCATGACCCACACTTAAACCACATGTATAAACCGCATCACTCTTCGCGCGGGTAAAAAAGGGGCGCGTCCTGCTGAGGTTGGAGCCCTGGCCTCAGTGTTCGAAAAAACAGCTACAAAAATTACTAAAAAGCAAACAAACAATATAAATAGAGACATTCAACGTTAGAACCTTAAATAGAATAGGTCAACTACCGGAGCTTACTGCATCGGCCGTAGAACATAACATAGACCTAATATGCACCCAAGAACACAGATACACACATCGCAAGGATATTAAATATCACGATACTGGCAATGGATGGACTGTATCAGCGTGGAAAATTTCTGTCAATGCCACGGTAGGAGGTGTAGGCATACTTATAGGACCAAGAGTCTTAAAATAACTTAATAGCATAGAGAGAACACAACCTAGGATGATGGTAGCTACTTTTAATGGCAACCCCAGAGCAACAATCATCTCCTGCTACAGCCCAACCAATGATAGTAAAGAAACTGAACTATTCGCCTTCTACGATGAGTTTGAGTTTGAGTTTGAGTTTTGTTTAACGGCATATCAACCCCTGTGGGTCATTTAATGCCAAAAAGGTTATTTTTAATTTCAGTCATTAAAATAGCGGTTCTATAGAGATGTTTGGTTATATCTTACTGAAAAAGTTGCTTTTTTTTAGAAAATTAAAAATGTTTTCAGGGTTTGTATTCTTAAAGATGTCCCTCAGGTTTCTTGCTTGATAGTATTTAGTGCGGATATGTTTAAGGTTGTTACAATTTAGAAGGATATGTTTGGTTGTGAGTTGTACTTTGCATGATGGGCACACTGGGGCATCCTCCCCTTTTAACAGGTGTGAATGAGTAATGTGGGTGTGCCCAATACGCAATCTGGCAAGTATTACTTCTTCTCTTCTGTTACTTCTGTAGCCTGTTGGCCACTCTCCGATAGCTTCTTGTATTTCATGGAGTTTGTTTTGGGTCTGATTGTCCCATGATTTCTGCCATTTGTCTGATATAAATTTCTTTATGGTTGGTTTTAGATCTGTATATGGGATTTTTGATTTGCACATATCAATTTGAAGAGCTTTTTTTGCAGCTTTGTCTGCTTTTTCATTTCCTTGGATGCCAATGTGACTTGGTATCCAGGTGAATATGATGCTATTATTTTTAGAGAGGGAGTTTAGTTTGTTTAAGAGCTTTGTAATCAAGGGGGATGATGTATCTCTGTTCTGTAGTGCTAGCAGGACTGATTTGGAGTCTGTGTATATGATAAATTTGGAAGCTTTATGATCTGCTATGATATTCATAGCTAGATCAATGGCTGTGGTTTCTGCACTGTAAATTGAAGCTTCATTAGGTAGGCGTTTTAGGGTTTCTTTTTTTTGAGAAATAGCAGCACAGCCTACTTTTTTTCCTTGTTTGGATCCGTCTGTATAGATGTGATAGTGATCTGGGAATTTATTTTGTATTTTTATGAGTTTCTCTTGATAAGTGATGGGGTGTGTTTTTATTTTGGGTAACTTAGCCAGTTCTAAGTTTATAGTTGGTTGCCTTATGGTCCATGGTGCCGTTTTGGAGAGTATGGTATGGTGTACTATTTTAGTGTTGATTTTGATTTCGTTGAGGAGGTCACTTATTCTTAAGCTAAAAGGTCTGATTTTTTTTGGGTTATTTTGATACAGGTTTTCATATTTTGTTTTGCCGGTATAGTCATAAGCAGGATTTTGTGGACAGGAGATGAGTTTGATGTAGTACTGTAGTGCTAATTTTTGTCTTCTTAAATAGAGAGGGGGTTCGTTTGCTTCTATGTATAGACTTTCCTTTGGGGAAGTATTAAAGGCTCCTAAAGTAAGGCGAAGTCCTTGGTGGTGTATTGTTTCCAGTCGTTGTAAGTAGGATTTTCTGGCTGCTCCGTATATGAAGCAGCCATAGTCAAGTTTTGATCTTATTAGAGATCTATATAGCTTGATAAGTGTCTTTCTATCAGCACCCCAGTCTGTGTGGGCTATGGCTCTCAATAGTTGCATGGCTTGATTGCATTTTATTCTTAGCTTTTTTATATGTGGGATAAAGGATAGTTTAGAGTCAAAGATAATGCCAAGGAATTTATGTTCATCTGTTATGGGTATTTCAGTGTTATTTAATGTAAGTTTAGGGTGGTTGTGCATCTTGTGGATTTGACAGAAGTGTACACATTTTGTTTTACTATTTGAAATTGTAAATCCATTTTCTGTGGTCCATTTTTCGATTTTATTTATGCATTGTTGTACTTTCCTTTCTATGGTTGTCATGTTTTTTGAATTATAGCAGATGAGGAAGTCATCTACATATAATGACCCTTTGATTTCTGGAGGGAGGCAGGATGTTATGCTGTTTATTTTTATTATAAATAGGGATACTGATAAAATACTGCCCTGAGGAACTCCCACCTCTTGTGGCTTCGAATCAGAGTATGTGCTGCCGATCAGTGTCCTGAAAGATCGGTCTTCAAGAAAGTTTTGGATGAAGATGGGAAGTCTACCTTGTAACCCAAAGTTTTTAAGGTCTTTGAGAATTCCGTATGGCCACGTTGTGTCATAGGCCTTTTCAAGATCAAAAAAGACTGCCACTAGGTGTTCCTTTTTTATGCATGTTTCTCTGATTAGAGTTTCTATATGAACCACCTGGTCCATTGTGCTTCTTTTTGTTCTGAAGCCTGCTTGTAGGTTTGAGAGCAGTTTATTTGATTCGAGAAACCATATTAGTCTTTGGTTTATCATCCTTTCTAAAGTTTTGCATGCACGACTAGTTAGGGCTATGGGCCTATAGCTGGTGGGATTTGTTGGGTCTTTTTGTTTTTTGAGGATGGGGATGATTGTAGCTTGCTTCCATAAAGTAGGGATATTGCCTGAAATCCAGATATTGTTATATATGTTTAGGAGATATTTCTGGGAAATTGAAGGTAATTCTTTAAGAAATGTGTAGTGGATTTCATCTGGACCAGCAGCTGAGTTATTGGATTTGGATAATGAATTTTGGAGTTCATCTAGGGTGAAAAGTTGGTTGTAGCATTTAGTATTGTCAGAGGTGAACTTTATTTTGTTCTTTTCTTCTTTGATTCTGATGGAGTTAAATTTGTTGGAATATTTTTTGGTAGATGATGCTTGGGCAAAGTTTTCTGCCATCAGATTAGCTATTTGTTTTTCATTCAAAGCTTTTGTGCTTCCTTGGGAGAGATGATTTATAGGAGTGTGGACAGTTTTATTTGATATTTTCTTTACAAAGTTCCAAATTGTTTTGGGATTAGTATTTGAGTTTATTTTTGCAGTGAAGTTTCTCCAGGAGGACCTTTTAGCTTCTTTAATTGTGCGTCTAGTTTTAGCTCTTTGTTGTCTATATTTGTCTAGATTTTCTGATGAAGGGTTGGTTTTAAATTTCCTGAGGATTCTTTGGCGTTCTCTGATCACAGTTTTGCACTCCTCCGTAAACCAGGGATTGTTATGTTTTGGGGATGTTGTAGTTTTAGGTATGGTTTTGTTTGCTATATTAATTAGGGTGTTTGTGAAATGTATTATAGGTTCTTCTTGGTTTATATTTGTTTCTGGGATTAGGGTGTCAAGGCATAGTTTTTTGTAGGCTTGCCAGTTTGCTTTTTTGAAATTCCATCGTGGGGTTTTTGAGACTGTTTGTGGGTCTGATTTTCCTGGTTTAGTATTTTCTATTATGATTGGAAAGTGGTCACTGCCGCAGGAATCTTCATATACCCTCCAGTTATATTCTATAAAGGTGGCTGGATCGCTGAGTGTTAGATCTATAGCAGAGAATGTACCTGAGGATGAGCTTAGGTGGGTTTGAGCTTTCCGATTGTGGAGACATAGGTTGTTGTTATTAATGATTTTTTCAAGGGTCTGACCTCTTTTGTTCGTTGTCCTGCTTCCCCACAAAATGTTGTGGCTATTGAAATCTCCCATCAATATATATGGCTTAGGGAGTTGATTTATTAGGTTATTTAGCTGTTCTTCGTTTATAGGATCTTGAGGTGGAATGTATATAGAGCAGATAGTGGTGGTTTTGTGTAAAGTTGCTGAAATTGCTACTGCTTGTAGGGGGGTGCTGATGTTGATTTTGCTTTGGGGAATGTTTTTCCTTATTAGGATTGATACACCACCCGAAGCTCTTAGTCCCGTGTCATGTATATAGTCATATTGCTCATAATTTTTCATGTTTGTTTTATCATTGCTTTTTTTGAATGTTTCTTGGAGACATATAATGGTAGGATTTTGTTCAGTTATTAACAGCTGGAGTTCGTTGTAATTTGCCTTGTAGCCACGACAGTTCCATTGGATTATCTTGTGGGTATTTTGGTATTTGGCCATAACTATTTATGCAGTGTGTGTCTTGGGTTTAGGGTGTACTATTTAATTTTTGTATTTTCGATTTTAGGTGTCGAGTCCATTTCAGTTTCCATACTTTCTATGTTTCTGGATTTATTTTTGGTTTTTGAAGGGGTGTGTTGAGTAGGTTTTTGTTTTTCTTCTTTTTCTCTGGTTCTTGAGGTTGATCGGTTTCTGTTTTTGATAGTTAGCGTTTCATTTTTTTGGCTAGAGGTTGAAGGGATGTTTTTTGATTTGTCAGTTGGAGTTAGTTGTACATTGGGTATAATGGTTTTAAGGGTTTTGATTAGTTCATGTAGGTCGTTTATTAAATTTGTTAATTCTTCTTCTATTTTTGTTGTTTTTATTTGTGTTTTTGCTTCGTTTTCTACTTGGTTTGAGGGAGTCCTGGTTACCTGTGAGAAAGTTAATTTGTTAAAGGGATTTTCTACGAGTCTTCTTGCTTCAGGGAAGGTAATGTTTCTGGTGATTTTCATTTTGATAATTTCCTTTTCCCTTTCCCAGATTTTGCAGTACTTTGAGTCTGCTCTATGATTCCCTTTGCAGTTGTTGCAGTTTAGACTGTTTTTGCAGGATTCCTCTATGTGATTTGGTTCCTGCTCTCCACATTTGACACACACTTGTTTTCTTGTGCAGTGCTGCTTCAAGTGTCCATATTTCTGGCAGTTATGACATCTTCTGGGATTTGGGATGTATGTCTCAACTTTCACCACTGTATAGCCTATTTTTATTTCTAAAGGGGTTTTTGGGTTATTAAAGGTTAGAATGTAGGTATTGGTTTCAATTATTTCGTTTTGTTTTTTGATTGTTATTCTTTTGATGTCTATTACATTTTGTTTTTTTAGTTCATTTTTAATTTCCATTATTGAGCATAATGATAGCTCTCCATTTCTTATCACCCCTTTAGAGGTGTTTAATCTCTCATGGGGGTAAGCTTTTATATCGATGTTGTGGATTTTTTTTTGCTTTAATATTATTTCGGCTTGTTTTTTTCCTGTCACCTCGATAAGGATGGTTCCATTCTTCAAGTTTTTTACGGTTTTGGGTGATATTAGAGCTGAAATACATTTTTCTATGATGAAGGGGGATATTTTTGTTAGCGGTAGTTTTTCTTTTGATTCTAGAATGATGAACCTTGGATATGGCTCATCATTGTCTGAATCACATTCAATATGGGGTCTTTTTGCTTGGGTTTTTGTTTTAACAGAAGCCATAAAAGTGTTGGATGAGTTTCACTGAACATGCTCCCCACCCACCTCGGAGCCCCATATGGGGATGTGCCTAGGGGGAAACCCATTCGCCTAGCAACACCAGGGCTACATGTTCAGTATACTCATGCTGGTGATAGACGAATTAATTTTTTGTCCCTGGGTTTTTGTTCCCAAGATAACTACTTCCCCAGGGACAGAAAGGACTACGAGTCTTTCCACAGCATGATTGACCCTACAGCCATCGTCCTCATTTAGATTTAAAAAAAAAAAAAAAAAAAAAAAAAAAACTAAAAATCTAAGAGAGTACTGTCATGACCAGCCGATTGATCGGATCGGGCCTCTCCGACCGCCCGTCTAGCCCAGTAAGGGCCAAAGTGGTGTGTTGCAAGAGACTTGACCACTCGATTTTCAGGCCAAGTACTGCTCAACCACCAGGATCCCGTCCTTAAGCATCACGGGTCGCCACCCACGGCCAACAGGTAGCCTCGTTGGGGGGGTTTTACCCCTCTGCAGAGGTGCAGTCAGCGTATTCTACAGCCCCAGCTGACAGGGCGAGCCTTCTACGATGAGCTATCCTCTCTAGTACGTAGCATTCCGAAATACAACGTTCTAGTCATTGGCGGAGACATGAATGCCCAAATCGGGAAGAACGGAAACCACAATTACAGCCTACAAAACTCGTCAAACAGGAATGGACAACATCTAATAGATTTCACGATAGAAAATAGATTAACATGTCTCAATACAAACTTTCCAAAAAGAGAGGGAAAATTATGGACCTACACCTACGCAAACAACACTAAAGCACAGATAGACTACGTCTTTATAAATTAAAAAAAAATGGAAAAATAGCGCAATGAATGTCGAGGCATACTCCTCTTTCGAGGGTGTGTCCTCCGACCACCGAATGGTCATGGCAAAAATACGACTGAGCCTTCGAAGAAACGCCACACGAACAGCGACCACCAAACATTATGACTGGGCCCTTCTTAACAACAGCGATATTAAAGATAAATATGTGTTAGCATTGAGAAACAAATTCGATGCACTACAGGAGAAGACAGAAATACGTACCCAAATGACGAATATGAGAATTTCGTCAACGCACACCTAGTTAGAGAAAAACGAGAAGACGTGAAAACTGCCTCCAAATGCAATAGGAAGACCCAACAAAAACAAATGCCCTGAAACTAAAAAGGCACAAAATGAATTAGCAAGCATATATCTAAAAGAACAAACAGAATACATACAAAATCAGATAGATAACATTAGAGACTCAGTGAAAGATAGGCAATCTAGGATAGCGTGGCAAACGATAAACGAAATGAGCAGAAGGAAGAGCACAGCCAAAGCTAAATTGAAAGCTACAAACCAACAAGAATAAAACTGTGGAAACAGCATTTCGAGAATCTACTAGGAAACCCACCGAAAGTTACACATGAACCAATCACGAGAATTATTAGTAAGCAAGTGGACATTAAACTAGGACCGTTCCCTCAAGAAGAACCCGACTCGGTGCTTAGAAAAATTAAAAATAGGAAAGCCGTAGGGCTTGATGAAATTCCCCCAGAAGTGTGGAAGACCAGACAATTCGACGACATACTGCTCCGACACTGTAACGCTGTGTATAATCAAAATCCGATAGACAGATGAAGGGATGCATCCTCCCTTTCCCTAAAAAGGGTGACCTCAGATTAGCCAAGAACTACCGAGATATAACACTTACATCCATAGCAGCCAAAATATACAATGCCCTACTACGTAACCGCATAGAACCCAAAATTGACAACATTCTTAGGAAAAACCAAAAGGGTTTCCGAAGAAATAGATCCACGACCTCACAAATATTTACTATCCGTAGAATCCTTGAAGGCGTACGGGCAAAAAACCTACAGGCTACAATACTATTTGTCGACTTTACGAAGGCCTTTGATTCCATTCACAGAGGGAAGATGGAACAAATCCTACTAGCATACGGCATACCAAAAGAGACCGTCGCAGCAGTAACGATTCTCTATAGGAACACCAAAGTGAAAGTACGTTCACCAGATGGAGACACAGAATACTTTGACATTGTAGCAGGAGTACTTCAAGGGGACACGCTAGCTCCATACCTCATTATCATCTGGCAAATACACCCAACCAAGCCGAAACACTACTGCATAGTCTAGAACGAGCCACCGCAGGCATTGACCTCCGTGTCAATGCACACAAAACAGAATACGTGTGCTTTACTTAACAGGCGATATTTCCACACTAGGCGGTAGCTCTCTGAAACTAGTTGACAAGTTTACCTACCTAGGAAGCAGTGTCTCATCAACCGAAAAGGACATCGACACGCGGCTAACGAAGGCATGGACAGCTATCGATAAGCTATCGATCATATGGAAGTCAGACTTGACCGATAAAATGAAACGCAGTTTCTTCCAAGCAGCGATCGTGTGGATACTGCTATATGGATGCACTATTTGGATGCTAACAAAACGGCTGGAGAAAAAGCTAGACGGCAATTACACAAGAATGCTGGGAGGAATATTGAACATGTCCTGGAGGCAACATCCCACAAAGTACTAACTATACGGCCACCTACCTCCTATCGCGAACACTATCCAAGTTAGACGAACCAGACATGCAGGACACAGCTGGAGAAGCAGAGACGAGCTCATAAGTGATGTTCTCGAATGGACCTCCTCATATGGCCGAGCAAAAGCAGGATGACCAGCTCGAACCTACATACAGCACCTCAGTGAGGAAACGGGATGTAGCCCGGAGGACCTACCAGAAGCGATGAACGATAAGGAGGAGTGGGGAGTGCCATATCCACGCTGATGCATTTAGAGCCTTATCTTGTTTTTTTATGCATTCCCTTTTGTCTGATGGAGAAAGTCCAAGATTAGTCAAGAATACGGAGGTTGAGTCGGTAATAAAACCTCGGCATCCGACCATGATAGGAAATACGTTGGTTATCCAGCCATTTCTGACACATTTTTCTCGCAGATCCTCATATTTTTCCAATTTACGCTGATGTGGCCAGTCGCAATTTTCTTCAAAAGAGACCGCTAATTCAATAACGAAATTTTTTTTAATTTAACGCACCTAATGACAATATCTGGACGCTGAGTCATTAACGATATTTCTGTTGGAAATACGAAATGATGTTCTAAATCAGTCGCGAGGGACCAGTCCGTGCAGCCCTCGAGTAATGATGATCTGTACTTATTTTTACGCAAACGTTTTGAAATATTTCCTTCTTTAACGAAATGAATCGCTCTTAAGAGATATTATTTAGAGTTTAATTGGAAGTCTCAAAAAATATCTTCGCAGCCTCGGCAAACATCTCAAGGACTTAGTTATGTCTCCACGTGTAACTTCTTAGAGCATACTTGCATCCAGTGAGAATATTTTTGAGGCTGGCAGTTTTCCCACATGCTCTGCACCGGTCGGATGTAGTTAATCCACAAACATGAAGGTTGACTGGTGTTGGTATAACGTCGTAGACTGCCTTTATAAGGAAACTTAGTTTTAGGGATTCTATGTGCTTAAGCTTCTCCCATGTGACAGCTCTGTCTTTTGCACTGTCCGACTTTGTCCATGCGCCCTGTTTCCTTTATCCTACAGCTGTAGCAATACGCCTGACTTCCTCGAGATGACTTCTTCCGAAACTATTTTTCTTTTACTTATTGTGCATTCCTTGGATCACCAACACCGTGGATGAAGGCCTAGACCTGCTCTTCCTTTAGCCACAGTGCCAATTATTTCTTTCATCTTAAGAGCCGATTCTGTATTCTCTACAGCTATTTTTACCTTCCATTTCTGACCCGTTATTAAGGAACATTGGGCGTTCTTCACTAGTGGGTCGTGAGAGTCATGCAGCATCTGGAAAAGTCGCGCTTTACCTAATTTAAATTCCTCAACAAGTGATAACGTCGGAAGTTTTATCTTCTTTGATGAACTGTATAGGGCCACATTTGTTAAAGAGTTAGGTACTCTCAACCATTTTTTCATATATTTACTGATTAACCGCCTTATTGTTTTGTAATTGATACCTCATATATTTGCATTGGCCATGATAATTTAGGAAATAATCTAAAATAAATACACCAAACTTTATCTATATTCAGGAGGTCACATTTATCAACAGAGTATAATCCATCTTTCAGCGGTTTGCTTAGGTCCTGTCAACGATATCGACCAGTAGGTGGTAGGGAGTAGCAGCGACCGAGTCTCTAAGCGCTTTTTTTCAGATTGTGGGGATTTCGTTCTCATCGACAGATACCTTTATCTCCCTACAGTTTCCTTTGATTATTGATAAAATGTGGCATTTTGAAGGCTTTATTTTCATTGTAGCCCATTTGAAGAGCTCCTGTAGGATGGTCATCAGTTGTTCCATGTGGGATCTGGATTCTGCGACTAGACTTACATCATTCACAAACCTTCATAGTTAGACCGGCTATTTCATTGGTGTTGACTTCAGCACTACGCAATATCATTACCAAAACGAAAAGTAGTGGAGAGATAACACATCCCACATAATGCCAATATTAAACTTTTGTCAATTAGTTGAATATTTATAGTTAGAAAATCCCACATAGGTACATTTAAAGTACTCTGACATGAGGTTTTTAATGTCAGCTGGAATAAAAAAGAACTACATTGCTTTTTCAAGTAGTTGGTGTCTTACTGAGCCAAATGCGTTTTCTAGATCTAACCAAATGACGTGAAGTTCGGCTGAGTTATTATTTTTGTCCGTTTTTATTCAGTCCCACAACATAGTGGTATGTTCATTACAACCAGGAAAGTCGGGAATTCCAGCCTTTTGTATTGATGTATTGACATACGTCAAACATTAATACAAAAGGCTTGAATTCCCCTATTTATCACGAATCTCGTCCTCTTCGCAATGACACCAAAAAAGATCTTACATTCTACGATGAGTAAAAAAAACTGGACAACATGATCAAGTTTTTTGGAGTCTTTTTCTTTTGGTATTCCATCCGCTAATCCCCAACTCCCTGCAATAAATTTCTTTCGATGAGCTTCTTGTAAAAGCTTCCAAAGGAGTGCTAATATTTTAGAGCATCTTTTGTAGAGCTCATGTGAGATTCCGTTAATCCACGGTGAACTCTTAGCTCTAGCTTTTCTGAGAAAGTCTTTTATTTCACCTGATTTCAAAGGTGAATTGTCAAATTTTTCTTCCTGGAGATGTGGACGATTGGGTTCACTAAGACGGTCCAGAGGAATGTTGGCGAGTGGGTCGGTATATTTTTTCCGAAAGTGCGCTTCCAAATACACCTACGCAAATAATACTAAAGCACAGATAGACTATGGAAATGGAATAATAGCGCATTAAATTTCGGGACATACTCCTCTTCCGAGGGTGTGTCCTCCGATCACCGAATTGTCACAGTAAAAATACGACTGAGCCTATGAAGGAATACGATCCAAACAACAACCACTGTACACTATGACTGGTCCCTGCTTAATAACAGAGATATTAGAGATAAATATGCTAACTCCTAACGACGAATATGAGAATTTCATTAATGCCCACTTAGAAGCAGCAGCAGAATGCATACCAACTAAACAAAGAGCTAAATCTAGAGTCCCATGGGAGACATTAGCGGTTAGAAAAAAAGCGCACAGACGTGAAAACTGCCTCTAAATGCAATAGGAAGAAACCAACCAATACCAATGCCCTGAAACTTTAAAAGGCACAAAATGAATTAGCTAACATATACCTAAAAGAACAAACAACATACAAAATCAGATTGATAAGACTAGAGACTCGGTTGAAGATAAACAATCTAAGATAGCATGGCAAACGGTAAACGAAGTAAGAAGAAGGAAGAGCATTGCGAAAGCTAAACTGAAAGCTACCAGCGAAGAAGAATGAATACAACTATGGAAACAACATTTCGAGAATTTACTCGGAAACCGCATGAAAGATACACAAGAAATAATGACAAGAATTATGTGTGAACAATTAGACATCAAACTAGGACGGTTTACGCAAGAAGAACTCGACTCAGTACTAACAAAATTAAAAATAGGAAAGCAACAAGGCTTGATGAAATATCCCCAGAAGTATGGAAGACCAAACAATTCGACGACATACTGCTTCGACACTGTAATGCCGTATATAATCAAAACACAATAGACATATAGACAGATGCATCCTCCCCTTCCCTAAGAAGGGCGACTTCGGATTAGCCAAAAACTACCGAGGTATAACCCTTACATCCATAGCGGGCAAGATATACAATGCTCTACTACGCAACCGCATAGAACCCAAAATTGAAAACATACTTAGGAAGAACCAAAATGGTTTTCAAAGAAATAGATCTACTACGTCACAAATTTTGACTGTCCGCCGAGTTCTTGAAGGTGCACATGCAAAAAAAACAAAAAAAAACAAAAAAAACTAGAGGCGACACATTTATTTGTCAACTCCTCCAAGGCCTTCCATACACAGAGGGAAGATGGAGCAAATACTACTCACCAACGGATGGAGACATAGACTACTTCTACATTGTAGCAATTGTGCTGCAAGGAGACATATTAGCCCCATACATCTTTATCATTTTATCTAGACTACGTGCTTAGAACGTCTATTGATAAAAAGGAAGACAACAGTTTTAAACTGACAAAGGAAAGAAACAGAAGATACCCTGCACAAACAATTACGGACGCGGACTACGCCGATGACATAGAGCTTCTGGCAAATACACCCGCCCAAGTCGAAACCCTGCTACATAGTCTGGAACGAGCAGCTGCTGGCATACGCCTCCGTGAAAACGCACACAAGACGGAATACATGTGCTTTAGTCAAAGAGGCAAAATCTCCGCACAAAACGGTAGTTCTCTGAAGCTAGTTGACAAGTTCACCAACCTCGGAAGCAGTGTCTCATCAACCGAGATAGACATCCATACGTGAGTGACAAAGGCATGGACAGCTATTGATAGGCTATCAGTCATATGGAAGTCAGACCTGACCGATAAAATAAAACGCAGTTTTTTTTTCAAGCTGTGATCGTGTCGATACTGCTGTGTGGATGCACTACATGGACGGTCACAAAAAGTAGGGAGAAAAAGCTTGACGGCAACTACACAAGAATGCAGAGAGTAATATTGAACAAGTCCTGGAGGCAGCACCCAACAAAGCACCAGCTGTACGGCCACCGATCTCCCATCACGAAAACTATCCAAGTTAGACGAACCAGACATGCGGGACGCTGCTGGAAAAGTAGAGACGAACTTATTAGTGACATACTCCTGTGGACTACCTCACATGGATGAGCAAATGCAAGACGATCAGCTCGAACCTACATACAACAGCTCTGTGAGGATATAGGATGTAGCCTGGAAGACCTCCCAGGAACGATGGATAATAGAGATGGGTAGTGAGAAAAGGCCAAGGAGATTCATGCTAGTAGCATGACATGATGATAATGACGATATATACATATATATATATACACACATATATATATATATATATATATATATAATGTTGAAAAGATAGATTTGTAGTGAATCTAACAGTACGATAGAAATATGTGGAAAGTTGTATAAATTAAAAATTTAACTTAGATTTAGATGTGTGATATTTTGTTCAGGCTTTATTTCATCTTCACGAACTTTTTCGAGACTGAGACTGTTTTCTGGGTTTTTCCATTTAAAACATGTGAGGAGAGTGGAAGGGGTATAGTTGTAACAGGAAAAGGCTATGAGCCATATATTTTCTCTGACGAAAGCAACAAGCTGGAAACATACACATATGTAAGAACAAAATAAATGAATAAATCCTAAAAAGATGCAAATCTCTCATTTTAAAATATTTCTATCTTTAGACTTACAACAACAAATTATATATATATACACACACACACACACACATATATATATATATACATATTTTTCAAAAAACTCATTAAGAACCAAAAAATCTGGACATTCCTCATCAAACACCACCCAACAATCCTATATATATGTACATGTATACATATATATATATATATATATATACATTCAAATATATATCCAATTTATACATAAACACATACAGATATATATGTAGTGTGTATGGAAGCAAAATAAGGAATATTCTAGTATAATAATAAATGTTTCTGTCATAAAATAAGATTTTAATTTAAAAATAAATAACAAAATAGACACAAGACAGTAAATTTACTCAACATAGCACCATTTTTTTCAATTACAGTATAAACACATCATGGAAATGATTTGCATACTATCAAAATAACTTTCAGACATTTTATTCTATTCCTCCTATAGCGCAATCTTAAGCAACCAACATTTCAATGGGAAATTGCATTTTCTTTTTTTTTCATAAAATATTCCATATAGTATGATCAAGTGGGTCAAAGTCTGGGTTTGTTGGAAGCCATAAAGAGACTCCAATCATTTTGGAAATTTTTTTAGGTTGATTTTGGCATTAAGTAAATCATAGATTCTTTGTAATTTCTTTTCTTGCTCACTCATATTGGGCTGAATTTTAAGGAAAAAGTACTTAAATAATAGAGCTCATTATAAAAATTTAGATCTATCAAGCTTTTTTCAAAAATTGGACTAATCAGATTAAAAAAAGGGTTTAAAAATCATTCCATATTTTGCTTCCGAATACTGTGTATATATATATATATATATATATATATATATACACACACATATACTACATATATATATATGTAATAATCCATATATATTTATACACATGTATATCATCTACATACATATATATATGCACACACATATAGATATATAGATATATATATATACATATTTACAATTATATATGGATTTATATATATATATATATATATATAAATATACACACACACACACACACACACACACACACACACACACACACACAATCATTATCACATATCTATTCACACACACATATCTTTGATAGGATGAAAAGGATATGCATATATATATGTAAGAAAAGAAGAAAGTGATAAAAACCATGTGATGTTAACTCTATATCTATGATATTCTAACTTTAATATACATGCGTCATAACTAATATTGAGACCTCTTTATTTGTAACTAAACTAAATAATTTTGTGTGTACATGTGTATACATTGAGAAATTCATTGAAAAATTACCCCGACATAGTTTGGTAATGACATCAAAGTCAACATCCTAAAATGATGGGCTGATTTGATACAAATAGAATTAAAAAATCTGAAATAGCAGAGTAATATAAAAACAAATTTCTTTATCATAATCATCCAATTTTTTTATGCATGCTGCTCAATACATTCACCCAACCCCTTTATCTTGGAAGGATGTGACATAAGGTTAATTTTCAAGAAGATTTAATTTAGTGTTTTACATTTTGTAGACTGATAGCCTAACAAAAGCTAAAGAGCTCTGTCTGCCTTACTATTTACCACTAGCTGGGAGGAAGATGAAGATATAGATACATACATTTCTCAAGAGCACTAGCAAGAAATGAAATGTAAACAGCCTCATCCAGAATTTGAACTTGACAACCATTATGCTATGTGTATATCCCATATATTACTGTAACACAGCTAAAACAGCAGAGGGAATCCCTCAGGTGTAATGGCTTAAGTGTTGGAATGTATCTTTGAAGTAAGAAATTTCAAAATCCAGTCACGTTATTACATTCACTTTTGGACTAATGCCCTTGGGAAAGGTATGAACCCTCTTATCACCCCAGATATTAGTTAAATAGTACAACTGTTATTCTTCTACAAGAATGGCTTTGGCATTACATAACCTATGAAGAGTGATGCCATTAAAATAAAATAGCACAATATAGTAAGATTTTTGTTAGTGCAGTAACAGTGTGGATTTTTGTTAATTTGAAATTTCAAATTTATTAGCTATCTGCAATAAAATTGTTTCTTAAAAACAAAAAAGTTTTAGAAGTTTACAATCTAAAAGACTTGAAGGTAAGTATTATAATATGATGAGCGATTTAATTAAATAATCCTGTAATTAAAATCTGAAAAGATAATCCTAACAACATTGAAAGAGGAAAAGAAATGAAAGGATCACAAATTACTTCATAAAATAAATACATTTTTAATGGTATTACTATTTATCAACTTTGTAATTGCTAATTACAAAATCATTTTCCATATTTATTAATGAATTACTCTAATATAAATTCTATAATATAAAATGACTTGATAGCCACCATTGGTAGCCTTTCAGTGAGTTTTAGTAAAATAAAGATAAGTAATTTGTGTAAATTAAAGCTAATCTTGAGCTTACTGAAAGTAATCTGTTCCATATAATCTAAGTGTTACATTATTTGGAAAATACTGTCTGATTCTTGTATAAACTGTTTAGATTCTGTTCAAAAATATTATCTAAATAATTGTGATATGAAAAATTCTCATGCATAATGATTTAAGTATTTTTGTTAATTTTCTGTAACTTATTTCAGAAATCAATTTTGTATGTTCTGTTTTCAATCATCAGCAAGTAAAAAGAAGTGATACATTTCCTTTCAGAAATTCCATAGTAGGGATACACACCCAGAGTGCAGAGGATGTCCATCCACAATTGACGACCAGCACATGAAAACACTTGTTGAACAAAACTCATGTCAAAGTGTCAAAGAAATGATTCTGGCAATTGGTGTCAGCATTTCAACAATATTGGATCAACTCAAGAAAGTTGGCAAGGTGAAGAAACTCAATAAATGGGTTCTACATGAACTCAATGAAAGTCACAGAGCTTGATGCTTTCAAGTGTGTTCAATGCTGTTTCTATAGAACTTAAATAATCTATTTCTTGATCAAATAGTGATTCCTGATGTAAAATGAATCCTTTATGACAATCATAATAGACTGATAAAGTACCTAAGCACTTTCAAAAACTGAAATTGCATGAACAAATATTTGCATTTAAAAGAAGTTAAAAACAAAAATGCTTTTTTACTATTTTTATACTAACTTTTTAATTTTTGACATTTTTCTTATCTCACTTGTATCCTGGCTCTCTTTTTTATGTTCCCAGTCCAACCAGCTGGTGCTGTAGAATAGCTGATAGTATCTCTGCAGAAGGCTGAGACTTCCACTCCGACGAATGTTCTGAATATGAGACTAAACCATCTGATGATGAGACTCCAGTTCTAAAGCATTGAGGAATGTGGAATACTCCTTCATTACCATTGCTCTCAGGTCCACACTCATAGTACTTGTTATGGAGTAGTAGTATTTGTTATAGTCCCATATATGGGTCAAATAGAATTAGGTATGACACTAAATTGCATTTGATGGTGAGGCTCCAGTCCTGAAGCTTTGGGGAATGAGGAGTACTTCTTTATTGCCATTACTCCCATGTCCACTCTGACCCTGATATAGCGCCTGTTAGGGTCCCATCTATGGGTCAAATAGAAATAATTGATCATTTGCTATGCTTGAAACCATTTGACTGCACACACAAATGAGCTCTGCTTCATTTAAAAATGTTATATACAGACAATTCATTAGCAAAACATAAGTATAAACAGGATATAACATTAAATAACCTACAAGGGTTGATTTGCTATAAAACACAACCAACCTACCGACTAATCTTCTTACATTCCTTTTATTCTTTTTTGTCCTGACTGTACTTATTTTTTCTCATTTTTCTTTCTATCATTATCATCATCACCATCTTGTTTTTATTTTTGCAATTTCTATTTTTTCCATTTTCCCATTCTTCATCTTTTTATTTTTCTTCTTTATCTTTTTCAATATTTTAAACCTTTTCTTCTTTTTGTTGACAATTTTATTATCATTATTCTAATTTCTTATGTCCTCTTTCCTTCATCTCATTTTTTTTCATTTGATTATCCTCATTATTCTCTTCTTTCGGTCCTCTCACTTTCTTGTCTCATTTTTCTTTCTTTCATTATTCCTGTTTGCCTTTTTTCTTTTCATTACCTTCCTCTTCTTTATCTGATTCTTTTTATTTCTTTTCTCTGTTTACTTCAACATTTCAAACCATTTTCTTTCAATTTTAAAAAAATTATTTCTGATTCTTCCTTTTCATATCTTTCTCTGTCTTTCACTTTTTATATCATCTGCTTCTGTTTCTTTTTTTCATTTGCTCCTTTTTCCTTCTGTCTTTTCATTATTTCCATATATTGTTTTATGTTCACTGAAAGGAAATAAATAGTAAAAAGGGAGAGACTTGTTCCTTTTGTACTATAAATTTTTATAGTGTTACATATTGATAGGGTTTTAAGTATTCATGACTTTCAACTTATAAGAGAACATAACATATAGAGCATTTCAAGCAATGAAAGGCAATAGTAAGTAAGTAAAGTGGGTGACCTAAAGGCTCCCTTTTTGATAGCTACTACACCAAGGTGTAGGGGAGGGTTCTACTCCTTTCCTTGGATTGCTCCACTTTACCCTTGATCCCTACCTTATAATGCTGAGTGTTAAGCAAGGCAGCATCAAGTACCTGGGATTGAACCCTGGTCTCCTGGACCATTGGCAAACACTCTACTGATAAGGCCAAAGGCAATAGAATAGAGAAAAAATTGTAAATATTCAGGAGAAATGGAGTGGGGGCATCTGTCTTTGAAAAAATATATTGAAACAAATGTTATTTACTAAGTTTTGCCACGTCTGGTATATAGAATTCAAGGCCACTTACAATATCAACTATTGTCAAAATTTTTGGGGTTGTTACCAAAAACTATCTTTAAAACAAATTAACAAAACCAAAAAAAAGTGCTGGATGTAAAGGTCCCATGCTAAAAATAATGAAGTCAGAGCAAAAAACAAAAGAAACACTTAATACACAAGTTACAAATGCTTAATTCTATAAAGTGGAGAAAAACAGATTACATCTAGTGGGTTGTATATCAGTCCCTATGCAAAAATTAATTCATTAATAAAACTTAAAACATAAGCAAAAATTACACTTCTCTTACATTCATTGACAAAACATAAAACTAAGTTAACATTAATAATAATATCCAAAATTACATGTATCATACTTCCTTGTAAATGTTTGAAATCGGTTCTTTTATTTCTTTCTTTTTCTACTAGTAGGAGAAAGCCAAAAACTTCTTAATTCCTGTTGTCTTATTTTTTTTAGGACATTTCTTTTCTTTTCTTTAGTTTCTTTATTCTTTTCTTTTTCTGGTTGTCTAAATTTCTGAGACGAAGCTTGATGATTTTTAACATTAAGGGTTTTTGGACTATTGTCTTCATCTTTATTGTTATTTCCACAATGTTTCGGCCAATATGTCCTCTGGCCTTTGGCAAAACATTCTGGTAATAACAATAAAGATGAAGACAATAGTCCGAAAACCCTTAATGATAAAAATTTTCTCTTTCTCTCTTTGTCTGTGGGGAAATTTTTTTTGGAGACTTCTTATTCTTTTTTGTTTTGTTTCTTTACTCCTTTCTTCCATTGTTGTCTTTTTTCTTTCATTCCCTTTCTTTATGTTCAGAATCTATAGGTCGTGCAGACCTGAACTATCCTGGTTTGTTGTTCCTAAAGATAGCTAATAAACGAAGTGGTAACTTCTAGTCCGCTTGTTTCAGAGAATTACTTATCTCTCAGCTGGACCATAAAAGTGAGTTTCAACTCAAAAATTTCCAAACCTGCAACTCTCAGAAACTCTGTTAGACCATCACATCCTTATCCTTCGCGGAAAGAGCAAGAAATTTTACTTCCTTCTCCCACTTCCATTAAAGAACCTTTGACTTTTCCCCCACTACAATAGCAGCAAATCCACTGTTTTGGCCAATCTGATGCCAATAAGAACAGCCCTGTTCCTTTCTACCACCTCCCTGGGTGGATGAACAAAAAAAAAAAGTTTACAATCAACTATTCTGTTGTTAGAACGGCAAACTGTTGTTCTTCTCTCAGTTAACAAGTTTTTAAAAAAATAAATTACACTATTTCTTAGTGATCACCTATTTAAGTACTGATCAAGCTCAGTGATGCTTAACCTTGGTGATTCAGCAGCAATGCTGGCTTTCAATGTAACTTGACTTAAGGACTGAATAAATAAAGGTCATTATGTATTAGATGCTAAATGCTGACAAATAAATAAACTAAGATGAGGATGACTGTTCTAATAAATCATGGTATAATGATAATTTCTCATCCTAGAAGCATACTTATATCATTATAAATTTCCCTTTCCATAATGATAACATACATTGCTTTTTAGCTTTTTACCAAATTTTTATTTTGGTATTATTTTGATATATCAAAATGATATCATGCTATATTCATGTATATCTAATTTTTGATAACTTGAATTTAATATATTTGATTCCCTTATACAAATTTCTTTCTATGTCATGATAGACCGAAAATAGTAGATCACTAAGCCCCTTTATTTATTATTGTTTCATTGCTTGTATCATGCACGCACATATAAAGTAAAATTTTATAAGCAAATGCATCAATAGAATAACAAGAGGTGAGACTCAAACCTGCACAGAGATAATGTCATAATCACCCAGTTCAATTGCAGTGCAAACTAAGCTAAGACTAATCAAGATCATAGTAGTAGCTTTTAAATTTCCCCATGTAGTGACTTAGAATTTCAAAAAGACTCAAAGTAATTTGCCAAACCCCTTCACAAATTCAAGTTTTTACCCAGTTATTCAATTAAATTCCCATTAGTTAAATTTGAACCAAAATTTAAGGGTTTATTTTACAGCATCATTTATTTCTTTTTAAATACTTTTCTAATTTGCTCTCATACATGAAGCATCTAAGGAAGGTTTTATAAAAAACAAAACAAAATCTTATGAGAAAAATTATCAAGAATTAGAAACATAAAAATGTTTGAAGAAAAAGAATAAAAATGTCTTTATTCACTCTGAATAAAATAGAAAATTTAAGCACTTTAAGGGCAGCAAGATCTTACCTAAAAATAGACTCTTTGCCCAACTCCCCAAAATAAATTATTTGTAAAATTCATTTTGTTTGAATCATTTGTTGAGTTTGTTTTTTAATTATGGAAAGTTTAAAGCACTTTTTACATGTTATTTAAAGATTTTGATCCACTTCCTTAGAGAAATAGAGTTAAAAAAAACATCATGACAAGCAAATTTTTATTCAGTTGACAATGAACAATCAATTTTATCCAAGTTTAATAATTTGAATGTACAAATCAAAAAACAAGAAACAGTTTCTGTTTATCAGATATAAAAGAAGTAGAAAAGCAAAACAAAACAAAAATAAGAATAAAAATGTGGCAAATATTTCAAATTTCATGCTAATCAAATTTAAAACCATATCACAGAAAATAATAAATAAATAGTCTTATGAATGACTATCATTCATTTCCTAGTTAAATATTTGTTGGTTTAGAAAAGTCTGTTTTTTCTGAATTTTTTTGAAAATTGTTGAAATTTTACAAATATACTCAACTGGGTGAAAAGCAGATTCTTCAATTACTGTAGATCCAGTTATAGGTATTCATGTGGAGTTGTTTTTGCAAACCCTTAATTTGTTTTTTACAATTGGTCATTTAATCTAGATATCAAAATTTGCTTTAACTTTTTAGTAATTTTTATTAAAATTTTACAGGCCTTATGAATTACTCCAAGAATACCAAAATGGGTCTATTCCAAGACTGGCACAACATCACATAAATGAGCTTAACACCATAAGTCTGACAAGATTACCATACTAACTTAACAACTATGAAGACTGAAATTTTAGAAATACTGTGCTAACTGAAATTCTTTCAACTGAAAAAATCCTTGTTGAATGGTGAGCTGATTGTTTTGGATATTGGCCAAGAAATATGATGATGATGATGATATTAGAAAAATTTTGCAGAAGAGAAAGCTGAGTTTTTATTGATAAAGAGATCAGCTCACAATAAAAATTACAAGACAAATGCAAATACAAGTGATTCCATTTAACAAGGATTAGCAGAATCAACAGGATCGAGAGGAATTTCTATTATAGGATTAACTGGTTACATCAAGTAGAAATGTTTATTACAAATTTACTAATCTCTGCTGGGATAGAAGTAGACAACAGTAAAAGTACATTTTTGTTTGGACTATATACTTATTTACATTTCTAGTTTATTTTCACAATTGTTCAATAACTCAGATCCAATTGACAGTTCGAATTTTGGTAAATTTTCAGTGTATTCTAAAACTCTATCAGTGGTTTAGAATATTTCAATTTTTTATATCTGAAATATTCAGACAAGGCAGAAATTTTAAAAGTTGGATAAATAAGACTTTAGATGAGCTGAGGTGGTTGAATAGTTCCTATCAATAACAGAAGTTGCTTTTCTTTGGAACCCAGTTAAAAGTAAATTTTTGAAAAATGATTTTATAGGCATGTAGAATTTGGAAGAATGTGTTGTATCAATCTTCAAGCCTAATTAAGCCTTGTATCGGATAAACTTAAGCTTAGACTAATATCAATAAATTCATCAGCAAACTCAAAGGTTATAATTGTTCAAATTTTTTAGTATGCAAAACCAGCAATTAATCAATTGATAACAAGTATTCTTGCCAATTCACGGACTAAATTTTATTACCCAACTGTGTAACCATTGATGAACTAGAAAGTCTCTTAACAAGGAGTTTAATGCTAAACTAGCCACAAGGATGTTCCTTTGAGGGACAAGAGTATTAAGGTTATTTAGGAAACCTAACCCATCTATTTTACTGTAGTACTTGACAAGGTAATTGAATATATGGAAATTTTGAGTCATTGTATAATTAATTTTAATTTGGATTTATAATAAAATTGTCTTTGCATTTAAGACACAGATAGTATACAGCAGTGATTTTACAGTGAAAAGATTAAATAAAATCATACATGCATTTTAAATGATAATATAGCAAAAGGACATATTACTAACCAGTTTTTGTACTCTTGTCTTGGAGTGGACTCACTCACTATTTCCTAAGTTAATTTAACATGGTCTCTGTAGTATAATTTTTGAACTTTTATGAACATTTATACCGATTTAGTTGGTCTACTGCTTGATAGAGGGGGGGAAGGGTCATTTACTTAGTCGTTACTACCCTACTGTTTTTTTTAATCTTTCTTTCATTATACTGTATATTCGATACTAGTATGGTAGTCAATAAATGATTCTACCCTTGTTCTAAAAATAGACTTTCATGTTCCAATAGTATTAGCTTCTGACCAGGTTTAAATTATAATTTGGATTTACAGTAAAATTGTCTTTGCATTTAAGACACAGATAGTATACAGCAGTGATTTTACAATGAAAAAATTAAATAAAATCATACATGCATTTTAAATGACAATATAGTAAAAGGACAATATATTACCAACCAGTTTTTGTACTCTTGTCTTGAAGTGGACACACTTACTATTTCCTAAGTTACTTAAACATGGTCTGTCTCAAATAATTTTTGAACTTTTATAAACATTTATATATAACCTGGTCAGAAGCTAATTGATTATAATTAGAAATAGAAAAGCAGCAGGGCTTGATGAAATACCTCCAGAAGTATGGAAGACCAGACAATTTGATGACATGCGGCTCCTACACCGTAATGCTGTATATAATTAAAACACAACAGACAGATAGATGAAGGGATGCATCCTCCCCTTCCCTAAAAAGGGTGACTCAGATTAGCCAA
>OY757937.1:19716936-19776936 GCA_963585895.1 Sepioteuthis lessoniana | reverse complement strand
CACCGATCACCCATCACGAACTCTATCACAATTAGATGAACCAGACATGTGGGACACTGCTGGAGAAGTAGGGATGAGCTCATAAGTGATTTACTCCTGTGGACTACATGGACGAGCAAAGTTAAGATAACCAGCTCAAACCTACATACAGCAGCTCTGTGCCAATACAGGATGTAGCCTGGAAGACCTGCCAGAAGCAATGGACGATAGGGAGGGGTGGCCAGAGAGGGTCAAGGATATCTGTGCTGATGGTGCAACATGAGGATGTTGATGATACATAATCAAACAAACAAAATGACAGACAAATAAACAATTATTTATCAGGGTAAGAATTATTTGACTTTATACCAATTCTTTTTTAATGTTATTTTGTGGTCATGATAATAACACTAATATCATAATGAATAAAAGGCAAAAAGAAAAGTCATATTTCCTTTGGAACAATCACATCTGAAGAGAGAAAGTGTGTGTGTGTGTGTGTGTGTGTGTGTGTGTGTGTGTGTGTGTTTGATATTCACTTTATATTCTAAAGGATACAAGAAGATAATAATTATAAGGATATTATCAAACATTTCTATAATGTTTTCTGATTGATCTTAATTGTATTTTAATCTATATGCCTACAAGTTAGTTCATTGCATACATTTATATGCATATTTTTTGTCTTTTGTTTTTGCTGTCATAGTATTTCTATCTAATACAAATAATACACAAACAAATCTATTTAACCCATAAATGGAAACCTAACAAGTACTACCACTTAAGATCAGAGTGGTACTGGAAATAATGGCAATGATGGAGTACTCCACACTCATCAGAACTCTAGAACTGAAGCCTCACCACCAGATGCAGTTTCAGTAGTTTATAGTTCATAAGACTTAAAAGAACAGGTGTAGAGTGTAGGATATATGCATACTCTCCTTTTTGTATGAATCAAAGAACACTTTATCCCAGATGAAATGTCAACGATGACATTTAAAACCATATTCCATTTCACTCGATGAGTTAAAGCATTAAGATATCCTGCCTAATAAGGTGTTGGTTTTCTATGTGTCTGCAAAACAGCTTGTATATAATCAGGTACAGACTCTACAGAAACTTTAAAGGTTTTGTCTGGGATCTGGTCCCCAAGATATTAACAGTAGGTCTTTTAACTGTTGCAACTTAGATGCTGAAAATTCTGTATAGTAAACTTGCAGGCCTATTGCATCCCACGAGTTGTCAATGGGCTTTATATCTTGGGAGTTTGATAGCCAAAAAGACATCTTCTGCATATATCCAAAACCATTCTTGTAGTTTAGCAGGGTATATTATCCTACAAAAAGATGTCATTACTATTGGTGAAGACTGTTGCCATGAAGAAGTATACCTACTCCAGTGATGTTGAGGTGGGTGGCACATGATGAAGTACCTTTCACATAAATTTTTTTTTCATCATACATGTGAAAGCATGTGCGATACCCTGCTCTCATCAGCCACCAACCAGGGGTGATAACACAAGGCTGTACTGCCACTCCTGGCGCTACCAAGCAGCTTTTGCCACTGGACAGAGTATATAAAAAAAAATTATTTTCACATAAATTTACTTTCACATAAATTATAAGACCTAGTGTTTTCCAATAGAATATTGTCCAAACTATCTTGTTATTTTGTTATATTGCAAGCAGATCCCATTCCTTTCTCAAGATAATAGTGCATCCATATCCCACCATCTCCTTTATTCAAGAGAAAATGAGACTTCTTTGTCAAGACAATTTTTATCAATTTATATAAGGTCCAATTCTGGTAATCACAAGTCCTGGAAATTAGCATGCTCAAGGATCAATGTACTGTATTTTGTGATACATCCTTTCTTTTACTTATTAAGATTATCAGCTATTTCTACCACACTAGCTCTTCTCTTGGCTCATAATTGGCTAAGATGTTTTCATTTACTTCTCATATCAATAAGTCTTGATGGCTCAATGCCTTGTTGGCAGTTGGTAATTTTTCTTTTTTCAGATCACAGCTGATAGGTACTCCTTTTCAGAAATGGTCTGAAATCTGCTCATATTTATTTGGCTTTTGCCAAAATCATTTAATTCTTTTTGCCTGTAACTATAGCATTCAACATATCAAAATTGAGTACTCAAAAAAAACTTATATCTTAACATGTACATCTGTTATGAAACTGTTATTCTTGTCATATTCTGCCAGTAATAATCTTCAGGCTTATATATATATTACAGGCAGGGCATAAATTGTGCATATGTCAGTAAATAATTTCATGAACATGAATTAAAAAATTGTATGTTTATTTTAATTTGAAGGAAAAATAAACCAGAAAAATGAGGTGCCATTTTTTTATAGAAAAGAAAAGAGTTTTTAAAAAGAAAGTAAAGAAAAAGTAATAAAAGCTGATTTCACAATATAATTTCCATTAGTGGGAGGATAAGGGGGTTCATACCTTTCCCAAGGGTATTTGCCCAAAAGTGAATGTAATAGTGCAACTGGAGTATGAACTCGCTTACTATGATTCCACAGTCTATCGTTTTAATCATTACACCATGAAGATACCCCTTATGACAGTATCTAAATAAATGAATAATGTATAATGAGGTAATCTATATTCCATTGTTTAAAAATTGATTTTAGCATAAAGTAGCCCAACTAGAGTTAGCATGCCATAAAACTAGTCAACCAAAATATTCTCACTTTATATTTTTGTTCCTTTCATTTTAAAATGTTCACCTAAAAGTAATACTTATTGTCAATAAGGATCTAGAATGCTTAGAATTATTTAAAATCATAGAATTTTCCAGTACCCACAAAAATTTTAAATAAAATTTATATTACACAAAAGAACAGATGCAAAGGATATTTTCAAAAGATTCTTTTCAACAATTCAACACACACACACACACACATGGGCAGATAGAATTTTATTAAAATTTCATTAAATACAAACTAAAAAATGACATCCTAAGATATCTTAATGAATTTCAAAACAGCATCTCACTTTTTAAAGTAAAATCTAATCCTTTCTAACTAAATTTATTTTGAATGCTTGATATTTAAAAGCACTGTATATCTTAAAGACAAGTGCAATATACACCAAAAAACTTTTGTAATAATTATTGAATGAGAAGTCAATCATAAAATTTGTTTTGCAGCATTTAAAATAGATTTGAAAATAGTGACTTCAATGCAGGCAGGAGGCATTAGCAAACCTCTATCAAAGAGTTTTAGTGGATTTAATTGCAAAGACAGAAGGCTGAGGAGGATTATAACTAATAAAATCCTAAGATATTATACTCAGTTAATGGAGCTAATATTATCAAAAACCATTTAAAACAAAAATGAATCATGACAAAAAAATATAAGAATTGATATAGAATAAATTGAATTTAAATGATTTATGAAAAGTTTTGTCGTCTCCACAAAGATTTGATCTATTTGACAAAAGTGAAGGTAGCAAAACCATAAAAAGTGTTTTATAGAAATTTCAGTGTAAGCTTTTTAGACATAAAAGTCAAGTGTTTTTGGTAGACTTAACTAGTTCTAACTTGGAAGATTTTCCTCGACATCATTTTTCATGTTAAATTTGAGGAGAAGGATGTTTTTCATTAACATTGAAATTTTTATAATTCAAAGAATCACAACATGAATCAGCTAATCTACTTTGCAATAAGGGGGAGTGTTGGACTGTGGCCTTGAAGTGAGCAAGTCTGGATACCAGTAATGCTATAACCTTTACTTTCAGATTAATACCCTAGGGAAAGTTATGAACCCTCTTATCCCCACTCAGCTATAGATTAAATAGTATCACTGCTTTTCTTCTGCTACAAAGCTAACTTTGGCATTAAATAACCCACAAAGGTTGATATGTTATTAAACAAAGAAACCAAACAAAACCATTCTTTGCAACATTTGAACATTAAAAAAAACTAAGAACATAAAGAATATGAATAAAAATTAGCACATGCTTTTTGCAACTTTTTAAGACTTTATGTTTGGTGTGATGTATTAGACATTGCAAAATTTATGTAAATTATCCTCACAAAAGAGAATCCTCCCCAAAATATTTATCATATACACTTTAGTTTCTTTTTCTATGGAGGAACATGTGGAGAAATGTGTTTGCAAAAATCTTGTCAAGAAGATTTCTTTTGTATAATGAGAAACAAAGAGCAGTGTCTAATACAGTAGTTTTATCCTCCTGGTGAGGCTTATTGAAGGCAAATGAAATTCTTCTTGTAGTTGATCAAAACAAAACCAAGAAACAATGTTTAACAATATAACAGTCCACAGATCTATTGGAAGATAGTCCTAAAATTGAAATGATAGTTTGATTTCTGATTTTAATTAAGACACAAGACACCTATGTGGTCAGGAATAAACTTTACAATTTCATATTTATAAAGCAGCTAAATAAAGATGTTCAAATTGCTTTGCTATTTAGATTATCAAAATTTTGAATATATTGCACAGATAACTTTCTAATTGGCAATCCTAAAACACAATTTAAATGAAAGAAACAAATAAGAATATTTACCAAAATTTGACTTTTGATTTTGCTCCCATCTTTAATAATTACCCACACAAATCTAAGACATTTTAAGAACTATTTTTAGAATTATACAATTAAAGAAAATATAAGAAAAAATTTTGCTAAAAGTTTATACATTTTTATTTTTTCAGACCTTGTCCTTGATTTCTATTTGATAAATGTCATTTTTTTGGAAATTGAATTAAGTTTTTAAAAAAATGTCTCTTCCAAGAATAGCAAATGTTGGTGATAACCGACTTTCATCAATTACTTGCAGGAAATTATTTGTCTGGCACATGCCTATTTTGTGATGTGCCACATTCCACAACTCCATATTATAAAGAATCTACTCTTAGAATTAATTTGGCTGTATTTTATTTTCTTCTTGAAAAAAAGAGCTAGACACATAAGAATAGATCCTATTAAAAATATTTAGGAAATATATTTCCTGAAAATGTTCAATAAAGATAAATTTATAATTTTTTGAAACTTATTAATTCTGAGTTTTTAGTATACACCAAAAAAAATTACATTTATATTAGTAATAATAATTAGTTTTTCCTTTACATTTGCCAGGTATATTTATTTGTGTGTGAAAATAATACAGCTGTAACACGTTATTAACATCTCATTATAAAACAAAACTAAATTTCAATCAGAAATTACGATAGCAAATTCTATAATTTTGACTTTAACATTTTCTTTGTGCTTTTATTTGAGTTGAATAAAATAATTTTTTGGGGAAAAGAAGAATTTCAAGGAAGCTCATTTTGACTCGTAGAACAAATTTTTGACACTAAATTGTAGAGATGATCCAAATGGATTTTAACTTCCCATGGAGAAAAATGAAAATTGTGCTAATATCATTTTGACCATTTTTGAATAAGAGGCAATGAGACTTTTAAGTCTATTTTAAAATTTGATTGATTTTAATGGCATGTCAACATGTCTAAGATTATTCTATGGCCAGCTGGTTAGGGAAGAACATTCATTGTACATTTATATTTACAGTTTTTGTGTAGTTGCTTTTTAAAAGTTTTTTGCATACAGTTATATGATATCAAGTATTCCTATATAATACAAATAATTTGCACACAGTTGTATGGATTCAAGGTTTCCTATCTAATTGTAATATTTTATACACAATTATTTGGTTTCAGTTACTAATTTATTTAGTATTATTATATAGAGATACGCAAGGTACAAGTAGTATACAATATCTGATAAATATGTCATCCAGATATCTCAAATTTGTATATAAAATCATAACTTCAGGCATTTTTAGAAGTAAGAAAGTGAGTTATATGTCATTTCACACAGTAAATTGTATGTGTCATGTTTTAGTTTTTTTTCTCGAAGGTAGCATGTCTTATACAAAAATCATAATTCAAACATAAATAAAAAAATGTCTAATTTATCAAGAATTGAGTATTTAGGTAGGAGTCCTTCATGAATACAATTTTGAGTATAGATGATAGACAAATTAAAAAGATATTGTCTTTAATCTCATAAAGTATGCTCTATTAGGTAATAATATGTATATATAACTTTTGTAACATAAAAGGCTATTAAAATTTTGGTAGTAATCCCAAGGTGCAGTGTGGCCTGTCCTAGGCTTTATAAAAATTGTTTCCTGGATTAATTGAAACTTCCACATCTAAGGAAATTACTTTTATTTACTTTCTGTAGATAAGACACCATTCCTTCATGAAGGTGAGAGAGTACTCTCATAGATACCAATTTTATTTGCTCTCAGGATGAATTAGCTTTTTCTGGTCAATTTTAAGCTAAATGTTCCACACACTACAAGAAGAAATAGTGGTCTATCCTCCATACCATTTCAACCCTAAATGCATATAAACACTTCATTGAGGTTAAAGGAATTTACATGCCAAATTTTATCAAAATTTTCGCATTAGCCAAGGAGTCTATAGGTAACAAGCAAGTAAACAGAACTATATATTAGATAGCTAATAAGATTTAGTACTAAACTAGAGATGGTCTGTGCCAAACATGAAAAAAAAGGCCCATAAGCAATATTCTCCAATTACTCAAATTCAGATTGTAGAAAGAATTTGATAACATAAAATTTAGCAAAAATATAAAACAGATAAAACTAATGTTCAAACTCAATATTTTTGCATTATTCTTATTTTTAAGAAAAAGTAGGTTGATTTTGTAAGCTATTGAAAATTAATTTGTACCTCACTGAGTTATAACATACATAATGGAGATTATGTATGTTTCTGTAACGAAAACTGCAGCACTACCTATGTCATGATTCCCTTAGTTTTCTATGATTTTACTTTTATTCAAATCTCAATTATTAATAATTTTTTTTATATCATTAATAGTGTTGGCCTTATCTACATACTAATAACATGCAACTGTGTATATATATCTATCTACACACAAACAGCAGTTTACATTGTGAATGTGAAGGCTAATTTGCATACTGATCTTAAAAAATATTTGCTTGGTATTATTGATTTCTAATTGATTGGTTTTATTTTAATAAATCTTAAAATAAATCCATTAACAAAAAGAAATAACTGTAATTTTATTCTTTACTGTCCAATTTAGTTAAATTAGGAAAATTTAGCAATGAAAACCAAGAGTGATGGGAAGAGTTAGCATCCAAGAGTTAGCATCCATTCTTCAATTATACCCCCTCTGCAACAAATAAGTTTAATGAAATAATTAAATTTTAAATAATGTTATTTTTTATTTGATTAATATTTATTTCCTTTGCACAATATTAATATTTTTTACACACACAAACACACATACAAACACACACAGAGAATAAGACATTAGAAAATAACTGTAATTTTGTTTTCTACTATCTTCTTATAATGGAGATTATTTGTTTGTTAGTTACCAAAACTATGTCACCACTATATAATTATAAGACATTTATATGCATTCTTATTTAGTTTCATTAGTTTTTCTAATTTGATATTTTATAAAATTAAAATCTAAATATTTCTATCCAGAGGATACATATGATTTCCAGGCAACTGTCAAACCAATTTTAGGAGCAAGATTTTTTTGGAAATATAAAAATGTTATAAATAACATGAACTGTTATGCTTTACCAGCACTAAACAAGTTTGTATTTCTGACCAATTCTATGCAAAATTAGTAAAATAACAGACTAAAATTTTCCATTTTGAGATTCAAGTCAAGAAAGTATTGTTTTCCTTAATTTACTAGATATGAACATCTAAATAGAGATAATATTTACCTGTTAGGAATTTCATTCTTGAAGGTTGTAAAAATTGTATTTTTTTTATTCAATTCCAAAAATGGTTGAAAAGTTCCATTTAGGTGAATCCAACCATTTTTGCATGTAGAATTTAATCCATTTCAAGATGCTTGAAGTTAAAAATATTCATTAAAAGGTTAAGAAATCCACATGGGCAAGTAAAAATCTGCAAAAAAGAAAGAAAAATTGTTAGGAAAAGAAAATTTTTAAAAGCAAAAAATAAAATTGTCATAAGGTGAATTTTTTTTATTTTTAGAGTTAATTGTAAAGTAGTAATTTACTAAGCCTTTTGCACAAGGCCATATGAATGAGACAACCACTGAGACTTTCACTCACTTGTGTAGGTTTGCTAGTCTAGCTTGTTA
The DNA here is from genome assembly GCA_963585895.1 of Sepioteuthis lessoniana. Taxonomy (NCBI): domain Eukaryota; kingdom Metazoa; phylum Mollusca; class Cephalopoda; order Myopsida; family Loliginidae; genus Sepioteuthis; species Sepioteuthis lessoniana. Next base: position 19,768,775 of record OY757937.1, on the reverse strand, counting down.
ACCATTACATCACCAGAGGGATGTAGAGGGATACTCAGTCGAAGAGAAAATTGCACTTCAAATTTAAAACCAGATTCAAAGAGCTATCTCTTCTCTCTATAATGACACATAAAATTGACCATGAAAGATAATTAAAGAAATAGAATCTTCACTTATACTAATGTAATATTTTAAAGATGTTTAAAGAAAAAAGAATAGAAAGAAAATGAATAATGTGAGTGAAGTAGAGTTAACATTTTCACCCTTATTTTTATCTAAAATTTTCACTGAATTATCTTTGAACTAAATGATCAGTATTCATTACTGCATTAATAATGGAGATGTGTTAAAAAGTACATATTTACTGTGTAAAATAAACAAGAAGTTTTGTAAAGCAAATGCAAAAAAATTAAAAATTCTAATAACTTTTATTTTGTTTTTTCATCTGAAATTGAAAGGGATTGGAAGTTAAAAGAAAAAATGTTAAAAATTAAACAAAATTCAAAAGACAAACTTTGAAAAAGTTAAAAATTCTTAGATCAAATTCTTTATAGATACATTCCCATCAATTTCTTTTCTTCATATATGAATAGATGTTTTCCCATAACTTTAAGGTTGTTGTCATGACAAGTCATTCCTCTTTATGGTCTCACTCAGGGCAATGGAACATTGTCATACCATGTAGAATAATTCCACTTCATAAGCAACAGGAATTCAATAATGATTCTCATCTTCTCTCATCATAACCTTTTAAAGTCATAGTCATGCCAAATTCACCTTCATGGCATCATTCAGGGCAATGCAAATCCCATAATGATTCTCATCTACTGTCATCATAAACTTCTTTGGTAATTGTCATGTCAAGTAATTCCTCTTCAATACAATGTGAGGTGACACCCATCTCTTCTCCAAGTAACATGACTGCTTGTACTGAGTTTTGTATTATCAGCAACAAGGAACATTCTCTGACCTGACTTATGTCTTTTAGAAAATTTGATTAAAATAAGATTGAACTTTTCTTTAATTTTTAATGTCAAAATATAAATGAACCCATATACACAGTTAAGCAACTTATAGAATACAGTTCTGCTGTCTAGACATGTCATTGCCAATGCTCCATAATCTTTGATCAGCAGTTTTTGGTATAACAAGATTGTGAAAGTCCACTCTACTCAACTTAGTTCAATATAACTACTTTGTTTTCAGCACACATGTAGACTTCAGAGATTAAGAACAATCCATAAAAAGTCTCCATACTGGTAATGGAGTCTACTGATATTAAAGGCTAGCAATCACCTTCCCATAATTACTGCCTTTTCATTCTGTGACTAATTGATAATTGATATTTGAAATATCAACATAGGACATTTTTCATAAAATGTGTGAATGTGAGAAAGAGTTTAACATGGTTTTCAGAAAATAAACCTACAAAAACTAATGACTAGATCTACTCCATTTTACTAAGGAATTTGTCAATCTTAGGACAATTAAAATGAAAGAAACCTTAAAGTTTTGACAATTCTTTCATCGAGAAATTAATAGTAAACATTACAGATTTATTACATTATTTTAATAATCAGAGAAATTTGTTATAAATGATAGTTCATGTATTAAGATATTCTATCAAAGAATCTCAAATTGACATTCATTTTCTTTAAAAATTCTCAATTATTAGCCATGTTTACCAAAGATATGTCTATGTTGTTTAAACTTAAAAACTTCATGTGTAACATGCACACACAAAATTAAATCATAAAAAGACTTTTCGACAAATAAATTTTCTAAGCATTTTTTTATGATTTGGATCAAAGTGTAATATGTCTTTTTTCTGTTTATATCTAATTTTTAAAATCTCTTGATGCAATTATCAATAAACAGGCAAGTTAAGGAACAAAATCTAATAAAAAAAATATTCAAAGAACAAATTGGGGAAAACAAACAATAAAAATAAAAACAACAAAAAATACAATTTCACAGGCTGGCTTATTTTATCATAAGAAATATACCAGGTATTCAGAAGGTTTTCTGTACATTTTGCAAAACAATTTTAATCAGATTTTTATTAAAGTCAACAATTAGGGATAAGAAAAATATACATTCATATAAGAATAGTATTCATATACAAAAATTTGGCAATTCATTTTGTCTTTTTCAACAGCTCTTCCAAAGCTTTCTTTGAAAGTAATTTTGAAAGCAATATTAATAAAACTGATATGAGGATTATACAAATATCTTTAACCTAGTGATAACAATGGACATTTGTAAACAATTCTGTAAAACCAATAAATATGTCTCTAGTTTTATTTATAAATTAGTGAGCAAAGTCACTAAAATGAGATTAGTATTAGCCTAAATTTAAAATCACTCAAGTTGATATTAACTTGAACCATTGGAAGCCATAAATAATACTTTTTCCACATAAAAGAGGTAGGATATTATTCAGTCTTAGTTAGGGATCAGACCTAATAAAAAAAAAAATTCAAATTTATTCCCCCTGAAGGATATAAAGGGAGTTGCCTTCCGTGGACAGTGCATTGTGGGATTACAGATACAAGTAAGTGACAATAAGCTCAGACTTGAAATCGGCCATGACACACATGAATGTATAATTGGTGGTTGCACACCAACTTAAAAAGCATCTTTTCCTGGTTAATTGATGCATGTCTCTGGCCATGGTTAAATAAACCTAATTGTTTTCTTGTGCACCACGAGTCCGTCTCCTTTCAGTTTTGTCAACATATTTACTTTGTAAAAACATAATAGTCATCAGAACATTTTAAGGCATTTTTCAGGATTTTGTGTAAGATTAAACTACTGCCATGATCCTTAATAATTTTCCTTCTTAGAAAATAAAACATGTTAAAACTGGACAGAGAAAATATAGTAAAGTTTTAGTATCAAAGACCGAATTCATTGACAATCAATTGACACTGTATAAAAACAAACATGGAAAGAGAGAATTGAAGACTATAATTATACTTAGCTTAAAAGTATTTTGTAATTTGCTTCAATACAATAAAATAAAATACTTAGGTTATTTTGTTGATAAACACCACAGAAATAAGAAAATCAAATTTGAAAGCAAAATAAAAAAAAATAACAACTTGATTTATCAGTGACACTTGTAGGAAAATCCAGATTTTCTTTTTTTCTATCTCAGAGAGAGAGAGACAGAGACAGAGAGGGTATAAATAATTATATTTTAATTGTCTCAAGGACTGGTCAAAAGAACCATAGCCAAGAAATTTTCAGCAGAAAATGTTTTTAGCATATCAGTTTTTAAAATTAAAAAACATTTTTTTTTCATTGAGATGCTCAAATTAAATCCATTGCTTACTTGAACCATTATTTTATGTAGATCAAGTTAGCTGTATAGAATCGCTTTTGCTTAAATGTAGAAAGTAAAAATGGCCACTAGAGAGCCATAAAATTAACTTCTCTATGACATTTATTTATTAATAAGTTCTTGCAAAAAAACAACTTGATATTTTACTAATTTAAAATCCTGTCTGTTAGATGGGTTTTCAGTTAGTAATTTAATAATTTCACAAATTAAAAAAAAATTGAGATTTTGTTCAACTGACTTGAAAATCATTAAAATTTGACTAATTTATGGTAAGATTAAAAAAGATGGTGATTTTTTTGTTCATTTAAGGAGAGCAGTGTTCGTCTTTCTTGGTAGATACATATAAGTAAAAGAAAAGTTGGCGACCATAACCAAGACAATTGTTTTTCAAAGGTCATACCCCCTCTTCAGGGAATACAGTTAGTGTATTTTAAGCCCCACCAACAGGGCAGGCTTGTACATTTGTGTTTTTAGTCAAAGCTTCTACTCTTCAAAGTATTACCACAGTTTCAGTAGCAGTTTTTCAATAAAAGAAAAGAAAATTTTGCACATACACACACTATTATTTTCTTATCAGTCATTATAAAAATTGCTAAATATGCTTGCAAAAACTAGGAAGGAAAAAAGGACCCACTGGAAAAAAACAGCCAATCTAGAATGAGGCCATAGGGCACATTGGCTCAGAATAGTCTCAACTTGTGACATCTAGCAGTTCAATTTGGAAAGACATGAGTCGCTTCTTTCTTCCAGAGTGGTAACTTTCTTGTAAACAATAAGTTCTACTAAATTCATAAAGAATATCTGGAAAAAAATACTAAAAATAGCCCAAAAAACTTTACTAAAAAAACATACAAGCTTACTGAGTGACTTCAGTTTAAGCAGAGAAATTAATTTTCTAAACATTTTTTTTGCTCCTCAGTACACTGATTTGGTTGGTATTATTCTAAAGCTAATTATACATTCAAAGGGTGACAATGAAACTGAGGAGATTTGCATTTGAGTTAATGAGATTGTTATACTTAATGAGTCATGGTGAAGAAAAAAAAAATTGTGCACATTGAAAATGAAGTTTACAACATTAGCAGTGACAATAACAAAATGACAATTTTTGCATTTTGATTTAATCAAAAAGTTTTTATTGTTAGAGCCAACAATCTGTTAGAATAACATAGACAAAAACCACAAATACACAGTTAGTACACTATTGCACATACATATTCATTAAATGTTATCCAAATAACAATAAGGTCTTTAACAGAAGTTGAATGGACACACTTCCAGGCCCATACACACAAACTTGGAATGTCCACATACTATCACAATTAAAAGATTTATTTTCTAGGAGGATAGAATTATCAAGTTGCCTGAAAGAAGGCAACTGATAGTGGAACAAAACAAATATATTTATCCAATAATTCAAGGTCAATTTTTAAGCACAGTGTAATTTTGAGTACAGCTGGTTTGAATTCAGAATTTTCCTTCACCTAGACTGCCTTACCAAAGCTAAAGAACCTAGCCTGTCCTACTGTTTGCTCATAGCAGGATTCATGCCTCTCTCAAGGCTTTTAGAGGGAAGTGAAATGCAAACAGCCTTATCCAGGATTTGAACTCAGATTTCCAGTTCTATTTCTTATGATGATAACTGATATGCTAATATGTTGTCCAATAAAGTTCCTGTCCAAATTAAGCAATGTCATGTTTTTTACTTTAGTAATTTAGACAATTCAGTTTATGTTAATGATTATATTAAAAATCTAACATTAATCAGGTACATGCATAGCAAGTCTATAAGTTTTATAAATGTTTAAGTTATGTGGTATACTATATTAAAGGAAGCCAAGCAATCTTGTTTTTTTTTTCTCTTAAAAGCAACACCTGTAGAGACAATTTAATTAAATTCAAAATAAAACTGGATTATCACATCTGCAAATTCACAAATCAACCATTAAAATTTTTTAAATTGGGTTCTTGAACATTAAATATTTATGAAAACACCGAGATGGATATTCTCGCAGTATCCATAGTAACAGGAAGAGTTCATTATAGTCTGTCAGGTAGGTACCATAACAATTTCAAAATTAAAAACTTCACATTTGATACTTTCTGATCATACCTTGTATAAGTTTATATTCCATGACATGTAAAAGAATACAGGAGTTGAAGTTTGCATTGAACATTGAACCTCGCAGTCATTAAATTTTATTCTGGACAGCAGTAAAATATCAGACACTTAGAAATGATTTATTTTTACTTTCTCAAGACGGATGGGAAAAAAAAAGAAAGAAAACCCAAAAAACAATTTGGTATTCTATTAAAAAAAAATGTTTATTAAAACACTAAAGAAGCCACTGCCCTAACGCACAGGATAAAATAATATCAACACTTACTAGCTCAGCGGCCTGGCTGGCATCCAGCTGGCAGACAAAAATATGTCAATGAGCGGGCCAGTATATATGCACACTAGCATAGCCACTCCTGGGCTGGTAGCCACTCACTGCCCAGGGAATGGACTAGACCACCTCAGCATCATGGAATGCCCTGATGTACATGTAATCTTCCTTTCCTCATGCCCAAGTCAGTATTCACCTTGATGTGTAATTCGACAGGTGAGAACTACATTCAAGTATAATATGCAACAAAACTTCAACATGGCACTGCAGACAGGATACGACTGGATGGGAAAGCACATTCGTTGAAGCAGGCATATCTGCTACCTCTGCCAAGATTTATGCGCCAACATTCTCTAGTGAGAAAATCACAAGGGACAGTCTCCACATGCAGGACCATATGATGCTCAAGGAACTGGGCATCAAGACTATGGGCGATGTGCTCAGCATACTCAAACTGACCAAAGAACCCTTGGTATCACCAGCTAGTTACATAAAGCCGCCGACCGCAAAACTCCCTCAATTCAGCTTGGAAATGACAACACAACAATACTGGAAATTCGACTATCCTAAAACTCCTCCATAACCAGTGACACAGTAGCCATACAAAGCCCACTATACTACTGATGGAACACTACAGGAAAAGTCATTACTGTCCTACCAAACCGCCAATACCAAATAAGAGTTGATGGATCAGGAAGAATCACGCTTAGAAACCGTTGTTTCCTGAAACAATGTAAATTCAAGACTGCACTGAAACCAATACCAAGTGCAACACCTGCAGCCATAATCCCCACAATTAATATTCCACTTCTACATCTTGATCCTTCAACATCTTTCAGTAATGACACACATACAACAATTGACCCCCTCCAAACAAACCACACATAAATTTACACACCCTTGGTCGTCCAAAATTCCAAGAGCTTTATCCAGACTACTACCACATAACAGACCAGACCTTAAAGAAAGACACAGCCCTCATACAACCTGGCCTGCATGCAGGTGGGGTGGATGAAGAAGCCACTGCCCTAAAGCACAGGATAAAATAATAACAACACATACTGGCTTGGCTGCCTGGATGGCATCTAGCTGGTAGATAAAAATATGTCAATGAGCGGGCCAGTATATATGCATGCTAGCATAGTCACTCCTGGGCTGGCAGCCAGTTACTGCCCAGGAAATGGACTAGACCACTTGTGCATCGTGGAAAGCCCCGATGCACATATAATCTTCCTTTCCTCATGCTCAAGTCAGTATTCACCTCAATGCATAATTCGACAGGTGTGAACTACATTCAAGTACAATATACAACAGAACTTTGACAATCACCACATCTGATTCATAATTTTTAATATATATATATATATGTGTGTGTTTAAATGAGGAAGGCTCTAAGTTCTTGAAACTTACATATTTACAGACATTATTAAGTTAAAACAGTTCATAGTTTTAACACCACAATGAAACAGCAAAAACAAAAACCTATCAAAAATCATGATAGACTTAAGTTATCGTCAATAAAATATGCCATATATGTATATGTGTGTGTGTATGTGTGTGCAGATGAATGGCAAATCAACTTCTTTTGTGTTAAGACAAAATTAACAGATTGGACAACTTGCACATTTTCATTATGAAGTGCTGGTAGTTCTGTTGTATAATATTTTAGCTTATTTTTCTCATATTCAAATTTTGTAATAGAATTCAAAAAGATATGGTATCTAGAAAAGAATGAACTAATGAGAAAAAAAGATAAGCTTTGATTTTTTTTATCAATTAGAATATTTGCACTACTGTCTTTATCTTCATTGCAATATTCACAATATTCTGTCAGATGCAGTGTTTAGCTTTCTTCAGGTGTTTCATGTCAAACTTGGGAGCTGACACAGAACTTCAAATTGACCTTTTATTTAATACATTGGGGTAGATTGTTCTAATTCTGTTTACCATGAACGGATAGAAGTATTAAGCAACAGTAAGTAGTCCAGTAGGACCATTGACACAATGGACATAGGTGCTTGGTTGAAAAGTGATTCTAAATGAGATCATCTGGAGGTTGCAGGTTCAATCCCAACTACAGGTAAATAATAAGAAATAGTCGGAATACTCTAAGCGATAAAAAAAATGATCAAGTTTTCATCTCAGAAATTTAGACCAATAATAAGTTTTAATATAATGATTAAATAATTTGTTAATCTTGGATCAGCAATGGTCAATTTAGCAGCTATGATCTGAAAACAACTATGATAAACTTAAGAATAAAAAGAAAATAGTTGTTTTATATAAATCAATGATTGTAGTTAATAGCAAAACAAAAAAATAAAATAAAAAGGGAAAAAATTTTTAAAAAAATGTTCCATGCTTTTAACTGTCTTATCTTGACTAATTATTATATATGAATGAAAAGTCTGATGACATGAAAGGAATTGACATGTCAATGACCCAAAAAGTTTATGATGAGAGGAGATGAGAATCACTATGGAATTCCCATTGCCCTGAGTGAGGCCATGAAGGGGAATTATTCTACATGGCACGACAATGAACTAAAAAGGTCATGATGAGAAATGAGAATTATTATGGAAATCCTGTTTCCTTTACTGTTGCAATGAAGGGGAATTATTCTACATGGCATGACAATAAACTAAAAAGTTTATAATAAGAAATGAGAATCATTATGGAATTCCCATTGCCCTGATTGATGCCATGAAGGGGAATTACATGCTATAACAAGAAATTGAAATCATAGTATTCATAATAGAATTTTACCTCTTTTTATGTTTTTCTTTTAAAGTTTATTCCATTCATTCTTGTTAACGTTTTGTCTTTTTACTTAAATTACATGTATTTACACAAAATTATATTAATCCCAATTCATAGATACACAGTTTCACTCATAAAATTAATATAGGTCATTCCAGGCAATTTCACTTTGTGTCTGTCCTGAATATCTGATTGGCTTTATCTGTACTTTAATGTCCGAAATAAAGAAAGCTGTTTTGGAAATACAAAGGATTGTTTGCCAATAACATAATTATTATTGTAGAGTTGACTCATCAACATTTTAAGGCAATTGAGTTTCAATGTCACACATGTAAATCAGGACCCATGAAACTGAGTGATATTTGTAATTTCTGAATCAATCCATTTTCAAGGGGACCAAATCAAAGATTAGGATAGACATAAATATATTTTTTAAAAATCTAGACTCATCTCCAGATGTACTTTAATAATACAGATTTCTATGGTTTTGATGCTTCTGTGATGAGTTATTAAGATCCAAAATTGAAAAAATATTCTCTATTTTCGAAAATTTTAAATTTCTTTCAAATTCAAGCTCCTCCTATTTAGTTTGAAATACACTTCTAATTAAATGGTTACTCCAGGCATATTATTACAGTGCTTTGAACGTATGATCATGAAGCAATATCTACTTGAATATTGACTTTTCTTGAATGTTAAGTGTTTTTTCAAAGATTTTTGACTGGTAATTTTTAAAAATTATGTAACTTAAAAATATTAGTTCTAACTGATTTTGTTAGAATATAGATAAAAACAACAACCTTATCAAGGGTTGTAAGAAACCCAATTTCAAAATGGATGCCTCCAAAATTGGAAAAATCTCAAAAAGCAGAAAGTTTTGGAAATTCCCTAAAATTTTAAATGGTCATTAAAATAAGAATGATAAATGTTATTGTGCTGTAATTTTCAGAATTCATTTATCACATGGATACAAACAAATGATGAAATTTTAAATAAAAATTTGAGGACCTTCAAGACAGAACCTAGGTGAAATTGGCTGGAATGATATATTTGTTGATTTGAATATGTATTTCTAAATTCACATATGTGAATATATGCTTCTAGATGTTTATGAGATCATTTTAATATTAAACATTCATTTAAACAGACGAGCAAAAAGATTTTTCTCCAAATCTCTGTAAGGATGTGTGCAACAATTCAGTTTGATATCAAGTTACATTCTATTCATAAAATTTATATTATGAAGAATGTTAAAAAGTAAGGAACATATATATCATAAAATTTACACCATCTATTATCTTGAATGCAAGATTTAACACAAATCCAATTAAAAGCACTGTTATCAGCAGAATACAATGAGCTTTAATTCAAGATAACAGACTTTAAACTTAATGATACAGCTATGGAACTTCAAAAGTTGATGAACCATAAAATCATCTGCAGAAAGTGTCATCTAGTTGAGTCCCAAAGCAATTAAAAAAAAGCTTGACACAATGTTCTTTCAGATAGGTATTTTTTGCTTGTGTACTTAGAGGACAAGTGAATCAATCTCAAAACCAAAATTAAGTATCATAGTAGTACTGGTAACATATGCACAATGCTTTATTTCTATGATAATAAATATGTTGGATTAGTAAATGTTTATACCTTACTTTTCTGATATCTCTTACATAATTAACTGCAGATAAATAGAAGTAAGTACTGTATGCATTTAATAGTTATTTCCTTTGAAAAATTGTAATGATCAGATTGAGTGTGAGCAGAGACAACACATTATCAAGTCACAAATTGAATTGGAAATTGCTTTTATCTCCAAGTCAGAGCATTTTAACATAAAAATTTCATTACAATATCTATTTTTGTTGTATTACAGTAATATATTATATATATAATATAATTTTTAGTCAATGTATTTATGTTCCCAATATCTAAATATTGAAGATACTGTACTCTGTATCCAATTATTGAAGAAACTTACTTCCTTTGAAATAAGTAATGGATCTTATAGACTGATGAGTACTTTTTAAAATTTTACTTAAGTTTATATTCTTTCTTTTTTTCCCCTCTCAAAAAGAATTTTGAAAGTCAATATTGAAGTTCATCCTTAAGACTAGAGATTTCTCTATGCTTGCAAACATGGTATATAGCTCTTTATATAAATATGCGTTAAATTACAAGTGGTTTAAGTGAATTTTGTGTGAAAATCCATAAATGTATTGATAAATATTTAGTTAACTGCATACATATTTTTTACACAATGTTTCCAAAAGAAATCAGTACAATTACAAATGTTTGTGTCTATATAAAGTATATCAAACTTTCTTATATATTTCATCCCAAAAAATTAAAACTTGAATCTTAGCATGAAACAACAGTAAATGAATGTTACTGAGTTTTTCTAAATACAAACATTAAAATATTAATGAAAATGCTAAGCATAGATAAGGTTTGTGCATGTGTGGCTGTCAGCTGACAGCCAAGCCCCAATCTTGATGATAGCAGCTTTCCTAGCCCACCAAGAGAGCCAATGCTTACATCACTTTTGTAATGTTTATACTATAGAAAGAGAAAATCAATATATGCTTTAATAGATGTACTAGACAGAGTTAGTCACAACTGTCTGTCACATGAACAAACAGACAACAACTTTCTTACACAGTCATACTACCTGTTGATTTATCAGTAAAATTTATTTACCTACTGACCTAATCAACTCAGTCCATTGTATTCAACAGGACATGTGTCCTTCATTTAGGAAGATTCATTTAGTTCAGTAAATAAGACATATGGACATATGGTGCAAATAGTTTGAATTAAAGTCCAGATATTTAATCTAACACTTTACAAAAGGGTATAGTTTTGTATAAGATCAAAAGAACCATAATGCCAAAAGAAACAAAAATGAACAACAGCTGGTTTTATTTCTAAGTAAGGTTCTTAAGAAGTTTAATTTTCATGGATAAAGTTATAAAGAATTCTTCCTACTTGAAATTTTTACGTAGATGCAGAAAAAAATATTTTCACTGCAAATGCATTTTCTTTTACAAAGATTTCAAGCAATTAAGAAAGAATTTATAGATTGCTTAGTTAATTGAATAAACAAATCAATACCAAGGCTTCTCAACCCATCCCAACCTACTATCTATTCCATACAAATATGAATGATCTTCATCAGACATTTGTTTCTAAAGCTCCATGTCTAAAAGAAAAAGAAATTCATGGGAATGTTTATTTTCACAAAAATTCCACATGGAATACCATTTATAGCAAACTATATTAATAAAACTGGGGATTCATCATTTTAAAAATATTTGATCAATACCATATTGATTCATCTGAAAAAATGGAACTTACTACCTTGACCCTCAAGTAGCAAGTTTAATATAAGGTGTAATTAATGTATCAGTTATTATTGTTGGAATGGAAATGATTACCAAATTTCATTTTCTAGATGAGGCTGTTTATATTCCTTCTTGCTAATGCACTTTAGAAAAGAGATGAATCAGTCTGTTTTCCCAGCCAATAATGGGTAAATATTTTGGCAGACCAAATTCTTTAGCCTTCTTCAGGAGAAGGAATACTCTGAATTCAAAACCAGTTTTAATCTGCTGCAAAAATTTGACCTTGTGTCAATCTCTTTGTAGGAGTTATCCCCTTCGTCGTCAACAAATATACTGATAATGAGACTCTGTAGTTAATCCACAAAGATAGGCAACGAATGACAGTCAGTGGCTAAGTAATATTAAGTCTAGTATCATCACTATCTACCCACTATTGCTAAATGGTGATACAGACAGAATCAGACCCAGGTGAGTGGGAAAGTATTTTTATTGAGGATGGCATATCAATTGCTTCTGCAAAGATTTACACATAGATATTTGTGAGAATCTTATGAAAGATCATTCAATGCTTAAAGAATTGGATATCACGATTTTGGGTAAAATGCTCGTCATACTAAAGCTCGTTAAAGAACCTACACCTCAATCGCTAGCCAACTACACAAAAACACCAAAATTTGCCAAAATCTACTAGGAAATGACAACACAACTATTCCAAAAGTTCAAAATAGACTGAAGTATATTTACACAAATTACTAACCTCCCCCTCATACAGTCGAACATTCAACTATACAATTACAGTGTTGAAACTGTCCAGAACAACGTTATCAACACCTACCCTGATTTTTTTACACCGGCCCAGAAAGCTACTTGGCATGTTTGAAGATTTGGCGTCATAGGATTTTGTTTTCGTCCATTTTGAAAGATGAAAAAAAAAAAATCCATTCGAAGCTTTTGAGTGCGCCGATGGTATATGTTGTGGCCCCGAAAGGGTCACTAATGAAAACGCAAACACGGATATTAGATAACAGATTATATTACACAAGAAAGATAGAGGTACATAGAAAAGGTAAGAAGTCTCGTACAGTTTGTATAACACCGATAGTGATCTGCCCTTCTGGTAGCGAAATCTCTGTACTAATAACGGTGAGAAGAGTCCATTATAGTGAGATGGGTAAGGTTCCCACAACAGTATAGAACAGATGATTGTAATTTGACATGTGCCGTTTGTGAGCACGATCTATCCAATGTGTAAAAGAGGTTTATTCGAGGAATAGCCAAAGATGTGACACAGCCAAAGGTGTTGACTAAGGCAGCGATATTGAAGAACCTAGAAGAAAACGTAAACCACGAAGTTTGAAACGACCACCCCGATAAAAAAAAAATCAGGCATCTGGATTGTTGTAGGACCTGGAACTTCAACGTATTGCCAACAAAAACAGTCTAAAGCAAATGATTGAATACCTCGAGATGGTAAAAATAACGTAGCTGGGCTACGAACCCATAGTGAAGCAAGTGGAAGTTGTCGTGGTGACCAGCGTGGAAAACACGAAACTCATGGCCGGCAGAGGGTATGAGGGCAAATACGCATTATATTACATATATCATACAAATTATATATATATATATATATATATATATATGCTTGTACGTATACATGTAATATACTAGCTTAGCTGGCCACGATGAACTAAGCAGATTCAAGGCGGTCACAAGATAACATCAACAAAATGTTTTCACAAGAAAGAGAAATATAAAATATGATGACGAGAATATAATTTATTGCCTATGGATAGAATGACAGATATTTCCGTTCGCAGATAAGAACAAAAAATTACTGGAAAAAAGACGGAAGTATTTAAGATCTGATAACCAGCCACAAACAGAAAATAATTCCGCATGGGACTTGAAAAGACAATATAAGGTCTGTAATTTTGGACTGAAGGCAGAGATCCGCTGGTCGCTTAAGCGAAGAGGAGAGATCTGCTTGTCGCTCAAGCGAAGGGGAGAAGTCCGCTGGTCTCTCAAGCGAAGAGAGAGACCCGCTGGTCTCTCAAGCAAAGGGAGAGACCCGCTGGTCTCTCGAGCAAACATGTCATGTGTGTTCACCGGCCGTCGCTCTAATACACACAAAGGGTCTCCACCACAGAAGAAAGATATGTACGAACTCTCTCTGACTGTATTCTTACTTCACACGCGTCGCCGTCGAAGAATACAAATATAAATTATATGTTTATATATCTACGAGTCCTTCGTTGTTTGTCCAGCGGTTCAGTATACAACATACATATATACATATATAGATAGATATACGTAAGTTGATCGACCGTAGTTAAGGGCGAATCGACTCAAAAAATAGTACTTGATGAACTAGTTTGAAAAGACAATATATATAAATATATATTGCACATATACTATTTAATAACAAACATATCGTTGACTTGCTTAACGAGGGTGCCGAGGGAGCCCAGCGTTTGCGTCACGCGGTCGACTCTTCTCAAGCCTAAGGGGCCGTCCCCGCAGGCTCTAACCCTCCTCGGAAGAGCTAGGTTTATCACCTGACGCCTGAGGTGCTGCTTTTAAAGGGGAATGCCGACGAGGCCCGAGGCATTTTTGGAGCCGCCAGGCGTGTCAGGGCAACGGCCTGCGCCTGGGCCCACTTTAAAAAAGCCCTTGAACCGTACTCGCCCGTCAAATAGAAACACATCATTGACTTCTAATATTGTCTTCTGCGTGTATTCATTACTTTTACTGTTGGACTACGATATAATAGATTGGCGACGAAGAATTTTGTATTGACCTATCCAGTATTAACAAAATTACAAACGAAGACAAAAAGAAAGTTTACTAAGTTTTAAAAAAAATTCTACAACCGCAATTTTCCCCTCTTTTCTCTCCAAAGGAAAAAAAACATGGAGGACCAGAAAAATTTTATGTTGTAATTTTTAAACCAGCAAGAAAAACCGCGTAGTCAAGACTCGAAAACCCACCTAGTCAAGACATAGAAATACTCGAGGAAAGAAGAAAAGTTTAGAGATACAGAGAGCCGAAAATCTTGTAGTTTTTACTTTTTAGTTAAGGGAGCTACATAGCAAAAATAAATAAATAAATAAAATAAAGTGAAGACGCCACAAACCATCGAATCGTGTCACGAAATTCTTCCTCAAAAAGCTTTATTCAACTTTTCATTTTCGCCTTGCTCTTTCCTGGCGCTCCACTCAACTTGCCAGCAAAACAAACAACGTGGGGTTCGATTTTCATTTTGTGAGTGCAATGTTCCCACTGATATATCTGCCTGTGACTAGGAATCGACCTTGGAAAGATCCATCGAATAAGTGAAAAGAAGAAGAAGAAGAAATCGCCACGGCCGAAAAATTATTTCAGGGAAAAGAGGAAGAAAGAAGGAGGGAGGAGAGAACAAATCGTTGTGCATGGAAGAAGAACCCTGGTACACCTTTATACATCTGACCAAATACCTATGATTAACAAATAAAAAACGGACACAACTTTTTTGTTACGGGAGGAATGTGTTGAATGCAGAAAGGAACTAAAGCGAAGAATTAAATAAACACTTAAAAAACAAAAAAGCAAAGCACACACACACAAAGAAACTGACCAAATAAAAAAAAAAATAAAAAAACCAACATTACACGCACACTTATACACACACACAAGGATAAGCAAACAAAATGAAACAAAAACAAACGAACACGGGGACAACTTTTTTTGGTTTCTGGAGGAACATGTCATGGACAAAAAAAAAGAACTGAAACCAACAATTAGATAAACATTAAAAACAAGAAAAAAAAGATAAAAAAACATAAGAAAAGACAAAGAGAAGAAACCAGACCAGTCTTGCAAGGTAAGTTGAAGATCTATTTCTTTCTTTGTGACTCGTGTATCTCGCTGGAATTGAAATATGGATAGGATAGATAGACACTCTGCCGCGTTCTGCTTACAAGGTGGGAGCAACTGGATCAAAGATCCCTATATTCAAGAGGAAAGTTTCAGAGTTTCAGGCCCTGAAGAAGAAAGCTAGGATCTGTTAACTTACACAGACGGAGTTAGTAAATTTAGCAAATGATTATTAAGATGGACTTGTATCCAAATACACAGGACTGTATTAAGACGATAATCTCGATACTAACTGGGAAGATCTATTTGAGCAATCAACGGACCAGTACAGTGATTATACCAGTTCAACTTTTGCTGCAAGAGCTTTAGTTAGAATTAGGCAAAAAAGAAGATGAAACTCTCTCGGAACTAGCAAGTAGAGTCTTAAGATTAGCAAAAATTGTTTACAAGGACGCTGTCCAGCGTGAAGTGGGGCGGTGCAGGCGCAGCTGGCTGAGTACTACACGGACGCTATTGAAAATTCCTTCGTAAGGGAAGACATAGCGAGGGGGGCTCCTGGCTCCCTGGCAGAGGCATTTGCGACAGCGGGAAAGATTCTGAAATTGTATAATAGGCTAGTAGCTCCTCAAGAGCGGACATAAGGAAAGGAGTTGTTAGGACAGAACTGGATGAATGGAGACTTCTCCTGTTACTAAGTGACACTGGAGCAATGATTACCTAGGTTCTCATGGGAGAGACTACCCTCATGAAAAGGGGTGGAGGAAAGTACCTCCTAACCCAAGACTACAGGGGCGTCGGGAGTGTGGTGAGTTGGGACACATTCAGAGGGAATGTCTTCGGAAAAGAAATGTATCACTCGGAGGAAGAAGACTTAAGAGGGTCCAGGGAAACGAATGGGGGCCACTCCGAAAGAGGTAAGGGTAGACCAAAGTTACACATAAGTTGGTCTGGGAACCGAAGTAACTTGCGAGGTACAGGTAGTGGGTAGGAAAATACAAGTGTTACTAGATACAGGGGCATCTATATCGATGATTAGGCTGAAGTTTATAGAATAAGGATTTACGAGTAAGGAATTAGAAGCCTCTGATTTAAAAATAGTTCAGGCTGATTGACAGGACATTAAAATTTCCGGCATGATATATCTGCCTGTGATGGTGGGGAAGATGGTTACTATGCAGGGGTTATATGTAGCACTCTCCCAGTGCAGATCAATGATTTTAGGTAGGGATTGGTTGGAACGAAACAGAGCACGTCTGAGCTTGGCTGGAATTGGGCGGAAAGGAAATATTACTTGGAACCCGGATAATCGGAGCACTGTTAGATTCAATGATTATGAATCTAAGAAAAAGGTGCTTCTGTTTCATTTGCCGCGACCGGCCTGCGAACGTAAACAGATCAGATTACACCTTCGCCCTAGAAAAATAACATCCGGGCGCGGCCGGAAATGATGAAGCCCTTTTTCGACTCTAACCGGCCGTTACAGCTAAGAAAGGGATAAATTAACATTTATCAACATTTGCAAAACACTTCTGCCAGAGATAATTCTATAGAAATGGAGGTAATACGCTTCGCTAGCCCATACCGGACTATAGAAGTACTTATTTTCTGCGTCCATTTTTTATAGAAGAACTTTCTATCGATGTGGCGCGACAGAAGTGGAGATCCCTTTCTTCCATATGAAAAAGGCTTCAGGCGGCGAAAATTCAGAGGTCTACGCGGACTTTTTTTCCTCTCCAGTTGTTGGGTTGCATTCGGTAGGCCGTTTTATCTCTGGACGGTTCTGCCGGGTGTGCCTCGGCACTGGAGAGTTCCTCCGGCCTCAGGGGGCCATCCCCCCAGGCTTATACCCCCTTCGGGGGGGTTGGGTTTATTGCCTGGCGCCTGAGGCGTCCCAAAAAGGGGAATGCCGACGGGGCCGAAGGTATTTTTGGCCTTGCCGGACGCGTGTGGGCTTCGGCCCTGCGACCGGGCCCACCTTAAAAACGGCCTTGTGCCATATTCGTGCGTTGGTGGGACGCAACGATAAATACAGAGGTCTACGCGGACGCTCTAAGGGCCTCTCGGCTCCACGAGGCTCGGGTCCTACGTTATCGTGGTTGCACCCACCTCACCGCCACTTCTAGTGGCGGATTCAACCTTTTTTTTAGTGTCCTTTTTAAGGGCTATGAGAGGTCTCCTTCTGCGGTTCGGAGCATCTCTGGCGGTCATTAATGACCAGTCGAAATAGACGGCCTGGAGGCAAACACGAAGAGGACTCACTAAGACCAGCCGGTCTTAACCATCGCTCGGTTCCGCTCGTCCGTTTGGCTTCGCAGCGCTAAAGGCAAGGGTTGGCCTTTAGCTACCGCTCCATCATCCGCGCAGCGCTAAGATAACGCCAATCTTAGTCTCGGCCTCCTGGCCCGTTCGCACAGCTTTGGCGCGAAACAGCCATAGCTCCCGTCAACGATACGTCCGCACAGCTATATGGCACGACAAAGCCATAGCTACCGTCAACGATACGCCCGCACAAGCTATCTGGCACGACAAAGCCATAGCTACCGATCACGACGCTCAGGCGATTCAGTCTACGTAACGACTCGCTGTTACGAACTACCCTAGCAATGCAGAATTCAGTCCACGTAACGACTCGCTGTTACGGACTACACTAACATTGCAACATCTGGACCACGTAACGATTCGCTGTTACGGGCTAGCAAACAGATCGACCCCCCCCGGTTAACCCAACGTACTGTTAAAACCGGGATATCGATCTACCGACCACGACGCTCCTACAATGCAGCATTCAGTCCACGTAACGACTCGCTATTACGGACTGCCCTAGTATTGCAACAACTATCCCACGTAACGAGTCGCTGTTATGGGCTAGCAACCACGACTCGACCATACCAACGAAATGTCAAAACCGGGACATCGATTTACCAACGACCGACCGACCTCAGCTGCCCGCAACGATCATCCAGCTGTATTCAACGACCCGACCGATCTCAGCTTACCAGCATCAAACATCTAGCTGTATCTCCACGACTCGACCTACGCCAGCTACCCTCGTCGAACGTCCAGCTGCGCACATCTACAACTCGACCATACCAGAACATCTACAACTCGACCATACTAGCTGAAGACCACATACAGCCGCCTCGGACATTTACATACACGTTTGTAATTCCGGCAATAAAATTGTCACTTTTTTTGTATCTGTTATCTCGCCTTCTGTCTCCCTTCATTGTCTCTGGCTGTCACTACACACTCGCACGCGTTACACTTAAATTATTTGCGGGGTCGACACGCTTATCCGCTCCGCAACACATTATCTGAAGAGTCCGATTCGTTTAAATTACGTTTGGATTTTTGTTTGAGAAAGAAGCCATGTCTCTTATATGTTTTTCATTGGTCATATGCTCCACCACTCACCACGGAGTTCAAATTGAAAAGGGAAAGAACCAAGGAGGAAACTCATTCACCTTGGCTGAGATAAGAATTCAATACTAGTTTATATTAAGAGCAAGATTTCGAGCCTCGGCCAAATTCTGTTTTTTATAACTCAATCTAACAGGGTCAAAAAGTTCTTTCCTTTTAATACAATTCACGCTCAGCCCCCGTCTTTTACCACCCATAAGATAAAGAGTTGGGCATGGTTCTGCAAGAGCAGATTGGATAATACGTTCGGTAGAAAATAAACGTGTGCAAGGCATGACGGGGCCAGCCGATTGATCGGGTTGGGACAATCTGAATGCCCGTCAGACCAAGTATGAGCCAAAGTGGTATGTTGCAAGCCATTGACTACTCTGTCACTGGATCAATGACTGCTCAACCACCAGAATTCCGTCCTAGCGCCTTACGGGTCGCCACTCACAGCTAATAGGCAGCCCCATTTTTACAGCCCCGTATTTTACAGCTCAGGCGACAGGGTGAACATCATATGGGGATAGATAAGAACTATGAGCTTATTAGTAGTAAGTACTACAGGTCCAGCAGGTGACGATGTATGTGAATAGAGTGACAAGCAGTGGCAAGCATTAAGCAGCCTCTCTTATGGAGATGGACCTCCCAGACTATCCATTTGAAGAAATCAGTCTAGACGTTTCTGGTCCCTACAACGAAACCCCTCGGGGTAACATCTATATTGTTAGCTTTGTTGATTGGTTAACCAACTGGTCAGAGGCATACTTGGCGACAGACAAAAAGGGTCAAACTATAGCTAGGTTAATTTTAACAGAAATATTTCCGCGATATAGGCCCCGCTTAGAGTTATTAATCGACAATGAAGCCGAAAACGTGAATGAGATCATGAAGGAAACTATGATGAACTTAAATATAAAGCATATCATTACGTCTCCCTATCACCCACAGGGAAACAGTAAGGTAGAGCACTTCCACTGTTTCTTAGGGGATATTCTATCCAAATTGACCGAAGAAGACAGCCAAAAATGAGACTTGAACCTAACTCAGGCACGGGCTGCAGTGAGGTTCTCCATGAGTCAGACAACGAAATTTTCACTATACACTTGCCAATGCGAATGATTTGAAGGTAGCCGAGCTCCAGGAATGGGAAACCCCGTGGGTCGAGAACAAGAAAGGAGCATTTAGGCGGTCTATGTTAGCTGCACCTCCCTCAGAACTAGATTCCGATACCCAGGATTCAGAATCGAAATCACTCCCATCAGTTCAAGCGGAAAGAGATCACGGTTCGGGTGCGAAGCTCCGTCCTCCTCAACGAGTATAAGATGGGTGGGATACTGAGGATGAGATCCTTCTTGCAGAGTTGAAATTAAGGTTAGCCCAACCTCCGCATGAAGAGGAAAGAGACAAAGAAGATCTGTCTTAAAGTAGGATACAGGCAAGGTTGCAGGATAGAGACTGATCCAAAGAGAAGAGGGCTCAATTACACCCCGAGGAAGCGAATGCGAAAGCTCCTTCTCCTCAAGGACCCGACCTTTAGGTGTGCATCGATAGGTAGTAATCAATCGCCGTGGAGAATAGAGGGAAGTGGAACAGGGAATGGGAGAGTTATTTCGTTTGAGACCCCCCCACAACCTTTTTGTGTGCGTGTGTTCACCTCCAGTAACTCGACTTCCAATTGCATTGCAGAATAACTGGTGTGCGGATACTCCTACTGCTCGTTCTCGTGATGCAAATAAGCACGAGGAGGTGCACCTAGAACACGATTTTTCAGAAATCCACTGAAGTAGTGATCACCTGGTCAAAATGGATCATAACACTCATGATCGATCTGAAGCCATATCGCATTTTACTAGAGAGTTTTGGGTCTGAGATAGAAAAAATAAGAGATAGGAGAAGAGATAGCCCCAGATTACTATTCTGACATATATCATAGCCTCATGTATTCACTTAGACAGGATATCCCAACTCTGGAGACTCAGTGGGAAAGTATGGGGAACTATTTGAGAGAGCTAAAACTGCTGCAGGCAAGAAAAAAAACAGTGCTTCCCATAGTAGGAAAAGCGCTTAATGCTCTTTTCGGGACAGTCACAGAAGCAGATCTACAGGTGATAAAGCGAAATTTGATAGCCAAAGGTGATGGTGAAAGGATCCTAGTACAAGAGGCAAAGAGCAGTTTATCAATATTAAATGTCACTAGGATAGACGTCTAAAAATAGGCAAGCAATCAACCGGTTAATCAGGGACGTCCTGGAATTTAAATGGGAACTGAGCAATGTAACTCAATCCATGTCAATTGAACTGCAAAAACTGAGGGGCTTTGTGAGACAGTTCGTACATCTTTCAATGGTCATCAACAAACTTCGGCAGACCTCACAATCATTACTATTGTTCCTAGACCATGTTAGAACTTAGCTAGATATGCTCTTCCTGGGGTATCTATCACCAAGCATAGTGACCTCAGCCCACCTTCGAGACATCCTCATTAAGATTCGAGCTGAGCTTCCTCACCAACTCTGGTTGCTCTCTGAGCCCACTAGGGAGCTATGCGGCTACTATGGTTCATTAGGCTGCATAACTGATGGAAGAGGACAAAATCTTAGCACTAGTATCCGTACTGCTCTTAGATATGAAGAGTACTTTTGAGGTATTTCAGGTGATGAACTTATGCCTTACCCTAAACCAAAGCGAAAATTAGAAGTTGTAACTAAATACAAATTAGAAGCAGAATCTATAGGCTTTAACCTGGTCAGAACAAAGTTCTTGCTGTTTACTAAAAAGGAAGCAGAAAAATGCAAGACATGTGCACTAGTAACCAGTACGTCCCAAAGTCCGATATATGCCACCAGGGATCATCGACTCTGCCTAGTTGAGTTGTTTAGGGATGATAAGGAGGGCACCGAACGGACTTCTCGCGTGGAGGTGTCCACGAGTGTAGTTGGTTTCAGAAGTCTCGTCGAAGAAAAATCAACCTATTGGACGCTAGTCAACTCACTTAACTTGCAAAAATGAACTGATGGACGTGCACCAATCAGACATCAGCAAAACGCTGCCGTTTTCCACTTCAAACTTAGTCTCTTTTATCTTCATCAAATCTCGCCACTTCACGTAGGCTTATCTCGTTCTCCTCCATAAAACAAGTCACACCTCTTGCTTCTTTTTTTTCTTCTGATTTCCACGTGCCGGCAGCAGAGAGAGCACACCTTCTGTTTCTTTGAGGTAAGATTGTTCGTGGCAATTCTACTACAACGAGAAATGCAATGCCACGGGCTAGAGGCTTGTCCGATGTGCTAGAGTAGTGCTAGAGGAGGTATGCAGGGGAAAATCGACAGTAATTATAAGAGCCACGCCCCCTTTATCAGTTTGCCCATGGGATGTTCAACCTTCGGGAAGTCGATTACTCTGCCCCCTTACAATCAGGCGGAGGAAAAAATTGAAACTAACGACTCTTTCTTAGCTCTCTCAAATGTCTCTTCTATCAGGTAGACGGGCCTGTGGTATCCCCTGGTGAAGAAATCGCCCAACATGAGTATGGGTAAAGTGCCTCGGCTATTAGAAGATGTAGAAAATATTAATCTACACAGACTGGTGTATTAGTTGGAGACAGTGGGAAAGGGAATTCCGGTCAGGAATGATCAACTCGCAGGCGCCTTAGTCTGGTTTTCATTAGGGGTGAGGAGTGTCATAGTAGTGATCATAATAGTGGCAGTAGTATTAATCAAGGGGAAGCAGTGGTTGATAAGGCTTAGAATGAAAGATATGCAAGTGAAGAGACATGACAGCCGAGAAGAAATATCAGCTTCTATAGCATTAAGCAAGGGCACTGTAGCTGCCACGATTATGGGCCAATCAGACACGCTATGTTCAACACAGGCACCACCTGAGGAGCCATTGCAGCTTGGCATTGTAAAGGTGGTAAATGCTTAAATAAAAAAAAGGAGAAAAAAAAAGGAATTCAAGCAAACCAGCCACAGAATGTATCAGAATTCCCCATTGAGAATGGACATTTTTGGCTACGTTTTATTTTATTTTTGCTTTTTTGTTATTGTTGCTGTCTTTGCGATATGAAAGGTTGGAAGGTCAGGTAGACTGACGTTTCAGATAGTACAAGGAAAGTCACTTCTTATTAGTTTTTTTTTTAAATTTTCATTTTGTACATTCATTACTGTGTGTATGTGTGAAGGGTAGCAAAGACGCTCAACCTCATCTGGTGGGGATATGGGACATGCCCATGCTCAAGGGGATGAAGGGAGGAAAAAGAAAAAAAAAAGAGAAGAGAGGAGGAAGGGAAAAAAATAAATAAAGAGACACTGTACATAGACTGGCTAAGTTGGATTTCTTTGTGTTTTTGCAGTTGGTTTTTATTTTTGTACGAAATTGTAAATGATTCAACCGATTTTTTTCTTTCTTTTAATTTTTTTTTCGATTGAAAACTCCTTTATTTTTCTTTGCGGGTGTGAGGTAAAAATTGGGGTGGTCACTTGAGTTGACACCCCCAGTAATAGCAATGGAGAGGGTGATGAGATTTCGAGTTGTGTAATTTCTTTTTGGTGCGAGGGTGATTTAAAAGTCTTCCCGGAATTGTGAAGGGAGGTTGAGTTAAAAGTTCCCCGGACTGAGTATATATATTTTTTGGCCGGAATGCGATATGGACTTTTAGTTTGTTTAAATTCACCAAGATATTTTTTCTTTTGAAAAGAAGAGAGAAGAAGGAAAACCAACCGTCATTTTTTAAAATCTAATTATTGTTTGAGCGGGGTAAGTGATTGAACTGCCCCAGTTAATTTTTTTCTTCTTTTGAGGAGGGAACAATTAAATCTCCCGGCTTATAGTTATTTTTTTTTTTAATTTAATTTAATTTAATTTTTTGTCGTTCCATTTGTAAATGGCACATGTTCCCGTTTTTTGCAATTTATGAAATAAATGACAAAAAGGGTTGGAGGAGGCGAGTGTAACACTATTGATGGTAGTATGTAGACTAGCTCTATACGGGTGGGCGTGAGTACTTGTGTGTGTGCGCGTGTATGTGCGTATAGATGTATACATGTGTATAGTTATAGGAAGTAAAGACGCCACAAACCATCGAATCGTGTCACACAAACTTCTTCCTCTAAAAACTTTATCCAACTTTTCGTTTTCATCTTACTCTTTCCTGGTGAGACCATCTGGGACTCATGCATCTCGACTGAGAGCCAGCAAAACAAACAACGTGGGGTTCGATTTTTATTTTCCGAGTGCATGGCTCCGATTGAATGTTTCCACACCTATTGATAATCTGCCTTGACTACGTGCTTCAAGTGTCGATAGATTTAATGAAAGAAAATAGCTTTACATTGGAAAAAGGCAAGAAGCAGAAAATACCTCTCATAAACGATTAAGAACACGGATGACGCTGATGACATAGCGCTTCTGGCAAATACTACCGCCTGGGTAAAATCCCAGTTGCATAGTCAGGAGAAAGCAGCAGGCGGCATAGGTCTCCATGTCAATGTAGACAAAACAGATTACATGTGGTTTAATCAAATACAAAGAGGAAAAATTCTTTACATCAGAAGCAGCGTCTCATCTACGGAAAATGACATTAGTACCCGACTAGCGAAGGCATGGAATGCTATCGATAGGTTATCGGTCGTCAGACCTATCCGATAAAATAAAACACAATTTTTTCCAAGCAGCGGTCGTGTCAATACTACTATATAGATGCACCACATTGACGCTGACTTAGCGCATAGAGAAAAAGTTTGACGGCAATTGCATAAGAATGCTACGAGCTATAAAGAACAAATCCTGGAAGCAACATCCCACAAAACAGCAGCTGTACGGCCACCTACTTTCCATCTCTAAAACCATTCAAATAAGGTTAATAAGGCATGCAGGACACTGCTGGAGAAGTAAGGACGAACTCATGAGCGATGTACTCCAGTGGACCCCTTCATACGGACGAGCAGGTGATGGACGACCAGCAAGAACTTATCGACAACAGCTCTATACAGACACAGGATGTAGTCTAGAGGACATACCGAAGGCGATGGACAATAGAGACGAATGGAGAGGGAGAGTCAGGGAAATCCGTGCTAGCTACACGATATGATAATGATGTGGTAGATAGTTTCATGAAGTGGCTAGAAATTATCAAATGTATGCGACCTTTATGCAAAAGCACAATAAACTTTTTTGCACAAAATTTTCGCAAGGTTTGGTGTCCCTGATACCATTGTATCTGATAGTAGAACGCAATTTACGACTAAAGAATTTGGAGATTTCTGCAAAGAATTTTCAATTAGCCATATGATAACCGCTCCGTTCCATCCAAGATCTAATGGCCGAATCTACGGGGGTCGCCTGTTCTGATTCCGTTAGCTATAACCGGGTATAAGTGTTAAGCAGGACACATAGCGTAACGGTTATAGGCGTTGGTTCCCTAAGCTTCTAAGGAGACAATCATCTGGAGGTTGCAGGTTCATTCTTGACTGCAGGCGAATAACAATACAGGAATACTTAACACTTGTACCCGGTTATGGCTAACGGAATCAGAACAGGCGACCCCCGTGGATTCAATAAAGGACGTAATTCGAAGTTCCGTGAAGGTTCGCGAGTTCGACATATCGGTTGAAACGTTGTGGAAATAACAATAAAGATGAAGACAATAGTCCGAAAACTCTTAATGATAAAAAATGAAGACGAGTTATGAAAACAATTTCTCAGAGTGTATCAGATAACTCCAAACCCGAGTACAACTTCAGGATTGTCCCCAGCTGAGCTTGTGTTTGTCAGGAAGATAAAATCAGTATTCGAAAAACTGCTACCTAACAAAACCAAAAAGGATTAAGAAAAATAATACCGATACAAAAAAAAAATTTATGCGTGCTAAAAAAACTATTTTAAAGAGTATAAAAATGAAAAACTTGGCGAGAAAGAAGGCATTATTGAAAAACGAATTGAAAAACAAGAGTATATCATTAAACATCCCAAATGGATTGTTAAAAGACACTATAACTAGCTTAAAAAGAGGTATACAGCTGAACCAAATTATCGTCCAGAAGAAACGAAAAGGTGATCTATGATTTGTTTGAAGTACGAAGACGCCAAGAAAAACCTAAACAGAAACGCTCTAGTAAGCGTAAAAGACGATCATCTTTAACTTGGGACATTGATTCAAAAAGAAAAAGATATGAACTTCGAGGAAGGAAAATTTCAAAAGAGGGAGATGTGGTGTGATAAAAACAACCCTCCCAGACACAATGAAATAGTCTGAAAGAGTATATATAGAGTGTACATATCTAATTC
Source organism: Sepioteuthis lessoniana (assembly GCA_963585895.1). Classification (NCBI taxonomy): domain Eukaryota; kingdom Metazoa; phylum Mollusca; class Cephalopoda; order Myopsida; family Loliginidae; genus Sepioteuthis; species Sepioteuthis lessoniana. The sequence goes on along the minus strand of OY757937.1, from coordinate 19,742,418 downwards.
AATAATAAACATATCGTTGGTTCCTATATTGTCTCTTGCGTGTAATCATTACTTTTACAGTAGGACTGCGATATAACATATACGCATATACATATATATACGTGATGCATTCAATATGTTTCCAGACTTTTTTGAATTAGGCATTTAAAATTGTCGTAGACTCTTGAAAATTTAGTATGTTATTGCTATACATCTTATGAGATGACTGACCAATTTTTATGATTTCAGCTTCAAATGAACAGCTACAGCAGGAATTGGAATACACCCTACTAAAGCCTGATTGTCACAGCTGGGGAATTTCAAAAATGCAATCTGGACATGAGGACACTTTAGAAGAACGATATGCAATAAGATTCTGTTTTAAACGTGGAAAAATGCCACAGAAACTTATGGAATGCTTCACACTGCTTTTCGACCATCTTGCATGAATCGAGCCTCAGTTTTTTAGAGGCATAAGAGATTCAAGGAAGGCAGGGAGTCTGTGAAGGATGATGAGAGATGTGGGAGGAGTAAGGAAGTCAATACACCAGAGGGGATTGGCCAAAGGGTTAGGGTTACTATGTTGAGGTTTTAAGGGAGTTCAGGAAGAGATTCCGTCTGAAGAGGCCAGCACTCTTCAAATCGAGTCGGTGGCATTTCCAGCAGGACAATGCACCAGTCCACAACTCCATTCATGTCACAGACTATTTGACCAAGATGGGCATCAAGACAGTTCCTCAGCCTCCCTATAGTCCAGACCTTGCTTCTTGTGATTCTCGTTATTCCCTAGGTTCAGAGGCTGTCGTTATGAGACAATTGAGAAGATGAAAGAGGCTGTGACGAAGGTCATTGACACGTTCACACAAGAGGACTTCCATGGGGCCTTCCAGAAGTTGTTGAAACGGTACAACAAATGCATTGCAGCCAGAGGAGATTACTTCGAAGGGGACTAGAGTTTAATGTGTGTACTATCAATAAAAGTGCCCATACGAAAAAAAATCTGGAAACTTATTTAATGATCCTTATATATATATATATATATCATCATCATCATATCGTGCTGGCAGCACGGATATCCCTGACCCTCTCTCGCCACTCCTCCCTATCGTTCATCGCCCTAGGTAGGTCTTCAGGACAACAACCTGTATCCTCACATAGCTGCTGAATGTACGTTCGAGCTGGTCGTCCTGCTTTTGCGCGGCCATGTGTGGGGATCCATAAGAGTACATCTCTTATGAGTTCATCTCTGCTTCTCCAGCAATGTCCTGCATGTCTGGTTCGTCTAACTTGAATAGTTTTCGTGATAGGGGGCAGGTGGCCGTACAGTTGGTGTCTTGTGGGGTGTTGCTGCCAGGACTTGTTCAGGATTGCACGCAGCATTCTTGTGTAATTGCCATCTAGTTTCTTCTCCAGCCGTTTTGTTAGCGTCCATGTAGTGCATCCATATAGCAGTATCGATGTGATCGCTGCCTGGAAGAAACTGCGTTTCATTTTATCGGTTAGGTCTGTTTTCCATATAGTCGATAGCCTATTGATAGCTGTCCATGCTTTCGTTAACCTCGTTTCGATGTCCTTTTCGGTTGATTCGACGCTGCTTCCTAGGTACGTGAATTTGTCTACTAGTTTAAGAGGGGTTCCTTGCTGGGATCGAAATCCGCCTAACTTTACGCTAGATATGGTATCTAATCGCTTACCCATTTCGGTGACATAATTTTGGGTGTAATGTGTCTGGGTATTTATCTATCCAAAATGAGATGGCTTGTTTTCCTAATTCATGGGGAATATTGCTATATAGGTGTGTTACGTCAAATGTGGCTATGAGAGTGTTAGGATCATTTTTTTCTGGTATGGAGTTTTAAAAAATCTATGTTGTCCTTAATATACCTTTTATTTTATTTAGGAAAGGTTGTAGTAAGATGTCTATTAGGTTGCTAAATCTGCTAGTCGGGCACGACGAGTCAGCTACAATGCATCTAAATTTGAGGTCACAATGGCTTGGGATTTCTATATATTCGGGTTTTTGTGTTTCTACGGCGTTAAGTTTTTGTTTGGACTTGCGAATTTTTGGTAGTCCGTAAAAGTTACTGGTTATGGAGATATAGATTGTTAAGAAGTCTTTTTCTTCTCCGGTTAGTGATTTGTGTATTTTGCAGAATTTTGAGATTTTTGATATTATATTATAGTCTATGTTTGTATTTAATAGTTTGTAGTACGTTTTATCTAAGATGACTACAACATTTCCCTTGTCGGCTTCTTTTATTATTAAGTTTTACACAAAAACAAATTTCGTGAAAAGTTATTTTTGCTTGTTCTTTCTTTTAGGTTGATATTCCATAATTTCTCGAAGAATGTGTTAATATATATAATATATATATATCAAACTGTTCGAGGTTTTGGTAGTCTAGTCGAAGTGGAATCAACCTATTGAGCAGGTAGTCAAATTATTTAACACGCAAAATAAACTGCTGTATGTTCACCAATCAGACATCAGCAAAATACTGCCCTTTTCCACTTCAAACTTAGTCTCTTTTATATTCATCAAATCTCGCCACTTCACGGAGGCTTATCTCGTTCTCCTCCATAAAACAAGTCATACCTCTTGCGTCCTTTTTTTCTTCTGGTTTCCATGTGCCGGTAGCAGAGAGAGCATACCTTCTGTTTCTTCGAGGTAAGATTGTTCGTGGCATTACTACTACACTCCCCCCTGATCCTATGATCACACATGAAACATTCGGGAGGTGGTCTTTTGCACCGTGTGCTTCTTCGTGGTAGTATAGTCACTTGGTCTTCATCAGAAGTGTTATTGGAAGAGGCATCACTTGCATTTGTGCTGGGTGCCTGTTCACATGGTCTCTCTCTAATGGTTACAAATCTTTCGCACGCATCCTCTGAAACCATGTCAGAACAGACCGTCGGCTGGCCTGGTCCCACTATGGGTCGCAGATCTTTCACATGGAGTTGCATTCCGTCGACCGTTATGTTCTGTGCACTGGTAATTCCGGTTACACGTACCACTTTATATTTTGTGGTACATCGTCCATGTGGAGTCTTTATCCACACTCGGTCACCCGGTTTGAAAACGGCCTGCTGTTGATTATGTGACGGCGCCGGTGTTCCATTGATTCCTTTCAGCCGTATACGGTACCGATAGACCATATTGGCTGGTGCTGTAGAAGAGGATACGTCATCCTTTGGCGTGACGTTGTACCAGTATACTGCTTCTGGTATAGTACACTGTTTTCTGGCGGCGATCCTTTTTACAGTTCTGTGACATCGCTCGATGATGCCGTTACCATAGGGGACGTATGCACAGCGGAATCGAAGTCGAACTCTCCACTCATCTAGAAAGGTTTTAAGCAGGCTGCTCCGAAAAGTAGTGTCATTATCTGTCAGAATCTCTGTCGGCGGGCCCCGCTCATAATAGAGCACCTTCAGCTGGTTGATTACACTTGTCGCATCTTGTCGAGGAAGACGTCGTTAGATGGCAAACCGAGCGGGGCCGCAGTCGATCACTGTCAAAAAATGGGACCCGTTACGATGGGTAATAGCCATCGCTACCCGGTGCCAGGTTTGTTTAACATTCAAAGCCCCCTTTGACTAGTGCATGGGTGCTGGATCGATCGACTGACACTCTTCACATTCTCTGACGACGGTTTTCACTGCGGCCTTAGAGACCCCAGGTGCAATCTGTTTCACAAAATAAAGCGTCCGCTTTGTCGGTGAACAATCTTGATCTGGTCAAGCCTAACTGAGCTCACGGACGCAATGCAGGTAGGTTGCACAGGCCCAGTGTTCCTCTTAATAGCATCAAGCCACCTCTGAGGCACTCTTGTCAATCGATCTGCCTGATTTTGGCCAGATTTGACCAAGGACACATTCATCGACAGCGCATATTCTTTCACCAGTTTTATTATCGTGTAAAGCCGTCGTCGAATGAGCATCTCGCTTGCAGCTTTGGTTCGTACCCTGGCTTTGCTGGTAAAGGCGTCCGAGATCCATTTATGGACACAGGCAGAATTGGTGAACAAATACAAGGTGGTCGTCTTCCAGAGGATTGCCAAGTTTATTCCTTTAATAACGGCATCAAGTTCTGCAAGGTTAATATGTTGGGAGTCCTTTGCTGGTCGTAACCAACAAGCATCCTCTACTACAGCCCCATCATATACAAGCGACACGCCGGTAGCGAGAGAGCTTGCGTCAACCCATACGCTAAGGGTTTGGCCGTCGACGCACCATCTGCCCCGCGCCGGGTCTTCCTTGCGCACTCTAGTGAGAACCTCTTTAATCATGGTATTGAGAGGGGCGTCGTCAATTTTGTTATCCCATCCAGCGGTGACTTCAGATGCTCTCCGCTTGATGAACGCCACAGCTACACGAAGCCAACCACCCACGGGAAGGTGCCCAACTAATTTGCTGCATAGCGAAAATACGTTTCGTCGCGTGATGACACGAGGCATGTCTGGGATTTTGTTCCCTCTTCTCCAATACAGAGAGTTATCCTCTCCCCAGACCTGTAACCCAAGCACTCGCGCACCATCCTGTAGCCTCTCCGGCTCCTTGTTGAGGAGGCCGAAGCTGCAGAGATGCTCCTTCACACGTGCCGTAGGCACAATGCTTTCGTCCACATACACATCATCATTATAGGCAGATGTTGCCCGCTGTATGCGCTTGTCCTTCGTCAATATAGCATCAACAATTGTCTGCATAATGGATGGTGCCACATTGAGACCAAACCCCATGCGGGTCAAGCAATACCCCGTCCCTTAAACAGTACAGTTTGATAGGACCATAGTGATTGGTGCACGTGCACTTGAAGGTATGCCTTGCGAAGGTCTAACACGGATACATTCGATCCTGCTCGCCGCCATTCTCTCAACTTTTCGGTGTATATGTCTGCACGAGCCGTAAATGGATCCACGTGATCATTTAACTCCCGATAGTCAAGAACCGGCCTTACCTTTTGTTTATTCTGCTGGATGACTGCCATTAAGGGGATCAGGCCCTTCGGGGCCCCAATTTATCTTCCGGGTAAGGAACTAACCACCCATTGTCAATCCAGTTTTGTAGCTCTTCATTGTATTCTGCACGAGCTCTTACAGGGATGGTGTACTCCGGTACTCTGTTGTATAACTTTTCTGGTGGCTGATCACCGGACCACTGTCCAGGATTTGGTGCGTTGGTCGAACTCTACGCGAAAGTCAGGCTGTTCTAGCTCTATTGTCGCACCCAAAGTGTGAGCCGCCTCAGCAAAATGTGCCTTGCCTCGTTCGTCGATGTGCACGCCGCCCAATTTCTTGATGACGTCCATTCCCAGAAGGAGGTCGAATCCCAATGGCTTGCTGTTTACCACTAGCACGTTCGTCTTTAAGGGATTTCTGTAGGTCAATGTTAAAGTTATGCTACCAACACCATGGCTTAAAAGGCACTTCCTGTCTGCTGTCAGGATTGCGGTACTTTTCCATATTTCGGTTCGACATAACATTCCACTCACAACGGATGAGGAGCAGCCGGAATCCACCAACGCTATCCGATCCATTCCATTGACTTTCACCTTCATTACAGGAAGCACTTCTTTTAGTTTATGTGGGGAGAGAGTAGTGCCGGCCTCTAGCCCCTTACCTAGTTTTCTGGACACCTCGATGCGACATGTCCTTGTTGTTGGCACTGATAACAGTGTATCTCCGGGAGCGCTCTTCGTGATTTGCCCCCGGGCTGCCGACAGTCTCTGGCAAAGTGATTGGGACCTCCACACTTGTAACACTGCACTGCGACTGCATTCTGCTTGTCGGGGGTTGAAGGTGGGGCCGCAGGCACATGGGGAAGAACTCGGCGTTGCCCGGCCGCAGCAACAGGCTCATCGACTTCTGTTTCTTCCGCCATAAGAGCTCGAGCCCTAGCAAGAATCTGTTCTAGGGTCATGTGTTCCATCCTTGAGGACCCACGCAATTGTCGTCTAACTGGACCGGGGAGTCCAGACACGAAAGCGCAACTGAGCCATCGGTCAGAGGTGTTTTCTTCGATCAGACGCGCTAGGTCCTGTAGGCCACCCAAATATTTGTCCACAGTTTTCTCGGGGCGCAAACGACGCGAGACAAATGTGTCAAATGCAATAAAAGGGTCCGGCGCAAAAGCCACGAGGAGGGCTTGTTTTACCTGCTGTAAATCCTCTCTTTGGTCACGGGTTAACCGTCGGTATACTGACAGAGCCCCGCCTATCAGCCTGGGTGGTAGAACACGTTCAACGTTATCAACACCACACATTTCGCACACCAGCTCCACCTGTTCCAACCATTCTGACACCGTGTGGTCGGATGAGACGTCATGAAATTCGGGAATCAGCCGAATGTCAAATGCTTTGCCTGCCATTTGCGTCTGGTTACACGTAGGCCGAAATAGCTTGTTCGAGGTTTTGGAAGTCTAGTCGAAGTGGAATCAACCTATAGAGGCGGTAGTCAAATTATTTAACACGCAAAATAAACTGCTGTATGTTCACCAATCAGACATCAGCAAAATACTGCGGTATTTGTTGCTCGCCCCACCTAACGGGCAAGTGTGGCACAAGGACTTTTTTGGGTGGGGCCGGGCGCAGGGCCGTAGCCCACACGCGCCCGGTATTTCCCAAAAATGCCTACGGCCCCGTCGGCATTTCCCTTATTAGGGGCGCCTCAGGCGCCGGGCGATTAACCCAACCTCCCCGAAGGGAGTAAAAGCCTGGGAGGAAAGCCCCCTGAGGCTGAAGGAAATTATCCAGCTGCCGAGACACACCCGGCCAGATCCGCCCCGCAGCCAGCACGGCCAGCCGAAGTGCGACTCGACAACTGAATCAGCAAAATACTGCCCTTTTCCACTTCAAACCCAGTCTCTTTTATATTCATCAAATCTCGCCACTTCACGGAGGCTTATCTCGTTCTCCTCCATAAAACAAGTCACACCTCTTGTGTCTTTTTTTTTTATCTGGTTTCCATGTGCCGGTAGCAGAGAGAGCACATCTTCTGTTTCTTCGAGGTAAGATTATTCGTGGCATTACTACTACACAAACATTAACATACATAGACAAAAATTATTAGAGGAAATAGTTACGAGTAAATTTCAAACCACATTACCACACATACACACACAAAAAAATCTACTTAAGACACACACTCACATACACAGGGGAAAAATAACTGTTCGTGAAATCCGAAATCATACACACATAACGACAAATGTATATCAAATATCAATGAGAGGTAAAGCAGATTAAGATAAAACACACTCTAAGAAAAAGAGAGGATGACCTCTATATAAACCCATAACCAACTGAAAAGCATTCAAACTGCAAACATAAGTGAGTTTAACTCTCATTAACAAGGCCCTGTACCATATATGTTCTCTGACAAACGCAACAAGCTGGAAATTTACACGTACATAATACCAAAATAAACAAATCAATTTAAAAAAATACAAATCTCTTCGTGGACCGACCTATTTTAAAATATTCTCATTCTCTCTTTGGACCGATAACAATATATATATATATATATATATATATATATATATTATGGGGAGGAACGAGAAAAAAACGCACAAAACCAGATACCCTGGTCTGGCGTGAGCGGCGTACTGGACAGGAAGAGAGGAGCTATTCAAATGAATAATTATGAACAATCCATGTTAAAAAAGTGCTAACGTCCTTGCAGATCGCTAAAATTAGACAGTACCGCGTATTTGACTGGTTGTTTGCAACAACAAATCAGAAGCGTGGATGAGTGGTCTATAAGCGTCCAAATAGATAAATAGCCAAATTTTTTTTCTTTCCATTTTTGCGTAAACTGGAGGGCGTATCAGAGACTGATTAGCTCTGATAGAGTCTGCTTGAGGAGGCGAGTATGATGTTGGAAGACTCGAAACTCCCCAATGAACCAAGTAAACCATCACTGAGGACACCCTCCGGCGCCAAATGTATTAAGGTATCTAAAGCATATATATATATATATATACATTTATAAAATATTATTCAATCCAGTAAATCCGGAATCGGGAATAATTCCAATCAGGACAAATAAATATTCAAAAATAGAATAAATTTAAATATTCCTAGTAAAGAGCTCAATGTATAGAAAATCCAAAGAGCAAATACCCCCCCCCAATACAATACTCGGTCACATTAGGATAATAAATTTATTTCCATCCTGCTATAAATCAATGCTCTAAAAAAATTACAGGACTTCATCAGATCAAATACGAAATGGAAATAAAATCAATTTTACACATTTACAACCAGACAAAAAATAACCAAAAAAAAACCCCACCTATTTCTCCAATTTATTAAAGCTAGTCTAACCCTTCAAGTAACAATCATCATCATCATCATCATCATGTCGTACTGGTGGCACGGATATCCCTGACCCTCTCTCGCCACTTTTCCCTATCGTTCATCGCCTCAGGCAGGTCTTCTGGACAAGTTGCAAGAATTATGGCATATAAAACTACATCCGGTGTCATCCTACTTCAAATCAAACAGAAACAACAATAACAGTTACAGTAACACATGTCAAAAATTCAAACATTTATAACCAAATTATTCAGGCAATCTAAATTTAGTATATTATATTTTTCCTTAAAAAACATACAACTAAAACTAATGTTAATTATTGTCAAACCGCCCCAAATAATCATAATAGAATAAAGCTTACTTATATGAATTACAAATTCCAATATCTTTACCAATTTGATAAATCATAGTGAAACATTTTCTATTTATTTATTTACTTAATTATTCCCTCAATTTTTTGAAAATAGTCTAAATTTATTTTATGCCAACATCTCTAACTTAATAAGTTTCCAGGATCAGGATATAACATAATTTGTATCTTTTCTTCCAGACATAAATTACATCTACAATCAAAGCAGCTCGGAGTAGTAGATCTTTTCAATATACTGTGGAAATTTGTTAAAGAACTAGTGATCCAGTTTCACCGAATACCAGCAGCCCCTTGGGGTCACGTGGTGTCCACTACAAAAGAGGGCCATCAAAAGAATCTTCCTCTTTTTTCCCCACTCCTACCGCTGTTAGCAACAGGTCCAAATTGTAACAGCCCATCGACGGCGAACGTATTTGGTATCCTCACCACCATCCGGGGACCAAGAGCGACCAACGCACATGCTTAGTTTAAAGGAACCAGGATCACAGGTAAGTTCCCGTAGGCATTTTATCTGCAAAACCTTACCTAACCTTACCTTACCTTTTCTTAAACCTCCCTTAACTTTACTTCCAACCTTACGTTACCTTTTTACATGTGCATTTTATTCTTATACACCTACCACCTATCAGAACATTGAACTCTTTTTGAACTCTTACAAATTCGTTGTTTGTTCCATTTGGGGTTTAAAACCCTGTTTATTGTTTGTTGCATATAAATTTTGTTACGCAAAAAGTCGTTCGTCTCCTTTCTTAAAAAGCTGCCACCCACCTCCCTACTGCGGTCGAGGTACGGTTTTTACAAAACGTAGAAATTAAACCGTGCTTTCCAGGGCTTATAAAAATCCACATAATACGCCATTGAATTTCAGGGGTTAAACTCTTATTTTTCCAACTTCCAAAAATATTTGGATAAAGCTGTTTGATTTTTTAAACGTTCGTGAGACAATGAATGGTTATGATAATTAAACCCTAATTTCCATTTAACCGATGAAATTCCAAAATAATTTTTTTTTTTATCTTTAGGGAAAAAGAAAACATTAAATGCTGAACTTAATTTACAAAAACTAATTCTAACAATTAAAATTAGCGTAACAATTCATGTTATTCATATTGGTGGTTGTCCATCAGATCCGATGATGACGTTTGTGTTCTACAACTCATCTATGAACACGGAGGTGGCTCTGCAGGCCTCAGCGCAGAGGCACAGAATCTTGAACAGAAGAAATTAACATATCAAATGTTAAGTCATTTGTAATAAACAAAGAATTAATATGTAATTCACATATCGAATGTTAAGTAATCGTAATAAGTAAAGAATTAATATGTAATAGATATCTTATTGATGTAAATAATATGTTTATAATATAAATAAATTAAATAACGTTTATAATATAAATGAATTAAATATTCGCTTCTTAGATTTGTGTTTACCTATAGCAAAAACGGTGTAGTATTGGGATAATTCTTACTCGTTATAAGTCTATCAATCTTATTTTTTAATTTATTATTTCATTATCTCATTATAAAAACATATATTTATACTTTATCCATTAAATTTGATTGAATTCTGTTTTAGAAATATCTATCTTAGATTAATTATTATTTAGTCTATTATAGAATAATATTCCAATATATATATAGAACTAAAAATATATAAAATCACTTAATTAGTTCTATTTTTACATGCCGAAATCATTTCTTTTCAGGTATAAAGTAGATTTCCATTTAGATACTTTAATATTCATATATTCTCTTCTAATCATAAATTACACTAACTATGTAAACTGTTTGTCGAGGAGGATCTTATAATTATTTTCCAATTAATAACAGGTGTTAGCCATAGTTCTATTAGATCCCAGTAATACCTAAATAGAGCAGTTTGATTTTTTAATATTGGATTTCTAAGTGATTGTAGGTGGTTGTAATATCTAAATTTCCAGTTTAAGCTTGCCATGCCTATGTATGCCTTATCATTATCATTTTCTTTAGCTGAAATGTTGGCTTGATATACAATATTATCAAGGTTACATTTGTTTTCAAGTGGGCATTCATTTTTTATTTTTCAATTACATGAATGTTTTAAGTTGTCATTGTTATTCCAGTCCAGTTTATTTATTAATTTCATGTTGTGATTGTCACTTTTTCAGATATATTGTTAGTACAAGAATAACTAATTTTTACATTATTCTTATTAATTATTTTTTAAGAATGTTTGCCAATTAAATGCCTATTAAACCTAGAAAATATTTGCCTACATTGATATTAGAGATTTTGCAAAAAGGAGGGAATATTTCTATGTCGATTTTGATTAATATTTTTACTCATTTTATTATCAATATTTATATCATTATTAGTTCCATTGTTTCCCCTATATTTGTGATCATTGTTTCCTATATTATTGACCCTACATATGTAAAGTCTATTGGCTTCTAAATATTTGAGTTCATTTTTATTGCCGCCATTATATAAAGCTTCATCATAAAATTCCTTATCATTAGATATGTTTTTAGAAGATGATAGTCTGTAAATTCGAATATTAATCGCGTTAGGAATTTGCTTAACTATGGATGCAGGGTGGTTAGAGCTAACATTAATGTATGTTGGTGTAGTATTTGACTTACTAAATTGTTAATAAGAATGTTACTAAAATTGATAGTTACATCTAAAAAATGTACTATTTTCAAGTTAGAACTAAACTCTATTCCCATATATTTAAATGCCCTAATGATTTCCTTTTGTATTTTTGATGTTAGGGGTCAATTGCTATTAGGGATAGAAGTTAATCCATCATCTCAATAAATTCCGATGCTATTCAAATTCTAAAATTTACCTAGTGTCTAAAATGTGCAAGTTGGGTGGAGTCAAATGACCCCATTGTAACGTCAAAATTATCAGTTGTTTTCTTTTCCCAAGTAGTGTAAAATAGTACAAATTTCATACATGCTAAGATAATATCCAATTCCTCCTGAGTTATTATATCTGTATAATTCCTAGCTAAATTGGTGCTTAGTAATAACAATTCTTTAGTTATGGAGGGGTTAAAATCTATAATGTCAAATTGTATAAAGATAGTTTTGTTCTTATGTTTGATATTCTTACATAATTCAATAGAATCAAATGAATTCTTCCGCAGAATATATATCTCGAACTATTCAAGATTTTGGTAACAATTCTTTGTACCATATTTTTTATATTAAACCTTGCTCCGTTTTTGTAGGGTGTTTATTATTTTCAACGTTCTGCTTATGATCCTTAAAATGATATAAGCATTTTTCTATTTAGTTTACCTTATTCAGTTTTTATATCTATATTTATTTTTTATATTCATATTTTCATTTTGTTTTTATATAGGTATGTGCGCATATAAGTATACATATATGTGTGTGTATATATATATATATATGTATGTATTGGTATGCATATTTACATATGTGTGTGTATATATCATCATCATCATCATCATGCCGCGTCGCTAGCACGGATATCCCTGACCCTTTCTCGCCACTTCTCCCTATCATTCATCGCCTCCGGCAGGTCTTCAAGGTTACATCCTGTGTCCTCACATAGCTGCTGTATGTAGGTTGGTGCTGGTCGTCCTGCTTTTGCACATCCATAAGTGGGGGTCCACAGGAGTACATCGCTTATGAGCTCGTCCTTGCTTCTCCAGCAGTGTCCCGCGTGTCTGGTTCGTCTAACTTGTATAGTTTTCGTGATGGGGGGCAAGTGTCCGTATAGTTGGTGTCTCGTGGGGTGTTGTCGCCAGGACTTGTTCAATACTGCTCTCAACATTCTTGTGTAATTTCCGTCTAGTTTCCTCTCCAGCCGCTTAGTTAGCGTCCATGTGGTGCATCCATATAGCAGTATCGACACAACCGCTGCCTGGAAGAAACTGCGTTTCATTTTATCGGTTAGGTCCGACTTCCATATGATTTAGAGCCTATCGATAGCTGTCCATGCCTTCGTCAGTCGTGTGTCGATGTCTTTTTCGGTTGATGAGACGCTACTACCTAGGTAGGTGAATTTGTCTACTAGTTTCAGAGAGGCTCCGTCTAGTGTGGCAATGTTGCCCGTTTGGTTGTAACACATATATTCAGTTTTGTGTGCATTGACATGGAGGCCAATGCCAGCTGCGGCTCGTTCTAGACTATGCATTAGTGTCTCTGCTTGATTAGGCGTATTCGCCAGTAACGCCAAGTCATCAGCGTAGTCGGCGTCCGTGATTGTTTTTGCGGGGTACCTTTTGCTTCTTCTCTTAGTCAGCTCGAAGCCATTTTCTCTGATTTTGTCGATCGAAGTCCTAAGCACATAGTCTAGACAGATGGTAAAGAGGTACGGGGCTAGTGTGTCTCCTTGTAGTACTCCTGCAACAATGTCGAAGTATTCCGTGTCTCCATCTGGTGAACGTACTTTCACTTTGGTGTTTCTGTAGAGAATCATTATCGCTGCTATGGTTTCTTTTGGTATGCTGTACGCTAGTAGGATTTGCTCCATCTTCCCTCTGTGTATGGAATCGAAGGCCTTGGTAAAGTCGACAAATAGTAATGTCGCCTGAAGGTTTTTTGCCCGAACACCTTCAAGGATTCTACGGATGGTCAGTATTTGTGAGGTTGTGGATCTATTTCTCCGGAAGCCATTTTGGTTTTTCCTAAGAATGTTGTCTAAATGGGGTTCTATGCGGTTCCGTAGTAGGGCATTGTAGATTTTGGCTGCTATGGATGTAAGTGTTATCCCTCGGTAGTTCTTGGTTAGTCCGAGGTCGCCTTTTTTAGGGAAAGGAAGGATGCATCCCTTCGTCCATCTTTCTATCCTATTTTGTCTATAGACTGCGTTGCATTGCCGGAGCAGTATATCGTCGAATTGTCTAGTCTTCCACACTTCTGGGGGGATCTCGTCTAGCCCTGCAGCTTTCCTATTTTTAATTCTTCTGAGAACTGAGTCGAGTTCTTCTTTGGTGAAAGGACCTAGTTTAACGTCTAATTGCTTACTGATAATTCTGGTGATCGGTTCATCCGTTATTTTCGGTGGGTTTCCTAGTATATTTTTGAAATGCTGTTCCCACAGTTTTACTCTTTCTTGTTGGCTTGCAGATTTCAATTTTGCTTTGGCTGTGCTCTTCCTTCTACTTACTTCGTTTATTGTTTGCCAGGCTATCCTGGATTGTCTATCTTCCACCGAGTCTCTAATCTTATCTATCTGATTTTGTATGTCTTCTGCCTGTTCTTTTAGATATATTCCTGTTAATTGATATTGTGCCTTTTCTAGTTTTCGGGCATTTGTGTTTGTTGGGTTCTTTCGATAGCTTTTGGAGGCAGTTTTCACGAGTGCACGTTTTTCTCTAACTGCTAGCGTTTCCCAAGGGACTCTATATTTAGTTCTAGGTTTTGTTGGAATACACTTTGCTGCCGCCTCAAGGTGTGCTTCTACAAAATTTTCATATTCGTCATTTGGGGTACCTTTTTCTCTCTTCTCTTGTAGTGCTTCGAATCTGTTTCTTAATTCTAATGCATATTTGTCTCTAATATCTCTGTTGTTGAGTAAGGCCCAGTCATAGTGCTTGGTTGTCGCTTTTCGTGTGGCGTTTTTTCGTAGGCTTAGTCGTACTTTGGCCGTAACTATTCGATGATCGGAGGACACACCCTCGAAAGAGAAGTATGCCTCGCAATTCATCGCACTGTTTTTCCATTTCCTGTTTATAAAGACGTAGTCTATCTGTGCTTTACTCTTATTCGCGTATGTGTAGGTCCATAGTTTCCCCTCCCTTTTTTGAAAGTTTGTATTAAGGCATGTTAATCTATTTTCTATCATGAAATCAATTAGATGTTGTCCATTCCTGTTTGACGCGTTGTGTAGGCTGTATTTGTTATTTCCGTTTTTCCCGATTTGTGCATTCATATCTCCGCCAATGACTAGCAGGTTGTGTTTCGGAATGCTACGTACGTATATATATATATATATAGTATACACACACACACACAGCTTTTTAAAAAATCTTTTACCTTTTTAATCTGCACAAGTACAAAATACTAATCTTTTTTAGGGAATCCATGCCACCGTAGTATTTTTGTTTTCGAGAAAGAAAAGGAGGGAGAGAAAACTAGGTTAGATTACAGTGACGATGGGCTGAGTTGAGTACCTAACCTTTTTTGTTTTTGTTTAAATTTTAAAACTTCCCACTCCCTTTATTTATTTGTTTTTTATCAGTGCAGGCTGTCAGTAGCTGGGAAAGGGGGTCACTAGGGAGGTGAAGAGGACTTGACCAAAATGTCTAGGAAGGCGACGATGGTGGTAAAGGTAATCAGCACCAGCAGTCTGACTCACATTTTGGCAACTGCAGTGTAGAAATACAATTTTCGAGAGAGAGAGAGAGGAGGGAGAGACTGCTTGTCTCTTATCTCTGACCCGACCCAACAATATTACGTAGCCGTTGTGGTACATATAAAAGAAAGTTTGAAAACATCGATGGATTACATAACCGTGAACTAGGATACTTTCCGGTTATCGTAAGCCACAATTTTTGTTCCTTTTTTGTTAGATTATGCCAGGTTTAGGGTTATAGTAATATGGTTTTATTTGATTAATAAATATGTTTATAGGAATATATGGCTCACAGAAAGTTCTATAAAATTAGACCAATCAATCGATCCAAATCTATATTATTTTTTGTACTGATTTTATTTTGTAGTGACTGTTTTCATATCAAAGTCTTTCCTGCTTTTTTATTTATATCTACTTATTTCGGAATTCATATCCCTTTTGACGCGTTTGTTCAAATTTAAACCTACCCAAATCAATTTATTGAAATTACAAAAACATGACCAATATTATATTTCATTAAAAGAAACAGTAAAATACTACCCCACAAAAAAACCCCACTACAATTAAATACCCTTAAAAACCCACAAAATAAATGCCGTTGTCTTTTAGTAAGACACGTAAATGAGCTCCTCAGCAGCAGTAAGGAAGCAAACCTCATTGAACGCCTTTTCAAAGACTATCCAATTATGTGATAAGAACAACACATCATCAAATGTAAATGAGGGCCTTTCAGAACCGATATTTGACCCGAAGGTCGATTAAAGTGGGGATTAGGGGAGGGGAAGGTCTGAATATAATGCATCTCGCTCACCCGAAGGTGGCCCAGCTGAAACTGGCGGCCTAACGGCCTCAAGTCTGCCTTTGTTGGACAGGGTCTGCTGGCGAACCAGCGGGAATCCTAACAATAGTTCAACAAAGTGGTTGATAATTAACACTAATGAAATAAAGTGTAGTGATACAATGAATAATTATCTTCCTTAAATAATTTACATGCTCCGTAAGGTGTCAAAATGAGTTTGAGAATGAGTTTCTGAAACTGTCTCATGACAGTTTCAGAAACTCATCCACGAACTCATTTTGCCTTTGTTCTTTGAACAGAAAAGTTGTCTTTTACCAGGGAACAGTAAAGTCACATGGTCATATTAGCTACATTCATCGAGTAAGCCTTTTGCCATTTTAATACGCGTTCTAAATACTGCTTACGAAACAATGTGTATAATTCTACTTAGAGATACATTTGTGTACTCTTTTTTTGTAATGCGAGCGGCATGTATATAAAAAGTTAGATGTCTTGAATGTATCAGTGAGTTTACCTTGTCTTTCCTTCTGTTGTGTTGATGTTAACATATCATGGATATATTAATAATATATTTGCCCTGGGTGAGTAGGAACGCGACTAAATATCTTCCCTACCAAGCATTCCAATAAAAAAAAAAGAAAAAGAAACATCTTTCTTATAGATGTTTCTATAAGTACTTCTCCAGTCCCTAAAATACAGGCTTCAGTTGTCAGTAACTATGTGGGGGACTGAAACGTTGTCGGCGAAACCAAAAAGGATATGACTTGTTTTTTTGTAATTTTTTTTAATTTATTTTATTTTTTGAAATGTTAAAGAAATTTAAGAAACGGTGTAGCACGTGAGTTGAATAGCCTTTATATTTCCTTGTAGCTCATGTTAAGAACTTCCAGTACACCCCCTTATAATTCGATCACTGACCTCTTAAATATCCTTAAAATTTACGATAAAGATTAGATATAAAACCATTAAATGTTTTTATCTGAAAATAAAATAAGTGTTCAAAATTTGTGAGTAGGTGATGTAAAAATTTTAAATCAGCCAAATCTTAGGAAGAAGAGGTCAGTTTGGTTGAGCTGGAAGAAGTATTTTTTCTTATAGACATCCACACCCTGGCAATAAATTAATAGGCACTTTAAATCACCAAGTGGTTCCTTCCTTTGCCATCTTGTTAGGTTGTTTGTTAGTTTAGAGTGAGAGAGAGAGAGAAAGAGAGAGAATGAATGTGTGTATGCGCGCGCGCTCACGCGCATAAAAATGATTTCTTTGCAAAGATTTCAATCCAAGTGGACAGAATTTGTAAAACCGCATTGTAATAGTTGCTTGAATGACCTCAGTTGACCTTGGTTTTAATTTTAAAGTCTTAATCTTTAATTAAGGTCAAAAGGACTGGCTGTCAAAATTTCTACTGTAACAAAAATATGATGGGTTTGGGACATGATTAAAGTATGGTCAATGTTATTAACTGAGGGCAGGTGAGAACTAAAAGGTATTTGTGTTTAAGGGTTCAGTCGGAAATAAGTTGACAAATATTTTTATGTTGCCACATGGATATGATTCACCAAATAAGGAACAAACAAATCAATTTAGTGTCCAGATGTAGGGGAGATGGGTAAGGATTTTGTGCCGCACATTTTTGATAAGAAGTAATTTATTTCTTAAGACAATCTGACTCCCAGCTGTCATACTTGTGTGTGGGTAGGGGTGTAAACCTTAATATTTTAAAGTAGTCCACATGCTTTACAGGTGGTAATGAATCATTTAACTTAGAAGTGTTTGAACTTTATCGTTAAACACTTTATAGTTAAGTGGTCATATTAGTCAAAGTGTTTTTAATGATTCAAAAAGTATTTATTTTCATGCTAACATCCAGTTAAGAATTATTTAAAGATGCATTTCAGAGTTAATAGTGATTTTAATATGCTTGCAAAATCTTTCCTCTATTATCTGTCAATAATCATTTGCTTGCACATAGTTATATGGTATCAAGTTTTCCAATCTAATACAAATAATTTGCACACAGTTGCATAGTATGCTTTGGTTTATTTGTTCATCTCAACTTCCTATGAGTTACTTAATGCCTATATCATTTTTATTTATAAATGTTTGATTGTAATCATAACTTTTTCACTGTTCCATTGCGATCTTTTTAATATTCTTTTTATTTGACTATAAAAATCATTTGTTTGTACAGTTATATGGTGTAAAGTATTCCTATCATACACAATTATATAGTTTAAAGTATTCCTATAGAAAATGACAATTTGTTTGCACAACAAGAGGGTTTCAGTAACTTAATACATAGTAAATAATTGTAGCTTAAATGAACTATTTTTAATACAAATAATTTGCATACAGCTAAAAAGCTTCAAGTATTCTAATCTAACATTAATAGTTTTGTTTAATAATAATAGTCATTTGTTTGTACCAGTTATAAGGTTTCATACATTCCTATTTAATAGGAATATTTTTAAACAAACCTTTTTGACCATAGATGAGACCCTATCAGGTACTACTACTCTGGGTCAGCATAACAGCAATAAAGGGGTACTCTACACTCCTCAAATTTCTAGAACTGGAGTATCACCATTGGATGCAGGTTAGAATCATAACCTGAACACCACTTTGTTTTGGGAGGATAGGGTTTTACCCCTTTGCAGAGAATATACTTGGCATATTCTAGTCCCAGGTGAGAGGGCGTAGTTCTGATTAAAGTAATACTTTTACCAAACCGAACCAGTAGTAAGAATAACTAATATTTGTATTTCAAAAAATGAATTCTTGTCTCAAAGAAGACATTTGTTTAATATCATACCATTTAGAGAAATAATAGATGAATTACTTTCCAACATAGTGACACAAAAGTGTCACAAGTAGTGTAATTTTTTTTAGTCAAGTTAAAAATTTCTAGCAAACAAAACCAAAAACATTGGAGAGAAAGAAATGATTTTATAAGCTGGTGAGGGTCACTCCAAAGAGAAAATATTGGAAAGCAATCAGAATATATGAATGTTTCACCTGAACCCCAGCAAGAACGAAAAATTGAAAGAAGTTATAAGATTTATTATGTTCTTTGGAGCATAGACTCAGGAAATCTCTCTAATCTTTAACATCATCATTTTTCATATAAAGATACTTTCTGTAAAAAAAAATCCAACTATGGTTTTATCAGAAGTATATACAATGATAACTAACTGGATGTTATGTTGGCAAATCAGGCCAACAAGACAGTTTTCCAAGATGGATTAATCTATTTTTTTAAAATATAATTTGGCCTTACAAGGGGTTCATGAAAATAGGCTCTTTTTTGAGTGCCTATAAAATGAATATATACACAAAAGTGAAGGTCAGATAGAAATAAATCATTATTTCTGAATGCTTCAGACAAGTATCATTGTCTTTGTTTTTATCACACTATTTTTGCTGTCGTGTTCTTTGGCCTTCTTAAAGCAGAAATAAAATTGGAGAATTTTTCATGTTCTCAGATGTTTTACTCAAAGAGTACCAGATACAACGAATACAAAAAAAAAGGGACCAAAGAATAAGTTGATAAAAAAATCATAAGATAGGGATATTAGTTTGAATTATTTATGAAAAAAAATATTTCATCTTAAAACTAAAAAAAAAAATTCTAATTGCTGAGAATATGCACTTTACACCTTAAAAAAAAAATGTAAGTAATTAAATAAAGAAATAAAAAAAATATTGAATTAAAATTTTTAAAATGATATCTTTCTTTTATATAAAAAAAGATATCAATATACTAAATTTTTTAAAATTTTAATGCAATTTTTTTGTAATATCGTTAATAAAATTTTCACGGGTACACATTATACATTGACACTGACTTCCTTAACAGAATTGCCAGAGAACAACATTTTGATCCGAGAAAGAGAGCATAGATACAACGCTTTTGTCCTAGAAGTTACAGACAGAACGTAAAAAACTGATACTGTTCAATTTATAGATCGAGGTGAACTTTTTCTTGCTTTTGACAAAGAAAAGGGTTCTAATGGAAAAAGTCTAAGTCCTTTTCCCTAAATCTAGCAGAGAGGATAAACAATTTTCGAATATGGTTTAGTGATCATAATCTGACTAGATGATAATTTCTCTTCAGACATATTTTGGGATTCTTGTTATCACTGTTTCCAACATGGATACGAGGATTGGATTGGGTTTACTTTGTCTCACTGAATCAAGAAGCAAAATGTTAAATACTCAAATGATTTGTTCCTCACTTTCAAATTATGAAGCTTAGTTTTACGAATGTAGATTGATAGTTCACAAGGAGAGACTAATTGGTCAAGATTTTGCAATAAAGAATACAATAAAGACAGAATTACTTTCGGTGTGTGTGTGTGTGTGGAAACAATCCTCTCGTTAATGACTTTTCTTTTTCCTGTCTTTTTCTTTTTTGCTCCTCTCAAGTCACTAACCACTTTTTATAAATTCTTTTCATTATCTTCCCACCCACTTCACTTTTTACCATTTTATATTTACACATTTCATAACTCCCATCCATTTCCTTCAAATCTTCATTGTGACAACTAAAATAACTCGACATTATTTCTACCTTGAAATTTTAGTCTTCCTTCACAAAAGGAAATAATTTACCACTGAAATTCTGCAATTTAAGGGAAATTTAGTTCGATGAGGAAGAGGAAGGGGAAAAAATTAAAAAGGACACATAGCAATGGAGATTATTGAACGGCATTCATCACCCCACCTCTCTCTTAGACAGATATGCTGAGAGATGCACGTATGTACATTGCTAAGCCCCGTTATACAGGGAGGGATGTTTAGCGTAACTTATCGTTGTAAGAAATGGGATAGGTGGCCCGAGTTTCAAATCCTGGACAAGGCTGTTCGTGTTTCCTTTCGCACTAATGTCTTTGAAAACGGCATGGATCTATCTTTTCTTCTTCCAGGTAAATAGAAGAACAGACTGGGTTGTTTAGCCTTGATTAGGCAATAAGTGTAGAACTAAAACTGAATTCAAACCACCTCACTGAAATCCACTTTCAGACATTGAGGAGAAAATATGTGATCTGCACACTATTAATCAAGATGATTTTTAGAGTGAGTTTGAGTTTTGTTTAACGGCATATCAACCTCTGTGAGTCATTTAATGCCTGAAGAGTTAAATTTCTTTTGTCTTTTGTGCATGTTTTAGGTTTTAAGGTATGAGTTTTAGTTATGTTTTATTACATTTGACTAGATTTTAATGAAGAGATTGAAATCTTTTAGAAAGCTTAAAGCTGGTTTGGAGTTTTTGAAGAGGTTCTTTAAATTGTTTGTTTGGTAATGTTTTGGGCGAATTTGTCTAAACTTGTCACAGGTTATGAGAATGTGTTTGACTGTGAGAGGTACTTTGCCTGTTGGACATACTGGGGAGTCTTCCCCTTTTAGGAGGTGTGAATGGGTAATATGGGTGTGACCAATAGGAAATCCGGAGATTATCACTTCTTTTCTGATTTTTAAAGTGAGTTACAGAACTTAAGAAAAAAAAAATTAAAAGGTGCCTACCCGGGGAAAGGGACTATTTTGATAGGGCAAGTTTTAAATTGTAGGTAAAGTAAAAAATTCGCTTTTGAAAAAGTTTCACTTCTTTTCGGACATCTCATATGTGTGTATGCAAATATTTATTCAATACTGGTAGTTTGAATTCAAAGTTTTCCTTCTCTAAGACTGGTTACTCAACCAAAGAACACAGTCTATTTTACAATTTACCTATAATTGAGGGAGAAAAGATATTTAGTTTGGTTTGATTTCTTTGTTTAATGGCATATTAACCTTTGTGGGTTATTTAATGCCAAAACCATCCATGTAGAAGAACATCAGTGATACTATAACCCATAACTGGAGGGATAAGAGGGTCTATACTTTTCCCATTAGTCTGAAAGTGAATGTAACATCACAAATGGAGTTCGAATTCGCTTACTTCGAGGCATTACACCACAGTGACTCCAACAGACATTAATGCCCTTCCTAAGGGTATTAGTGTAAAGTGAACGCAAACAGCTTCGTTCTGGATTTGAACTCGGGTCGCTGATTCCATTTCTTACTACAATAATAGTTACGTTTGATGAAAAAACATTTATTTTATTATACATTTAATTTTCAGTATAATTCAGTGATGAATATTAATCACATAAATTAAACATTATAAAATGAAAATTTCATATTAATATTCAGCTGGGGATGTTTGGAAAGGATTTAGTTTTGTTAATTTTTCTCTCAATGATTCAATTGTTTTTCCAAAAACCTTCAGGTCTAATTATATACAACGGAAAATATGGAAATTGAAAAGAGACATTTGAAAAGCTTGAGGATTTTATCTATTTATTAGTTTTTTACAATTACAGTGTTGTGAGATCTGTGAGGAAGTCGGTAGGTCGAACAGTGTGTATTATATCGGGCGTACCGAAGAGTGAAAATAATTGGATAAGGCAATGGGTGATAGTTTTGCTGGTCATATCTTAGCAAGGAAAGGCGAATGGGAAGCGGGAGAATTCATTGATTGCAGTAAGTAAATATTTATTACCATGTATCGATGATGGTAAAGATTTTTTAAAGTCTATATTCAATCGTGGGAATGGCAGTATTGCTTTTATGAGTGTTCCTGCGCCACTGGTTATGAATTTTGGTTTCAAATACTGACAAGACGTACGGGAATTTGTTACACTCCTTATTTGGTCTAAGGAGAATGGGAGATTTCTTGCACTAGTAATATAGAAAAGACGTATAACTCTAGGGTGACACAATTGCAGGTGTACATTGCGTAGATCCTGCAACGTGTGAGTGAGGGTGGAGATGCGAGAGAATGTATTAACGACAGTTTTTTCAGTTCCTGGATGATAAACAATGCTGAACTTAAATTGGGATAGTTCGATGAACCAATGATATATGTTATCATTTCTTATTTTAGATTTCCTAGTGTTATAAAAAATGAAGCTAATACTCTTTTGATCAGTTATGACTCTGAAGTGTCTTCCAAGTAGGATGTAACGACACTTCCGTAGAGCTTCAACTATGGCAGCAGCCTCCTTTTCAGCGGCATGATGTTTGATCTCATTAGGGTTCAGTGTATGTGTGAAAAATGCAACAGGTCGACCTTCTTGATTCAAAGTAGCATCTATGTCCTCTTTAAATTCTTTAGCAGGGTCCACGGTTACTAGAGTAACATCTTTTGAATTGTTTTTCAGTGTTTGAAAGGAATGTAATGCAGATAGTGGAAGCGGAAACTTATCATTGTGATTTAATGGTAGTATTTTGTTCAAAAAGTTTTGGATAAACTTGTTATAACAGGAAAACATATCAATTATTTGCCTTTGAGATTTTAAATTTGACGGCGGCGGCATTTCAAGGAATGGCTTGAGTCGACTGTAGTCGGGTTTTTGTTTTGAATAGTGTACCCAAGTAATGTAATTGATGTAGCCGAAATGATATTGTTGTTTAGTGTGATGTTGTATTTCTTAGAATTTCGGAGGTTGCAACATCAAAAACAAGTAGATACCACCCGGAAGGTAATGAACAAATCGAGAAGCTAAATGGCACCTTATGGAAGGCTGTTCAGGTTAAATTTACATTCCCGGAACAAGCAATTCCCGTTGGTAAAATATCCTACCTGATGAACTCCTCTCAATCAAATTGCTAATCTACGCATCAACTAATGCATGACAGACTATTCAAATATAGCCGAAGTCTACTTCAGGGTCCTCTATTCCATCTTAGGCAAAATCAGGGACTATGCATGACCCCTTTGTAACCCCAGCTACTCTTGTAGACATCAGTCCTCACTATACCCAGGTGTTAAAACAAAGGCCCCAAATTAACTGGGGAGGTAGACACTTGTACTAACCCTACGAAACCCGAATACATCCACGAATTACCTATGTATAACCATGAAAAACCAATCGGTGAAAACGAGAGGACTCCAATCACTGGACCAAAGGAAACTGTCAAATCCAGTGAGATTGACGCCAAAAATAAAACACCCATTAAACTGGTGCGAAAGTCTTCTATAATTCAGAGAACCCCTGATACATACAGAGACTTTGTGACTTGATAGAGAACTCTCTACCCACCTCCTTCTTAATACTCCTTGAAAGGGAAAATCATCCTTCCTGGACCATTTCTATTCCGTTCAATTCCATATTACAGCTATTAAAGTACGCGTAATTATCTCCTCTCACTAGATGGCGCATAAGTGGGCACATCATATATGAAAGGATTCACGTTTATGCGTTTGGTATTAAAACCTTTTCTAACGGTTAATCAGTCTCTCTATCTTCGTCTCTTATACAACTATATATATATATATATATAGAGAGAGAGAGATTGATAGATAAATATTCCTGCACAGATATCCATATCTACTTTCAGGTACACTAATACAGTTCATTTACTCCTACCCAGTCTCAAGAACAGGTAATAAGAGCAGGAATTAAAAAAAAACACACAAGAAAACATTCTAAAGGCTCCGAAGTTTATAAAGTATGAGCTTATGGGATACACATTTTTTCTAGTCTTAAAATAAGCAATAAAAACATACTTAAGAACATTCTAGAAGTTTAGGATCAAAACTGCATTAGCATTTAAGTTACATTTTTATATTTTTCAACGAATCAGCTAAAAACATAGAATAGAACATTCTAGAAAAATAGGATCGGAAGTCAACTAACAGAAAATATTTAGGCTCGAAAATAAAATAGTAAAATACAAATCTGATTGGTCAATAAATGTCTACGCGCCAAAATTTTAGGACGATTCTTTGATCCACTATTACGGTATAAATAACACACAGACTAAGACAAGACCAAGCCTAGCCATTAAGTCAGTAAAGCAGTAGCCGATACTTTGTCCGGCAAATTCTTTTTCTTCCATAGCCAAAGTTCATGACCTAGCTACAGATGGCCACGAATCACGTTCAAAAGAAAAACCCGATAAACTTTCTTTCATCAACGCGACACGCTGTCGCCACAATCATAAAACCCTATATGAACTTAATGTAAGTAAGAACGACTTATTTACGGACTCCGTTAACATGAACATATACACACACCTTTAAACAAATTTATTTTCTTCTTGCCAAACTTTATTTTCCAAAAGGCCATCTACACATCATGTATTTTATTTGTTTTCATATTCTGTTTTATGCATATTAAATTGTTTGTTGTTTAATGCTCGTTGTGTTCTATTCTATTCCTTTCACGCGATTGTAAGGTTTTGTGTTGTATTTGTGGAGGAAATAATATTGGGAGCAACACCCGTAAAATACGGATGCGTATCCACGAAATAGCCAAAATACATACAACCCCACAAGCTATAAATGATGTATTGTTTTGCTAAGTTTATTTTCAGCTTTTAGATCTTCAGTAAAAAAGACTTTTATGTAACCTTAATCGCCCCTCCCAAAATATGATATATATATATATATATACACAAAATTAAATTGATATTTAGTAAAAAATCTTGAAACGACCTTTAAATTTGAAAATATTGAAAGAACAAAAGAAATAAAAAATAAAATAAATCGTCTTTCACAACATACCCACCCCAAAGGCTAACAACTTTTTCCTTTAATCAATTAATAAAAAAAGTTTTATTATGGAAGAAGTTTTTTAATGACTTCAAATCCAGGTAATTCTTAATTTTTTTTTCTAGTGAGTATTACATTTTAGTATCATTGCTTTTCCTCTGCAAAGCT
>OY757937.1:19709436-19711936 GCA_963585895.1 Sepioteuthis lessoniana | reverse complement strand
AACCAGGCAAGGTGGGTAACTTTGGCCATCAGGCTCATGTGCCTATGGACTCGTGGGGCATATCTACAGAATCTTTCGACCAAACTATATAGTTTGATAAATTTTATTGTCAATGTTTATGCTATTTGCTGGTTTGATAAAAAAAAAAGTAACAAGTTCCATCACCAGCAAATTTATATTTACAATATGATTGAGAGAATACGAAAGCAACGAATTGAGGTTCAAAGGATTACATTAAAAAACCTCCAGTATAATGCCTTGGCATTACTTCTGGAGAATGTTTTATATTTAATGGTGAAATTTGATGAAGCTGAAGTGAGAGAAGAGGGTATAAAAGAATTTTGGCCATTAGGTAAGTTAATATTTATTCATACAAAACTGGTTAAAGTACTTGTGCCAATTTATTGAAACATTTTAAAGATTACATCTGATTTCACCAAATATTATTAAAGGAGAAAAAATTGCATTTAAAAATTAAACTCAAATTATTTTTATATTCTTTCAGAAGAGGGAAGCCAGTCAAGAAAAGATTTAAAAAGATCCCAATGATCAACTTTAAAGCTGTGCACTGGATTGATTTAATTGATTTGTCAGTAAATGGAGTCTGTGAGCCACTACTCACACTAGACTTTTCTGACAATAAATTAGAGAATTCATTGTTAACTGGGGAAAAGTTTAACTCGCCAAATATCCCATCACATTCCCAAGGCGTGGAACGGGCAGTTAAGTTAGAAACAGAGGCTTCTTAATCCATGTATGGCTTTGAAGCAAGGCATCAGCACATACTTGCAAAAGTTTTGTGCCAACAATTGAGACCAGTTTTTCATCTAAGGCCTCATATATGGAACTATTTAATTCCATATATTAAAAATTATTAAACAATTATTTGTTTTTCCACATGTGCTTGTTTGTTGTATTTCAATATCAGGAAAATTTTTTTTTTAATATATTCGAATATTACTGCTTGAATTATAGCATTTTAAATTCGACACAGGGAAAGCAGGGTGGGGTAGGGGTTCAATTTTCAATTTGAAGTTTTATAATAATTTATTTATTATATCTCCATAAAATAAAATAAGATTTCCTAATTTAAACACTGAAATTGTTTGGTTTTTACATCAATATTTAGGCCAAATCTGGCAAAATCGATGATTTTCAGTACATATTTATTCAAAATCTTTCATACCAAATTAGCAAAAAACCGTTGAAGATTCAGTTCTAATTTTCGATAATAGTATTTAATAGGTATACACACAACTTTCAGTGCATTATACTTTTTGATATTTAAAAAATGTGTATATATATATATATATATATATATATATATATATATATATATAAACATCTGTATATATATATATATATATATATATATATATATACATATACATATATATACATATATATACATATATATGAAGAGTAAATAAAGGATTGTAATCCGACAATATGTAGAAAAACTGATAACGATCCAAGTGGAAGGAATGATTTATTAACGGGTCAACACTATAGCGTTTCGGTTCTACTGAACCATCATCAGGACCATGAGGGTTGATATTAATAATTTTAAGTTAATGATGGATGATTAGAAATGTGAAATACAAAAACCTACAGGAAAATATGTATAGTAAGAAAAAGTTAGCCGTTTAACTGGCAAATCAGCGTTTGATGTTTAAATTACGTCATTTGACTTATTAGGAATATTGTATAGAATTATGTACGTTGTTTAACGAGAAAGATTACGAGACAGAAGGAAGAAAAGAAAGAAAGAAAGAACAAAAGAAGAATAAAAAGCATGGAAATTATGAGATATACAGAAAATATTAACTAAGGATGGAATATATTGTAGCTGTTTAAAATGCGTTTGCTTAAGTAAGGAGAAATATTATAAAAGCCAGGACGAGTATTTAGGGAACTGAGGAATGAGATAGCTGCGGCTTCGAAAATTCGTCTAAGATTTTTATTATGGATGTAAGTAAGCATCTTAGCAGAGTTGAAGTCAATGTTATGATTATGTTGAGAAGTGTGTAGGAGTAATGCGTTGTTTGAGTTGCCAATTCTTATTTCTCTTTTGTGCTCTTTCAAACGGATATGAAGGTTTCGGGATGTTTCACCGATGTATTTTAGTTTACAATGCTTACAAGGGATGCAATAAACACCGGCGTCAGAAAATATGTTACGTTGAGGGCTGGAGTGTACTATTTCGCGGATTGTTTTAGAAGGTAGAGAAGTAGTTTTGATATTGAGTTTATTTAAGTTGTTTGTTATGCTGTGAGAAGAAGAATTGTTTGGCAAAGTTATGTATCTATCTGGGTAACTAGTTTTATCAGATATTGAGTAGATATTAGTTTGAGATTGATTCATGTGGATTTTGAGGGCTTTAGATTTAGCATAATGTATAAAGGATTTGGGGTACTGTAGGTTGAGGAAGGAGTTTTCTATGTGGATGAATTCATCGTTTAAATATTATAGTGTTGACCCGTTAATAAATCATTCCTTC
>OY757937.1:19487098-19709236 GCA_963585895.1 Sepioteuthis lessoniana | reverse complement strand
GGAGTCCGGTAGACAGACAGTCAGAAAGAAAGAGATTTGAAAGTTGCTCTAAATACGCATAGCACAAATTAAATTTCTGAGAAATTGTCTCTGTATGTGCGAGAGCGAAGGATTAGAAAGGGAAAAAGAGAGAAAGAGAAGTTTTATAAAAATCGTTTAAATCTAATGTTTTTCAATATTTCGTGTATTTTTAGAGGGGTTATTTAAATCTTTTGTTTGCTTGATGTCAAAAAATTAGAAAAAACAAGAAAGAAATGAATACCCGAGAAGGAAAAATGTGTAGTATAATGGTCTTTTCGGTTCATTAGAATACAGCATTAACACGAGCGCGAAAGGCCAGCGGTGTGTAAAACCAGAGCTTCCTGCACACGCCTGTTCGACACACTGGCAAAAGTACATGTGTCCTTCAGAGCCACGGAGCAAGCGACGTTTTTCATTCACTCAAATCGGTGCTCAGTGATACTTTCTCCTCTCATTGCCACCCACAAGCCGTTCAGCCTTTCATCATTCACTATCAATACTTATTGATCGGTAAGCGATGTTTGTCACTAAACGCGATTCACGTCTTTCTTTCCAGGAAAAGTTTGTTTTTAAACGGTTCCAAATCTCACGGACGATAAGGCGTGTTAAATTGAGGCACCTACACAGCAATGACAACAAACAGGGTAGCAGTCGATGAAAAACGATACCCCTCTTGCATCAACATTTTTTTCACATTTTCAAATATTCGTTTCAGTGTAAGTTTCTTTATTCTAATCTCTATCCTATCTTTCCTTTTCTAATTTTTGTCTTTCATTTTCTTCCGTTCAGTCTTTAAGCATCTTTCTTTCTTTCTTTCTTTCTTTCTTTCTTTCTTTTCGGTTTCTTTTCTTCTTTTAATTTTCTCCCTCTTTTCGTTTGCTTCTTTTCGTAAAGACGTTACGAATTTCGACTTTATGTTGACAGGCGCTTCGGGGTAGAATTTGAACCATATTTCGTTTTCAGATATTTTCATATCTCTTTCTAAATTCGTTTAGTGAACGTGGATTTTTTGTGAAACTCACGCACATTCTGTTTTGTGTTGATGTGCACAGGATACACAGGACAATTTTCTTTGTTTTAAGAAAAATAAAGAAAATATTTTTTCTAATCAATTTCAGGGACATTTTTTTTAAATCAAAGTAAAAACTTACGCTTTACGAGACTTACTTGAAGTTTGTTTGTTTAAGGCTAAAATAAATTTCTCCTTAGTGCACTCATGAAAAAGAATAAAAACTGGATGTATGGATGTCGACGTGAAGAGATAGACTGTATAGTTTAATTACCACCGTAGAGACCTGCGTATATGATCGCTTGATTGGTTGATGGCCTGTCAATCCGTCAAGGTTTATTTTATGCTGAGAGGTCAAGGAATCGCGTTCACTGTACGTTTATATTTATATTTTTGGTGCTGTTGTTTTTTAAAAGTTTTTACATACAATTATGTGGTTTCAAATCCAACGCTAATACTTTTCAAACAGATTAATCTGACTCAGAAATGGAGCCAGAACAGGTCAGAGAATAATGGCAATGGAGAGATACTCCATACTCCCCCCGAGTTCCAGAAATGTACCCTCACCATCAGGTCTAGTTTAATGTCATAGCACACCTGCAATTTTTGAAGGGTTACTTACACTGTTTAACTTCGATGACCTGGCGAGAACTAGTGTTTTCAACGTAACTTGACTGTAAGCTTTGCTTAATGTGGCACACAAGTCAAAGGTTGTTTACTGTTTTTTAGTTATTCCTCATCTAAGAACTAAGAACTTTGGTGATCGAGTATAAACCAATATTTTGACATGTCATAACAGCTGTCCAGTAGAATTCATTGAAAAACTTAAAAGGCGCTTTTTTCTCTGTCAAAAAAAAAAAAACGATAATCAAGCAAGAATACCTGTTCTGCTAAGGGTGGCAACTCTGTGAAGAGAGGATCGATTAGCGTAACGGTTATCACCGTAGGAAGTGGAATCGGCGACTCGAGTTCAGTTCTTGGACGAGGTTATTTGTGTTTCACTTCGTGTTAATGCTCTTGTGTAAGGTAGGACTCTTTCTTTTTCCTTCATTCTATGTGTAAATAGTTAGACAGACTTGGTTCATTCGATTTGCTAAGGCAGTAAAATTAGGAGAAAGAAAACTCTGAAATCAAACAAACTTTACTTCGCTTAAAAATTGACCTTGTATCACATCCTGCCAAAAAATAAAGTCAAGAATGTTGTATTTTCTTTCTTTAACTCAGTTGAAATAGATACGGTTTCCATGAGGCATGAGATGATGACTTCATCTACCAGCAAAATACAGCTAATACCCAAAAAACGAGTTCAAATGAATACATATTACTTTTATTTGCTTTTAAAATTTCCGATTCACAAATAACTTAAAACACTTGTGTCATTCTGTTGTTTCTTCCACTAATTGAAATATTCTCTTAGATATTTGTTTAATTTTTCGACTTCACATTAAAATTGTTTTATTTCAATACATAAAGACAGAATAAACTTAAATGCTGTTTCATTGCTCAGATTTACCAATTAATTTTTTACCGACTGTTAACGCATGTGTTGAACATAAACAATAAGATCTCCTTGCGCAGTTTCCATTTTTAACAGGTCTTGTTTATCTTTATTTTGTTTTGATACTCTCGACCACCCTCCGGGCCGACCACCTCTAGGTACGAGACATTCTGGAAAGGTGGATTATGGAAACAGGATCACAGCTATGAAGTAGTAAAATACGACTTTGCGTCAAACCAATTTGAATTAACCTCCTTTCTCGATTACTGACAAGTTCTCAAATGAGAAACTGTTCTGTTGTGACTTCTTCAGAGGGTTCATGCCAAAACCAGTTAATTAATACGACTAAACATAAATTCAATTAGTTCGTTCATAGAGAAAACAAAGAAAACGGAATGATTGTTTCTTTCGCTCAAAGTAAAACATGGATTTTTTTTATTTTGTGCTCTAATCGACCGGATTGGAATGGGAGAGGAGCTTTTAAATCAATGACTAATTTTTCGAAATATTACATGAGAGTTAAAAGTATGTTGGTTATTGTTGTTAGTAATTTGATTTACAATTAAAAATCTGTAATTTATATTAAAGGTGAAAGGCGTGACAGTTACGGTTATAAGAAATGGAATCGAGAATTTAAGTTTAAATTCTGAACGAGGTTGTTTGCATTTCATTTCACGCTAATGCCCTTTGGGAAAGGCTTGAATCTAACTCTTCTCCTTCAAGCTATGGGTAAAGAGTATGGTAGACTGGCTTCTTTTGCCTTGGTTAGGAAAACAGTCTAGGAAATTCTGAACCCAAACTAGCTTTATTCCTACCTCTGCTGGAAGGGTTGTATAAATACGTACTTCGGTTTATATTCACATAATCCTCAGAACATAATGAAGTTCATAATATTACTCGGTTGCTAAAAGATTCTCGCGATGACCACCATAGGAATGAGTTAGAGTTATTGGCACACTTGATACATTATTTCTCAAGAGAATAGTGTAATTCTCTTTTTGATTGGGCCCGTTCGTACCGGAAGTTGACTTCTTTTCTTTTTTTTTGGCTTTTGTTTTTTTTAAATTATTTCTTTAATTTGTCGTCCACTTAAGGCCCTTGTTTTAGTAAGAACTTTTTACCCAATTCATTTTAAAATCTTTTTTTAGGTCATTTTACTTTTGCCTTATTAATGATATTTCTGTAAAACGATAACAAACACATACACATTCGCATACTGACATAGATATATATTCAAGCACACACACAAACCTAGATGCATTCATATACATTTAAACACACACACACACACGTACGTTGTCAGTGGGGCTAAGAATACTTCGATTGCATCCTCTGCATAAGAGCAAGACCCCTCGACCAAGATGTATATTTGTATCTGTTAATGAGACTCCAGTTCTGGAGCTCTGAAGAGTGTGTCTTCTTCTTCTCATTGTCATTATACCCAGGTCCATTCTAATTCGGAGTGGTAGTACCAGTTAAGATTAAATCAATCAGTCAAATAGACCTTTTTGAAAATTTCTTTTATTTAATGGCATATCAAACTTTGTGGATTATTTAATGTCTCAACTGGTCTTCCTTGTAGTAGAATAGTGGTACTATTTAACCCATAATGAAAGCAGACGTGGTGTAATGGTTATAGACGTTGGAAATGGAATTGGCGATCCGAGTTCAATTCCTAGACAAAGCTGTTTGCATTTCACATAGCGCTAATACCCTAACGAAAGGAATGCATCGAACTATTCTACTAGTTCTGGGTAAATAGCATGGTCGACTGGACTGTTCAACCTCGGTATGGCAACCGGTCTAGGAGAAAAAAAAAACTCCAAATTCAAACCAGTAAAACCGCTAAGAATCGACCTCGTGTCTCAGCCAGCTTGTGTGGAAGGGTTGGTTATTTGGGGTAATAAAGGAGTTCAAACGTTTCCCAACCGTATTTGTAGGAAACTGAGTGTGATGTCTAAATCCGTAAATCACTACACCACAGTGGGGGGACCCCCACGCAAAATATAGTTTGCCACTATGATCTTAAATCGAAAAGACGGTTCATGGAGTGGAAATGCACGGAGTTTCCTTTAATAAAGCGACCAGTAAAAAAAGTCATGCTGACAATTTTCTGGGACATGAAAGGACCCATCACCATTGATTTCCTTGAAAAAGATGCAACGGTAAACATTGCTAACTACTTAGGCCAAAAGTTCGCTATTCACTATAGTGAAATTAAGGGAAAGGGCTTAAACGAAGGTAAATTGATGATTTTTCTTTATTTTAGCCTTGTAAATATTTCATTAATTCTGCAATAATTTCATTAGTAAAGTAACGTATCTGAAATAGACAAAGAACTTTTATAAGCACCACCGCACACACAGATAGACTAAGCGTATATATACATATAAATTGAACAAAATTTACTCTCTGACCACCACCACTGGTCATTTTCAAGGAAATAATAAAGATATCATTTTCTCTTTAAAGTTCCATACGACTGGAATTCGAACTCGCTTAACATGAGAATATAATCCAGCATTTTAGCCATTACGCCACGAGGATTCGTTCTTTATGGCTTAGTTTCTTTGTTTTAATGGCATATCAACCTTTGCAGGTTATTTAATGCCAAAGCCATTCTCCTAGAACAGTAGGGGTACTATTTAACCCATAGCATGGAGGATAGTGGGTTCATACCTTACCCAAGGGTATTTGCCCGAAAGTGAACGTAATAGCACGACTGGAACTCGCTTACTACGATTCCGCAGTCCATCGCTTTAACCATTACACCACGAGGACACCCCCTCGTTCTTTTTGAAATTTCTTCGTATTAGATAGAAATACTTGATACCATATACCAGTCTGCATTTTTTTATGAAGACTATTTACTTGAAGCTGAAATAGTTTTCTAAGAATTATTATTAATAACTTGAAACTATCTTTGTGTAAACCAATGATTATTACTAAATAAGAATAGCTAATTTAGACTATATAACTGTGCCTAAATTATTTGCTTTAGATTAGGAATACTTAATATCATATAACTGTATAAACAAATGATTATAGACCAGAGTAATTTCAAAATATGCAATGAATCAATGAAAATATAATTATGATTTCAAACATTTACAAATGAAGCAAATTTTGTCATTAAATCAATGATATATCAACTCCATAAGGAATTGACATATCGTTAAATAAATTAACCATACCATACTTCACACAATATACATCATACTATCAATAAAATGGATACTTTTTGTTGATACTACATGAACCTCAATGAGGATTGAAAGTCAGAACAATATTTTTAATCATTTTACAGCAGTTTTATATGAGCAGATATGATCTGGCCACTACATGGCATATCTTAATAAACAAAAATAAATAAATAAAAATACCAGGGGAAATATCACTCTTTTTTTAGTGCTCTAAGCACGTGACTAATTTGTTTCATCGCTAATCAAGCCCAGGGTTTCCAACATCTTTTTTTAGATTAAAAAATGAATACATAGTAAAAAAAAACACCAGCTTTTCCCCGAAAAATTTGCACACACCTAATAGTTTAATTAATTTCTAAAGAAACAAAAGTTTAATTAGAAATATAGGATATGCCCTGCAATCTTGTGCTAATCTAAAAATATCTAAGCTGATAAAGTGTCCTGTTCATCATTTACGACTCACTAAACAAATTGAACCTGTTTTGTGTCAATACTGTGTGTCAAAGAAATGATCATTCGAATAACTCAGGTATTCCAAGTTATATTTCATCTCTAGAATGACTGAGATCATCACCAATAGTTGCTATAGTAACAAAAGTATAATGATAATTACACGAACAATCAATTGAATCAAAATATTTGGATTTTGTTAGAATGTTCTCGTAGAAATCTTTTCTCTGTTTGTCTTTCATCTTTTAACAGAAAATAGCGTCTGGGAATTGCTAAAAACAAACAGGTAGGGTAAAGAAAAAGCACGAACTCTTTGCTCCATATCTAATTTTACTTCCATCGGTAAAATGGAGGGCAACTCAGAGCAGTTTTCTCTAACTGGTCTAAGGAGTAGAGAGTTCGCCAATGGTCTGAGAGACCAGGTTT
Organism: Sepioteuthis lessoniana; assembly: GCA_963585895.1. Taxonomy (NCBI): domain Eukaryota; kingdom Metazoa; phylum Mollusca; class Cephalopoda; order Myopsida; family Loliginidae; genus Sepioteuthis; species Sepioteuthis lessoniana. Next base: position 19,702,629 of record OY757937.1, on the reverse strand, counting down.
CAATCCCAGGTCGAGTCATACCAAAGACTCAAAAAATGGTACTTGATTCCGCCTTGCTTTGTACTCAGCATTATAAGGTAAGAATCAATGGTAAAGTGGAGCAATCTCGGTAATGGAGTAGTGCCCTCCCCTAAACCACGGTGTAGTAGCTATAGAAAAAGGAACCTTCTGGTCACCCTCAATTAAGGTCGCCAACTTTACTTACCAGGGAATAGAGAAGCACTCTCCCCTACACCACGGTGTAGCAGCTATTGAAAATGCAGTCTTCGGGTCACCCTCGACAAGGGTCGCCAACTTTACTTAGCAAGGAATGGAGTTTCACCCTCCACTACACCACGGTTTAGTAGCTATTGAAAAGGAAACCTTCAGTTCCCCCTCGACTAAGGTCGCCAACTATACATTTAACTCCAACACTCTGGATCAACGGCTACTTAAGTTATGTCTGCTCTACAATTTACCTACTGCTGGTGTGGATCGATATGAATTCATTCTTTTTCAAATTGCATTACGGCATAGTGAAACGCACACAACCTCGTCCAGGATTTGAACTCGGGCCACCTATTCCATCCTCTACGATGGTAACCGTTATGTTAAGCGTTTTCTCTAACAGTATTTGTTCTCTTTGCATTTATTTCTTATGATCACTGAAAAGTGAAATGAGGAAATCGGACAATTAATAATAAAACAACTATGAACCCTTGAATCAATCTATTCTTCCCTGTCAATTGATCTCTTGAAACACTTTTCTTTTAAATTTGAGAATTTCAGGATCAGGTATTTACGAAAAACGAGAAACGGAGCAAATTGGAAACAATGATAAAAGATCAGCTTCCGACGAAACTTTAACTAACGTCCCTTCGGAGAAGAATAGATTATTTGCACAACTGCTTTATCGACTAATCAACAATAGCCATTGATATTGAAGACAGATAAATCATCCTCCTTTAGAGATGACAATTCTTCACCAAATAACGATTTATAAACCTGACTGCATCCGACCGGCACTGTGAACTAAACAAAAATTCTCATTTTAGACAAAGATTATGGCATGACCCCACCCGAAAAACATGATGACCTCATTTTTCTATTCTTTCTTCCCCTATATTTATCGTTCTCTCTCTCTCTCTCTCTCTCTCTCTCTCTCTCTCTCTCTCTCTCTCTCTCTCTCTCCCTCTCTCTATTTTATTCTGATTAATCTATTTCATTCTGTTCTCGCTGTCTCTATTTCTTTCTCTCTCCCCTTTCTCTGCCTCATTTTCTTTTCTATCAATCTATCTGTTTTTTTCTCCTTTACTTTCACATTCTCGAACACAGTCTTCGGTCATTTAAAATTTCTAAATTTAGGTTTTATTTATTCATTTCTATTATGTAATATATTTAATAAGATTTGATTTCGACGTGTACATATACTATACACACTAATCCGACGAAGATGTGACTGGAAATGACATTATTTAGTTCTAGGTAGCTATGCCAATCGTACATGAATAATCTCATCACTTTGGAAGGGCATTATGAGACTATTATATGTATATTAAAGCCCAAATATATTGATCACAACTATCAGTTTCAGTATGTTGCAAAAACAGTGCTAGTTTATATATATATATATATATATATATATATATATATATATATGTGTGTGTGTGTGTGTGTGTGTGTGTGTGTGTGTGTGTGTCTGTGTGTTAAGTGTGAGTGTGTGTGTTCAGACCACTTATCTTTATCCCAACAGCTCAAGAAAAATAACCTTTGTCACATCCAGTTTTCCTGATTCATAAATGACTCTTTGTCTCTGCCTCTGTCTCTGTCTCTCTGTCTCTGTCTCTGTCTCTCTCTGTCTCTCTGTCTCTCTCTCTCTCTGTCTCTCTCTCTCATTGCCGACGTCATCGGTTGATCACCTGACTTTTAAAAAATCTTATTAATCATGCTGATATAAGATCAACTAAATTAATGTTAAAGGCGAAATATTTGAAAGTTTTAATATTAATATCGTTACTCCACTAACTTCAACTGAGACTAAAACACGTGATAATTTAGCAGTCGTACATATAGCCACGATAAAAATATATTCATAGTTCAATTCACCTATCGATTACGCTTCCCTCCAATCATATTTATTCTTTTCTTACTCTCTTCGACTCCCTTCCTTCTATCACAAATTTTTTTCCTTTTTCAATTTCAGTCTTTTTTTTACCCTTCATAATTTGTCGTCTGTTCCTTCCTTTTTCTTCCATTCTCTCTCTCTCTCTCTCTCTTCCCCCTCTCTCTCTCCAGTCGTTCACCTATCAACTTTTTTTTATCACACGTTCCTTTTTTTTATTATCTTTTACCTTTTTTTTCAAATGTCGGAAGTTATTTCCCCGCAAGAAAGGAAGCGAATACGTTAAATCTCTAACGTATTCGCTTCCTTCAAGCTCTCTTCTGACTTGCAGCACTGTTGGAGAGGCTTAAAGTACACTGACTAAATCCCCTATAAAGAAGTAAGACCTTCCAAAAAATAGGAGTGTCCAGGTATGACACTAAAATCCATCTGAGGGTGAGACTCCACTTCAGGAGATATGCAGCGTGTAGAATCATTGCCTTCACTTCCAGGTTCACTCTGATCCTGAGCCGTTGTAACTTTTAGAGACCCATTTATTGGTCAAATAAGTTGAAAAATCATTCCTATTCGATTGGTCTGTGTGTCAAAAACAACTTAAAAACAACAACTACACATAAAATGTGAATATGAACTTATAATGAACGCGATTCCCTTACTTTTAAGTATAAAATAACTCTAGATTACCTGCCGCTAAAATAAATCAACCAACTAAGCAAGCAACCTTGCAAGCAACCTTGCAAAGGTAGAAAAAGTCTTCGTGTTTCTGTTACTTCAAACTTTAATTTCGAAAATTAGCTTGCAATGTTTAGCTGTAATGAATTCTAATCTCTTCAGCTGAATATTTTTGAATGCTGTTTTATTTTGCTAGTTTTTTTCCATGAAATATGGCAAATAATGAACCCAAGACATTACTTTTTGATGGTAGAAATTTATTCTTTAAATTCTAAATGACCTTTCCGATCCTCTTTTTGAAATCATCAGTTAGTAAATTCCTTCCTTGCTTTGAGTTTATATTATTCTGTCTTTCTTCCCTCGAACATAGAGTTGTGATATAACGAAACAGTCTGTCTGTGGATGACAATATATATATATATATATATATATATATATATTGTGTGTTTGTTGACGATATTTACACTATAAAATAATACAGAGTAAAAATTTAAGACTACGATTTTCACTTGATCGATCTTCAAGTGAGCTTGTATCCACACACCTGAATATTGTTGAATTCAGCAGCTTTTAGTATAATACTTGTCACGATACTACAATTTAAGCGGATAATTTACTTAGATGGCGCCAAATTACAAAGTAAATATTTACGTTCGTGACGACATTTAGATACCAATTTCTATATATTGATCAACAGATTGCTGAAATTCGGAAAACTTATAATGTAATTTTTACCTCTAATTTTTACCTCTAAGTCGTATTTTACCCCGTTTTATTTCATTTTATAGTTGAAATAACTTCTTGTGCATAGCGTAATATATTCTATTGATACTGTTTTTGGGGTCAATTATAATCAAGATATATAAAGTCAGACTAGTTCTAGCAAAGATTGTTCTTTTCTAACAATAAAGAAAACTGAAGCAATTACAATCCAGTTTTAAAATCTATTAATAATGAGTTCGTTCCTTATCGGGTATTTTCAAAAATTGATTAATCTTTAATTGGCGCTTTACAAACCTCATCAGTTGTCAATACATCTGTTAGTTTTTTAATCTAGTTGACCTTTCGTATAAATATTGCATCTATTTGTGTAAAAACTGTTGAGCCCATTAACATAGCTCTCAAATATATTGCATTTGAGAGCTACGTTAATGGGCTCGTACAAAAACTCAAATTGTGTAGAAGTTAATTTGCTGATCAAGAATCCTAACGTGAACGCCAAAACCGGTAATTTCCCTAAAATTCTGCGTCAAAATAGATCTAATTTTTTTAGAATAGAGAATCATAGCAAATTAGATTATGGCATCTCCATTGAATATTTCTAAGATTTTTTCAAGACTAACACGTCGAAGTAGAGATAGAATATTGTCCTGCATTTAAAAAAAAAGGCGAGGTTGTTATAGTAAGACAAACAGATATTAGTTGAAATTCAAACATAATGGGTAGGACTACAACAACCTTTGACTTGAAAAATCAATTTCATAAATTAATGATTTTGTGACCATAAATGAAGGATCGACTTTTTCATGAGTAACTGGGGTTGAAATACCTTGGCTTCAAATATTAATTCTATGAATTAATAATTTGGTGATCATAAATCAAGAGTTGACCAATTCATGAGATCGATTATGTTAGGTCTGCTAGTCTGGCACGAAGACCTGCTGTTTCTATGAGGTCACTCATTTAAGTAACAGACAGATTCTCCATGCTTAACTTCGGAAATCCAATGGGAACTGATATTTTCAGGGTTACTCAAGATTATCGTGACTTGAGATCGATTTATGCACAAGTTTATACCGAACACGTAGTATTTGATCTGATTCGCAAACTGCACCTTAAATATATATTCAATGAAATATTGAACCAAAAATTCCCCTTCTTATTGGTTTTATCACAGAGGTTTGGTCACGCATTCTATCTCTGTCTTTCTAAGGGACATAACCCATCCGGTAGACCTTATTGGAGATAGTTCTGGGTCCGTTAACCTGAAACACTAGCGTTTATTTCCATTTGATGGAAACATCTGGCGATATAAATAGATAATGACTCATCTAAAAATTTAAGACAATATTTACCTGCAAATAAACTTACAAAATCGACACGTGTTATTTTTTTTTTCTATTGTACAGAGATTGTTGTTATCAATGATTTGTTAGCTCGTCACATTTTTTTCTTTTTCCCTGAATTTTAGCATTAATATAGAAGCAATCTTAAAGAATGACAGTCCCTTTCAAAATAAACAATATAAATAAATATTTCCCAGTCTCAACTAGCTTGTAATAAAAAGCTTCATCCTCACAACATCAAGGAAAAAACTTTAAATGATTGTATTTACTCTCCAATCTTTAAATGATTGTATAAACTTTCCACTACGAGCAAGATGTGACACAAGGTCAGTTTTAAACAGAGTAAAGCTGGTTTAAATTCAGAGTTTTCTTTCTCCTACACTGGTTATCAAACCAAGACCAGAGAACCCAGTCTGTCCTGCTATTTGCTAATAGCTGGAAGAAGAAGAGATAGATTTATACCTTTCCTAAGGACATTAGTGCAAATAGATTGGGTCATTGATTCTATTTCCACGGACAACAATCTTTATGTTAAGTTTCAAATGTCACCTTAGAAAGGAGGCCCATAGTATTAACAATCAAGCTAATGAGTGAAAGAGAGAGAGAGAGAGAGAGAGAGAGAGTAAAACAGACACGGAGAAAGAGAGAAAAAGAAGGAGAGATCAAACTTTGTAAAAGCAAAAGTACCACTAATTGCTATACCAAAATGTGTAAGTGGAATTTTCTGATAGGTCGATAATTACAAACTAAGATAGATTTGAAAATTCAGTGATACATAGATCTGAAGAGAAATAGATAGAGAGTGAGGTGACATATACATAAATGTTTAAGTATGTTTGATTAAATAATAAAGACACATTTTGTCTATATAATTTTATTAGGATCCTTGCAAATTTCCTTACAAGTGTTTTAGTTTTAGGTTGGACTGGTGGATGAATTTACCAAAATTGTCCTGAGCACTTTCGAAGCTTTCATAGGCCATCATCAGGAGTTATTTACAAGTGTAAAGATTGTTTCTTAAAAAGTTTTTAGATTTTTTATAACATTATAAAAATTACGTAAACGTACACTTGGATTAAACTGAGATACTGATAATATCGAACGAATTTTGAAAAGAACACTATCAACAGAAATAGAATATAATCAAGAGAAATAGAATTTCTAAAAGAAGTAGTAAAGGCATTTCAAAATATTATCGCTATTTTCAAAGTTAATTTTAATTTGATAAATGTTAATTGATTTTTTTTTTTGTTTTTATATGTAGGGCTTCTCGGATTTGTAGTCGTAGCTTATTAATTTCGCGTGCAATTTAAGCGGTATTTTTTACTAGAATTTTTTCGAAATTCGGATTTGGGAATAGAGTGGCTTTTAAGATGTAGGGCTATGGAGCTAGGATCATTAAGGTGTATAGTAAGATGTCTTGAAAGAGTTGTTGTCGTTAAGACCAACGTACGTATTATTTTCATTGCAGCCACAGTCTCCCAAAAGACATTTGAACATATAAGTAGTAAAGTAGGCGACCATAGTCGAGGGCGACCCGAAGGCTCCCTTTTCGATAGCTTACTATACCAAGGTGTAGGGGAGGGCGCTACTCCTTTCCCTGGATTGCTCCACTTTACCCTTGATCCGTACCTTACAATGCTGAGTGTTAAGCAAGGAGGCAAGTACCATTTTTTGAGTCTTTGGTATGACTCGACCTGGGATTGAACCCAGGTCTCCCGGGCCATTGGCGAACACTCTAACCGCTAGGCCAATGTCCGGTATGAACATATAAACCTTTACTACAAAAAACAATTTCATAATAGTTACGATATAGATGAAAATATATTAAAAACCTTATTCAAAAATATGTCCCCCCACTAATCCTAATTCTACCAAAAAAATAAGACTTACCATTTTCTACAACAAATTTAAAACTTCCAACCTAATTATTTCCAGTAACTTTCCCCCCTCCACTGAACTTCTGAATTGGACAAACATCGTATATATGTTTAAACGTCCATTGGGAGACTGTCCCCGACGAAAATAATACGTACAGTGGTCTTTGAAGGATCTTGTATTCTGTCATTAGAGTAAACATTTAAAATCCTGGGTTTTGCCAGATCTCGATCACAGACCTGTAGTATCACGAGCAATACACGCAAATATCTTAACCATAAAGAGACTCGGCTAATTTTTGTTTTATTTTGAATAAAAAAAAGAACTTGTGCTGTCTCTCGGCGGGAAAGTTTAACGGAAATGTGATTCTTCTTGAAAAAGATCGTAAAAATTAAAGAAGGAAATTTTCATATAAAAATTCTCAGTTTATTGAAATCATTGTTAAATCAATATCATTAGATATATTATTATCGAATATTTGATGTCACTGACCCGTTTTATAAGCTGAAAGTTTTAAAAATGATTTTTATCGATCAAAAATGATTGTTTCCATGTGTTATATAATTGCGGAAGGATTTTTTTTATATTATCATTTTTCGTTGGTTATATCTTATCTTTCGGTTTAGTTAGGCTTAGAACTATTCGGCTTAGTGCACGGGTAGGGGCACACATTGAGCACAGGTGTTCACGCACGCACGGGGAGAATGTGACAATCACAGATGTCATAATAAAAACCCCGGATAGGAAATAGGATTGGGGATGTGAAGGAAGTCATGCTAGGAAGCGATGGGCCGATGATTTTTGGTGATTTTTGAAAAAAAGCAGTTAGTTGAGATTTGAACCGAGAGGAGGCGAGTTGATTTTCGAGCCTCGGCGAGGCCAGTCCAGTTGAGTCTACGAGATGCGCCGCGCGTAGTGGGGTCAAATGGAACAGTCAGCATAGTAGAAATTGTGTCTCTCTCCCCTCGTGTTGAAAACCTAAAAGTCAAGGAGGTAATAAAAGTTTCGTACCTGAACTACCGAGAGTCGTCAGTGTTTCGAGGGTTTTTTCGGATTCCTATGCATGTCAACGTTTTACGTATCCGTATGTTTCACATATCTGTATCATGGATATGTTACCCATGGAAAGAATCAAGCAATAATTATAATGTGTGTGTGTGTGTGTGTGTGTGTGTGTGTGTGTGTGTGTGTGTGTGTGTGTGTGTGTGTGTGTGTGTGTGTGTGTGTGTGTGATTATAATAAAAATGCAGTGGAAATGATTTTTACCATAAAAATACATTGACAATTATTTTTACGATATAATGAATAATGTAATGATTTTTACTATATTTTCTATAGCAGTATTGGAAATGATTTTACTTAATTTTAATTAATAAGAAATTATTTTTACTATAAAAATACATTGTGCAAGTACCAATCAAAGATATCGAGTCTTTCCAATTTGATATCCCTGGCAACCATCATCATCAGCAGCAGCATCAAGTCCCGCTGTAATCATCATCATCATCATCAGGTTGCGTTAACCGGGCGGATTTTCTTGTCTCTTTCTCTCTCCATCCATCTGTATCATCCATCGCTCCAAGCAGGTCATCTAGACTGTGTCCAAGATCTGCAAAGAGCTGTTGTATATAAGTCTTTGCTGGTCTATCAACACTAACGTGTCCATGTGTATAAGTTCATTGGAGAAGGCCGCTTTAAAATCACCCGTTTGTGTATGTGTGTGTGTGTATGTGTGTGTGTTTTATCCCTTTGAAGGAGATACAGTCAGGTTATTCTAAGCCTCACCGACAGGGTTCTGCCACATATATTGCCAAAAGCAACAGTAATACTCTGCTAGAGCAGCAGAATATGTTGACTCTACCCATGCAGAGGAGTAAGACGTCCTTATGGAGCCACTTGTTGACCTTGAGTGGTTATCCGTAATGTGTGAAGACAAGATTCTGATGGCTGAGAGGTTCGTGACCCTGGTACTAAATGGTTTCGTGACCGATAATACTTCACTTCGATTATTACTTAGGCCTGATCTGATCAATCGGCTTGTGATGTCAAATCTAAGCATCTATTTGATTTTTCTAATTGCCATTACGACAAAGAAACATCCAACTCTTTTTATCTTAAAGGTTCAAGGTGGTGGTTGAGGGTCAACCGCATTACGAGAAAAGGTTAATGACAATTATTTCAAATAGTTTATAAACACACACATAAAAAAACCACACAAGATTTGATGTTAGATAGCCCACAAAGGTTGACATGCCATAAAACAAACTAAAAGTAACCCAAAGTGCCTTAGAGGTACCTTACGCTACATCCAGACTTTGCATATATATATATATATATATATATATATATATATATATATATATATATATATTGATGATATCTTGATTATATGCGCATACACAATAATTAACATGTCTCTATTAGCTAGTAATCGCGTTGTACAAAACATTTTTTTAAAATTTAGTTCTATAAGTTGCCGTGAAGGAAATTCCGGATAAGTTACTAAATAATATGAGAGAGGATTGAGCAAACGCCAGTCGAAAAGCTTTGACACTTCTGTCTCTAACAATTTATTTTTCGGTCTGAGATTGCAAGCGTCGGTCATCTTTTAAAATATCTTTTATACCATCGGTGAAACCGATCAGTTTGATGTCAGCGGTCACTAAAAGTTGTCTAGTGAAGTCCTAACTCAAGAATATTTGCCTAGGACACAAACCAAGGGATGTCATATCCGACATCATTAATTACTGGATTAAGGGTTCAAGGTTTCCAGCGACATTGGCTAATTAGAATTGGAGATTGAAAAATGGTGATAAGCACGTTATTGAGAGGAGGTACGGTTTTAAACGAATGGGATGTTAGCGTTTGGAACACCACATAGGCGCATGCTAATTCATACAAGCCTACGTAGAAAGGGACAGTCATTAAAATAAGTAATTAGAAAGGCAAATTGCCTTGGACGATACTGAAAGATAAAAGAATTAACGAAGGTTCACTGAGTTTGTTATGGCGATTTCTGACTTCGTTCGGAATCAGAGTAAAGACGGAAAAACGGTATCATAATAATGATACATGAATGATAAAATAAAAACCCACAAACAAGGTAACCCAATTAGATCAATTATTTCACAGATTCCTACTCCCGTAGACCATATATCAAAAATCCTAACCAATATAATAATACCATATATCCCAAATAAATGCAGTATCAAATCAACACGTGAATACCTACAAATTCTAAACTCTATTCCCCCCCAACAAATGCATAATAGCATCACTCGATGTCGAAAACCTTTTTTACTAACGTTCCAGTTCACGAAACAATAAACATGATAATATAAATCGTCTATAATCACCACTCAATTCTCTTCCAGCTATATAACCAAAATTTCTCGAAAAACTCCTTACCTATAACACAAATGTCCCATTCTATGATCCCTCCGGTAGTATATATATATATATGTTTATATATATATATATATATATATATATATATATACATACGAATTGATGATATTTCGATGGGGTCACCCCTTGGTCCTACCATCTCCGAATTCTACATATCCCACATCGAAAACAAAATATTTAAAGCAATAATAACTGAATCCAAGATTTATGTCCGCTAAGTAGACGATATTTTCATCGCAGCACACTCCTATGACAAAACAACAAATGGTAAATAAAATTTTAAAAATTCCTTTCCTTGATGTACTTACCGACTCCACCAATAATAACAAATTCACTACATCTCCATATAAAAAGCCTACCAACGACAACTTCATCCTACTCAACTACCACAGTGAATGTCTCCCAAAATATAAAACAGCAATTATTTAAAAAAATCAATTCATAGAGCATTTTACATCTCCTCATCTAAGACAATATTATACAAAGATCTTACCAACATAAAACAAACTCTTGTTAATAATAGTTTCCCTAATAAACTAGTCGATCAACAAATGAACCTATATCTTAACAACATTCACAAAAATAATAACACTACTAACAACGATACGAATAGAATTAATCTATATTACAAATATCAAATGCACTATAACAACAAATTAGACGAAAAAACAATAACCAACATTATAAAAAACACATTATGAAAAACAAAAACAAATAAAACTGACCATCGACTACACTAAATTTAAAACATCAAATTTTATCGTTAAGAATCACACCAATTCCACTAAAATACACCTAAACAAAACCAATGTAGTTTATAAATTTATATGTCCATTTCGAGAGTACCTTCCAAAAAAACAAAAATAATTCTTACATTGGCTAAACAACCACAACGTTATCTCGTCGTCTTACTTATCACCTTTCTGAAAATAGCGCCATAAAATAATATTTAATTATAAAACACAACAATAGCACAAACCAATTTACATCTTACGATGTAAGGAAGATTTTTATCGATAATAAAATAATTAAATATAAAAACAATAATAAAAAACGATTACAAATCCTAGAATCAATATGCATAAAAAAAATAAAAAACCAAACATAAATAAGATAGCATTTAACTCAGGCACCCACATATTAAATATTTTGATAACTAAAAATCACTAACTCTATTAGAAAACCTTTTTCGAACCGAATGTTTTAAAACAAAATGCTGAAAATGTTCCAACTGACAACTTTAATACAAAATGCTACAAACTATTAAAAGAATAAAAACTCAACAGTCAACTCAAAGCTACACAACGCCTGATGGTAAAACGCCCTTGGGCAGAAGATATGGAACAATTCCTTTACTATCTAAATCCCGACACTAGAAAAATAACAAGGAGTCTTGAAAAAATTAAATTAAAAATGATGAACTGTGTTCCATGGTCTTTAACAAAACTTGCTTGAATATATATATATATATATATATATATATATATATATATATATATATATATATATATATATATTCTCCCCAGGCATTTTACATCATAATTTAGTTAAATTGAAATGATCTTTTCTTTCTTCAGAGGACCTTTATTTTTCAATAGTTATAATGCTTCTATCCAAAAATACAATCTTCTCATGAAACATTTCATTACAAATATATCAAACTTATTGTCAAGAGACTGACATGAGGATGTGAGAAAACATATTGAAACGATGTAAGTAAACATGAAATTAACCGAATCAACCGCATTAATTAATCAAATATCAATTTCGTCAACGTACTTTTCGGAGTTTCATTCTTAATTGAAGGTCGAGTGAAGGAGAAAGTGAATATATATATATATATATATATATATATATACAAACATAATGTAATGTATGAACGAAGGTTATCACTCGATCCCTATGCCTAAAAGAAACGACTGATATCAATGACGTTCATTTCAGAGGTTTCATTCTTCTTTGAACTGGTTTCAAAAGGAAAACGTAGAATAGCTTTGTTAAGTCGACGGAGGAAAGGAAGTAGTCTTTTATTTATAAGCTATTGGCCCTCACATACATCCACACACCTTGTGAAGGCGGTTTCACTCAAATCCCGAAGTACTCGAGTCGAGTCTTCGAGTCGTGGACCCAGTTGTCTTTTTTATTCAGTGTCTTAGCCAATTAGCCAATAAACGAACGCCTATGCGAGTTCCTGATTTTTTTTGGGTAGTTTTATCCTTTGACCTGTCTCCTCTCAATCCGCTATACATAGCTCTGGAATGATGGCGGCTACCATGTTACAATGTCCTCGTGGTGTAATGGTTAAAGCGATGAACTGCGGAATCGTAGTACGCGAGTTCGTACTCTAGTCTCGCTATTACGTTCACTTTCGGGCAAATACCCTTGGGAAACGTATGAACCCCCTTATTCTCCCTCCAGTTATGGGTAAATAGTAGGACGGGCTAGGTTCTTCAGCCTTGGTGAGGCAACTAGTCTAGGAGAAGGAAAACTCTGAATTCAAACCTGTTAAACTCCGCATAAAAATTGACCTTGTGTCATATCCTGCCCGAGCGGAGGGGTTGGTAAATAGTACCATGTTACAATACAATTGTTGCTTAGATTAGTATGCATGTATTCAAGTGTATAGAAGTTGGTATTTTAATGCCGTAGACGTGGAAGCACAACCCAAGGATCATTGTTCTGTTTCCTTGATTTCACGGCTGTTCTGAAAACTTTGTTCTTGATGTATTTAGTAGGCATGAAGGATAATTTCTGTTTTTACACGAGCTTCATCTACGTGCACACACACGGGAGACATTAATTCACCGATATAATTACATTCGGCTTCGTGATTTAAAAGACTGATATTTCGAGAGAAAATACAAGTTATCATTATGTTGATTTTTAAGACAAGCAAAACCTTCACACCGAGATGATTGATACAGCATAAGTTTCCACTCTATTCCTTCAATCTAAATTAAGTGCAATAGATATTTTCGTTCTCCTTACACACACACACACACACACACACACACACACATATATATATATATATATATATATATATATATATATATATATATATATATTCAGAGGTGTATTGGCATCTATTTTTGATCTGTAACCTGATTGAAAGAATTGTTTATTTCCTAACGAAACAACTGGTCAGTGTTCGAATTCATGTAAAAGCACGAATTTCGAAAACTGAAAATTCAGGCCATCCACTCCTTGAATGATTGATACCAAATAATTTTCTTATAACACATTCCCATTTGACCTTATGTTAGACTAATGTAGGTATGTACGTACAATATTGCCCATAAATGAACATCCTCCAAATATTTTTTAAATAAAAAGTGAATTTTCTTCTAAACAAAAAATTCTGGGTTTCATCATTTCAACTAGGATATCATACACTTAAAACATATATTTCATTATATATTATTAGACTTCTGGAATGTACAAAAATGGTAAATAGAAAACGACCAAGAATAGCATTGAAAGACTGCATAATGTTGGAGTGGAATGCCGTAAAATCTATTAATAGATAATGCCTAATAATATTCATTTTGGCTGTATCATGTTCTACAAGAAATTATAAAAAGCGATATCTTTATGTGAAAAGAAAATTAACTTTTTATAAAAAAATGGTCGGTGTATACTTATTTATGGGTGATAGTGTGTGTGTGTGTGTGTGTGTGTGTGTGAATAAATAAATCATTTAAAAATGTCTTTTCTGAAATAAAGAAAGTGCTCAAAGACTGGCAGGATAATACCTAATAAAAACTGTGATTTCACCTCCTCATGTCGATTTCGTCACTCAAAGTTTCATGCATCAAAAATACTATTGTCAAACACACACACACACACACACACACACACACACACATATATATATATATATATATATATATATATATGTTTAATATATATATATATATGTTTAAAAGTGTTTAAAACTGTTTGTGTTGATGATACATACGCTGCGTGGCGGATTTGAGGTGGTCTAATGAATGTATGCTTAGTGATGTTTAATAAAATGTGGCAGAAGTCGAGATACGGTTGGGGATTTGGCCGAATAAAATTTTTCATTTTATGAAGAGACGGTTTTGAATTGCAATATGTACGTTATAATGATTTGTAGGTTTGGTTTGGTTTCTTTGTTTAATGGTATATCAACCTAAATAGGTCATTTAATGCCAAAGCCATTCTCCTAGAAGAACAGTAGTGATACTTTTAACTCATAGCTGGGAGGATAAGGGGGTTCATACATTTCCCAAGGGTATTTGCCCGAAAGTGAACGTAATAGTGCGACTGGAGTACGAACTCGCTTACTACGATGCCGCAGTTCATCGCTTTAACCATTACACCACGAGGATACCCCCCCAATAATTTGTATTAGTTACCTATGTCGTGTTAATATTATATTACGTTATTTTAATGTATGATGATATGTACGTTATAAATATTATATCGTACATATTGTTATTTAATACAGAATATATAACCAACATATGAATGTATTGCATAATGCATAATAGTACATTATAATATACCATGTCTTCCCTATATATCACGATATTCCTTCCTCAACTATAATTCTTACGTTTTAAACCCAGCGTCTATTCTACCTCCATGTTAAATCAAAGATTCATTTTCTTCATAATGCAATGATAATGATAATTTTGTCCCTTAGCTAAAATCATCACAAAACACAATAAAACAATTTATTCGACCAATCCCCAGCCGTCTCTCGACTTCCGCCTCTTTTGCTACACATCGCTACACATATATTCATGAAACAACCTCAAATCTGATACGCGGGGTATGTATCATCAACACACACACATACATACACACACTAACAATCACATATACAACCACACGCAACAATACGCAAATATAACACACACACACACACACACACACACACACACACACACACACACACACAAATTAAAAAAGCTTATACGCAATTCTAACGTAAAAATTCTTTTGATTATATCTTTTCAATTTTTTTTTTGATTTCTCCAGAATCTTTATTTTTCTGCTTGATGATTATCATATAAAGATGGCATGAAAACAGTGTAGCAGATAAACATCCATGCTATTAAATATATATAAAAACTAATATATATTTATTCATTATTATGAAATAGTTCACAGAGTCGTGCTCAATATCACAGCACTCTCCAAATTATACCGCATTTAGTCTGCTACAAACCCACCAAGTGAGATAGTAACATGCATATTCTGTTGTTATATATATATATATATATATATACGTGGTACATTCAATAAGTTTCCATACTTTTTTTGTACAGGCATTTAAAATTGTCATAGACTCTTGAAAATTCACTGTTATTGTTATACATCTTCTGAGATGACTGACTGATTTTTATGATTTCACGTTCAAATGAACAGCTACAGCAGGAATTGGAATACACCCTACTAAAGCATGATTGTCACAACTGGTGAATTTCAAATATGCAATTTGGACATGAGGACACTTTAGAAGAACGATATGAAATAAAATCCTGTTTTAAACTTGGAAAAAATGACATGCGATGAAAGTTGAATCTGCTGCTATGACCCAGAGACCAAGAGGCAGAGTTCCCAGTGGAAGCATGCTGGCTCTCCAAGACCCAAGATGGCCAGACAGAGCAAATACACCCACAAAATTTTGATGATCCCTTTTCTTTTTTTTTTCCTTTTTTTTTGACAGCACTGGCATGATCTACATGCACTGGGTTCCCACTGGACAGACAGTCAACAAGGAATACAATGTTGAGGTTTTAAGGGAGTTCAGAAAGAGATTTCGTCGGAAGAGGCCAGCACTCTTCAAATCGGCTCAATGGCATTTCCACCAGGACAATGCACTTGTCCACAACTCCATCCTTGTCACAGACTATTTGACCAAGATGGGCATCAAGACAGAGCTTGCTCCCTGTGACTTTTGGTTATTCCCAAAGCTCAGATGCTGTCGTTATGAGACAACTGAGGAGATGAAAGAGGCTGTGACGAAGGTCATTAACAATCTCACACAAGAGGACTTTCATGGGGCCTTCCAGAACTTGTTGGAACGGTACAACAAGTGCATTGCAGCCGGAGGAGATTACTTCGAAGGGGACTAGAGTTTCATGTGTGTACTATCAATAAAACTGGCCATACGAAAAAAGTCTGGATTATATATATATATATATATATATATATATATATATATATATATATATTAGTTTTAAAGTCATGATTCATTTGACAATTGTATATAGATTATAACCAGCTTAACAAATATTTCTCTTTATGTATTTATATAAAAAAATAAATTTAAATCAGCATTCAGAATTCTGGCTTTTACGTAGCCTTTTGTGGCACCAGCGGGAAATACGCTACTGTCTGTCACGAAGAAAGCCTTATGATTCAAATTTACTTGAGTTTGATAGAAGGTAAAAATAGTGCAGCGCCCAGTGAAAATAAAGCTCATTATTTCAGCAAATTGCTTTACGAAACTTGTCTGGTTACCATTTTAAGTAGGTGATCATGGACATGTTTCTTTAAGTACATCATAAAATTGAACGCTCAATTCGTGACTACAAAATCTGTTGATTAATCATGTAACAATTAAAAGTAAATATTAAAAAGGGATAAAAACAAAATCAACACTACAGCATCTGATTTTTGCTGTCTTAAGATTTTTCCTGGGAATGTTTTGTAGTTTAAAAATCCAGATTTACCGAATATTATTCGCCATTTAGATATAGCAAATCCTATCGAAAACCCAATTTTTTTTCTGCCTGCGGTAAACGTTTTAGAATCGAGTATCATCAACTTTGCAGCGGGAACAAAGTCTGAATTTTTTATCTTATATTCAATAATAGCTGAACTATGTTCATAGCTCTTCGTTTGCTTCATGAAGTACATTACAAGTAGGTCAAAATATACTGTCTGTTTTAAGTGGTTGTGCATAAGTGATTGTGACTGAAGAAAATCCAAGGCTATTGCATCATTTGCATCACATCTTTTGCTCATGCGTATAATGAGCATTGCATGTCGCGTGCACGCATGTGCACAGGAATGCTTAATCGTATACCGCACCGAGTCTGGATACGATCATATATTGTGTTCGCTTCAATCCTCACAATTTCGACGTTTCTTTTAGTAGAGTTTGTCAAGCAATTTTATTCCGTTGAACTTGTGGATCATTGAGAAATAAATACGATTTGAAATTGGTTTTTGTTTAATAAAGCGATGGTCATCAGTTCGGCTATTTTGTTTAAACTTTTCAAGTTTAACTTATTTCTGAAATTTTATCAGTGCATTTAAGAAAAATATTCTTTGTTTTATTTCATTTTATTTTATTTTGTTTTTCATTTTTTGTGTTTGGCTGTTTTAAGAAGAATATATTTGAGAGATATTCTGTTTATTGCTTTGACGTTGCATTAGACATTGTAAAATACTAACACTGAGAATTCTAAATAAATGTGTCTTCGAAAAAAAAAACAACAGTTTATTTCTGCTTATGTAAATTATTTGGAACCTGATATTTGTTCATTTTATCTTAGTCACAATGATACATAAGTGGAGCCACATGTAAGAATCGAATTCCTTAAACTAACGATTTTCAGATGTAAAATAATTGCATAGAATTATTTCCAAGTTGGACCTAACAAGCCGGACAACATCGCTAAATCCCTTACTTGTCACACTACTTACGAAATTTTTTATGCAACATTAACTTTATAAGAAAATATAAAAATATGACAGATATGAGATTCACTTTCGAACTAATACCTTTGTGTGATACCCACTTATCCCTCCATTCATGGGTTAAATAGTATCAAAGCTATACAAGGATTGCTTTAACATTAGTTAACCCAGGAAGGTTGATGCGCTATTAAATCAAACCAAACCATTGTTTTTTACAGGAACAATTATATTCTGTGTCGATTATTGAATGACAACAAACATCGTAAAATAGACTGTACTTATAAAAATGCAAACAAGTAGATAACAATCTCTGGAATCATAACTGCTCTGAGAGAAAATAATTTGGAATCGTTTGATAACTGGAAGATGGAGACCACAAACTATGGACTCATCACAGCAATAACAAAAGACAATTTAAAATTTTCTGTTGTTGGCAAGAAAGATTGGTAATAATTTTTTAAATTAAGAAATATTTGATTTTTTAGTAAACGTAAACGTAACGTAGCTTGGTATAATCTATATACAAAGCTACAGTAACGGGGTATCGACACCCTTTATCAGTTATGGTGTTTAATACAAACGTGCACCACATCACTTTATAGTATTTACTAAACGTCGTTTGTTTTTGGTTAAGTTAGGTTATTTAGTTAAATGGAATATTAACCCGTGATAGGTATTTAATGACAAATTCTGTATATATATATATATATATATATATATATATATATATATATATATATATATATATATATAATTTTTAGTGAATAGGTAACTTTATTTTTAAACGGATTAGAGCTCGTTTGATTGCACACAGTTAAATGGCTTCAAGTATTTTTGTATAATACACAATTTAACTTTAATCCTTACAGTATAGTAAATTACAAAATAGTTCTATTTGATCCATAGATCGGACCCTAATTAGTACTTCCGCTTCGGCTTAGAGATGGCCAAGGAATAATGGTGATGATGGTGTACTCCCCATTCCCCAAAACTCGAGGACTGGAGCTTCCCCTTAAGATATAGTTTAGTGTCCTAACTAGGATACTCGTTGGGTAGAGATACGATAAGCAAAGATCACTCACGACTTTCACGCAGTCGATCAAGTGAGCCTATGCTCTCATATCTAGTCTATCGTATTTTATCAGATCATTGGAATATCGTGATATTAATCTGTATTAATAGGATGATTAATAAGTTACCAGACTTTTTTCGTATGGCCACTTTTATTGATAGTACACACATGAAACTCTAGTCCCCTTTGAAGTAATCTCCTCCGGTTACAATGCACTTGTTGTACCGTTCCAACAAGTTCTGGAAGGCTCCATGGAAGTCCTCTTGCGTGAGAGTGTCAATGACCTTTGTCACAGCCTCTTTCATCTCCTCTTAGCTTAGGGAATAACCAAAAGTCATAGGGACTATAGGGAGGCTGAGGACCTGTCTTGATGCCCATCTTAGTCAAATAGTCTGTGACAAGGATGGAGTTGTGGACTGGTGCATTGTCCTGGTGGAAATGCCACTGACCCGATTTGAAGAGTGCTGGGCACTTCCTAGGAATCTCTTCCTGAACTCCCTTACAACCTCAAAATAGTAGCTCTAACCTTAACCCTAACCCTTTGGCCATTCGACTCTGGTGTATTGACTTCTTTACTCTTCCCACACCTCTCATCATCCCTCACAGACTCCCTGCCTTCCTTGAATCTCTTATGTCACTCAAAAACTTATCCTCGATTCATGCAAGATGCTCCAAAAGCAATCTGAAGTATTCCATACGTTTCTAAGTTTAAAACAGAATTTAATTGCATATCGTTCATCTAAAGTGTCCTCACGTCCAGATTGCATTTTTGAAATTCACCAGTTGTGACAATCAGGTATTAGTTGGGTGTATTCCAATTCCTGCTGTAACTGTTGATTTGAAGCTGAAATCATAAAAATTGGTCAGTCATCTCAGAAGATGTATAGCAATAACATAGTGAATTTTCAAGAGTCTACGACAATTTAAATGCCTGTACCCCAAACGTCTGGAAACCTATTGAATGCACCACGTATATACCATTCTGCAAAGATACAGTCGGCGTATTCTATACCCCCAGCTGACATGGTTCCGTTAATTTTGGTACAGAGTCAAATGAATTAAACGGATATTGCTTTATATATATATTAGATACAAAATGATATAAATCAAGAAAAAAAAACACTACTAAAGAGTTTCATGCTGTTGATCCTCAGTTGACACAGTATTCAACAAATCGGTGGAATAAGTCAGGAAAATCGGAGGAAAATGCCAACTTCACTATAAAGAGGAAGCTGATTTACTTAGGACAATGAGTTTCTCCTAGCTTCCCTCTTACTGCCATACAAACTTGTTCATGATGCTTATTAATAGATGAAGGGAGAATCAAAAGTGTTAACACCAATTCAGACGGAATTATTTTTTCTTTTTTTTTCTTTTGCTTTTTTTCTTTTGTTTTTTTCCAGTGCGAAAAATTTTACAACCAATCTATTTGAAGGTCACAAAATTAATTCAAACTTTTCAAAACTGTTAATTTATACCATTTTTAATCCTCGTAGCATTAAATGTTACTCATAATTGTATATATATATATATATATATATATATATATATATATATGAATTAAAATTCCTTTTTAATTAAAAAATGAATAACTATAAAGATATAATCCTATTTTTTTCACTTTTATTCGCCTTATATATATATATATATATATATATATATATGTGTGTGTGTGTGTGTGTGTGTGTGTGTGTGTGTGTGAATCGTTTTTTTGAACAAAAGAATATATAAAGAAGTATTCCAATTTTTCTTTTCCCTTTTGTTTATCGTCATTAATGGCGTTAAATGCATATATATATATATATATATATATATATATATATATATATATATATAAATTTAAAGCTATTAATCTTTATGTATGTGCGTGTACCAATGAAAGGTAGTCCTCCTACTTGATCTTGCTAGCAATGCCACGAATGTAAAGATCTTTAATTCTATATAGTTTTTAGCTCTTGCTATTTTATATTGTAAAGCGATTTTTAGCAAATTATTCTTGGATACCTACCTAGTTCAATGATTATCAAGTGCACACACACACACACACACACACACACACACACACACACATATATATATATATATATATATAATTCAGAGCTGAAACGGCTGCAACCATATTGTGTCCAATATGCGCAAAAATACAGATTAATATCACGATATTCCAATGATCTGATAAAATACGATAGACTAGATATGAGAGCATAGGCTCACTTGATCGACTGCGTGAAAGTCATGAGTGATCTTTGCTTATCGTACAATTTGAATATATATCTCTCAATTTTTACATATAGCATATATTTTGGCAGCTAGTTATTTATTTAATTTTGATTAAAGATCACGGAACTATCTTTTTTATGATCTTAGGTTTTTTCTTTCTTGTATGGTGTATCTTTATTTTGTTGGAAAAGTTTATCATCTGGTGGGAGTGCTTTAGTTAACATGATAGTTATTAAAGATGTTTCGTATATTAGTGCCAAAGCTCAATGCGATTTTATTATGTCGTTGTTTGTTTTTAATTATGATGACTTCGAAGATTGTTGGTGTTTTTGCCGTTATCTAATATATGATTTTGGTGTTATTAATAAGGATTTTTCGTATTTTAGCAGATGTGATTTATTAGTGTTATTACTGTGGTATGTAAAGATAACGGGAGAGGGTGGTGGTTGTGTGGACAGTGTAGGTATTAGGGGTTCGTATGGTGTTCAGAAGACATTTCGGAAATTGATATGTGAATTTGTAAACTTCATTTGTTTGGTTTTGGTATGATTTAGGGGAGTTTGCATTATTTTAACGATGAGATTTGATGTTTTAGATTGATGTAGGTAATTTTAATTTGTTTCAGGTGTTTGGTGGATTTAGTGTGTCCATGTTTGTTATTCCTTGTTCATCTAATTTTTATGAATTCGATTCCAGTAATATAAACTAATAGAGTTATTATAGTTGCTATTATTTTAATGATGGTATGAAGATTGAGATTTATTTGTTCGTCGATTCGTTTATTATGGAAATTATTGTTGATTAGGTTTTGTTTTATATCAGTGAGTTTTTTGTGTAACAAAATAGAATATTGTAGTTCGTAATATAATTAGAGAGTCTTGTAATTTTCACTTGGCGACAATTAAGACGAGATAATGTTATTAAATTTCACATGCGGGAATACTTGTCGAGAAGTTGGGTGTGACCACGGTCCTAACTGATCAGTTCAGGTGAGAAAGTTAATAGAATATAGTTAGGGTTTGTGAGTGAAAAAATCAAAACATAGGAAATTATATTTTGACCTCGACTTTAAACAATAGAAAATTCAGTTGTTTTGACGTTTGAACAGTTTGATATATGGGCGAAGAATTATGCATATAAGCAGCCATTTTTGTCGGTCCAGAAAGATAGCAAAGGAGAAACCAAGAAGAAAACAAACCAGCACACACATAAAAGGCACATACTCGCAAACGACCCTGAGAGTGGCTGATCTTCTAATTGAATTTTGCTGATAAATTTGATCAGATTCCAAATCGCAATCTTGAATTTTTGTGTAATTTTTGGTGTAATTTCTGTTGCCAACATACATTCTTGTAATTTCTTTTTATTCACTTTTTTAAATCGTCTATTTATAGCCAAAACTGGGTTTCTTATTTCATCGGCAAAGCAATATCACGATACTACTTAAAGATCACGGAACTTTCCTTTTTATGATCTTATGCTTTTTCTCTAACTTTCTTGCTATATATCGTGTATCTTTATTTTGTTGGAAAGACTTATTATAGGTGGGAGTGCTTTAGTTAACACGATAGTTGTTTAATAGTCAATAACGATTGTGTTCCGTTCAGTGAAGTTGTCACAAGAAATCTTACCACATCTTACTAACTCAGAAGGAAAGGCATCTTCGTCTATAAGAATTACAACACTTTTGAGGAACAAGACTGGACGATCGACAACTGAAACTGGAGCAGTTTCGAACAGCAGTTTCGAACAGCAGCTGTACGGAGATTGGGATACTGGAACAAACGGGGTCTGAACTGAATGCTGCTCGTCGACAGAAACAAAGACTAGACTCTGTATGCCTAGACGATGTTTGCAGAGTGGGGGGATTTGTTACAATTCGCAAAATATTGTTTTAGATGAGGAAATGTAAAAGGCTCTAAAGTCTTTTCTTTTTTTTTATCAGGACTATTCTTATATTTTGAGGGACAGTTGTTAGACTAGTAAGCTTTTTTTTCTATTGGAATGTAGTAAATTTGTTACTGGGGTCGATGAGTACGTTTAGGAAAGGGATTTTTGCTGATGTGATGCTTGGTAGTGAAAGTTTGTACCAAATTATCTTCTACAGTTTAAGTTTGTTTATTTCATCGTGAGATTGTTCAGCAACGAAGATACCAACGTATCGGACATATATTGAAGCATCAGTATTAAATATAAACAACCAAATGAATAAAATAGCATTCAACACTGGCGCTAATATATTAAACATCTTTAACAACAAACGAGCTAACTAAAGTACCCAACCAATAATAAATCCTTCCGACAAAATAAATATCGCCCCCATACTATAAAAAACAACAATACCAATAAAAATGATGACGATCAACTGATATAATCGAAAGCGCTTGGGAGCAAAAACCATTGTCCTGTGTAATTCAGCTTTTTTTTTCCTCAGACGTGATGAATACTAAGTCTATTGGTGGTAGCCAGCGTGAAACTCTTAGTTGTGAGTTTTTCTTGCTTTATATGCTTTTTCTATCTAATCAATTTGACCCTGATACAAGGAAACTTGCAAGAAAGCTAAAAAGAACAATAAGGTTGTAAAAGCGAGAGTTTGATAAGTCAAACTTTAACTAAACGTACTGTTAATCTTTGCTTCCCACATTTTCAGATGAAGTCATCCACAGACTAACACAAATAAATACAGAACAACTTACGCAAAATAATTACGCATTCACCTTGGATATAATCTCCCTCTACACCACTGTACCTGTACACCCAGCAATCGATATCATATCAGAACATATAATCTCCAAGAACTTATATTGTCACAAACGAACAGGAACAGATATACACCAGTTATTGTCCATTATAGTAGACAATAGTAGAAACTAAATTAAACGCATTCACAATAGATGCAGCGAAGAAAAAGACAAAATTACAAACACTACACATTTTATAAACACCCTCATAAACAATGATTATTCGTCATCAATCACACGACATTTACATAATAAGAAATCAAGGAAACTACATACATCCTCTTATACCTGTTTCCTGAAACTACCATATTTCAGAGAAATTGTCCCTAAAGAAATACGCAGGGTTAATTAAAAAGAGGGGCTAAATATACAAGTGGCCCACTCCGGACTCTCATTACGCCAATACCCAACGAAGAAAAATAACAATACTGTCACAACATGAACTCCAGCCAACTGGCCAATAAGAGATCCAAATATATGCAAAAAATAAAAACTTACACTATCGTTTAATTTGCTTAAAATGCCATAATTTTGTATAAGGGAAGTACAATCAGACCCCTCCACATCAGAATTAAAGAACATCTCAACACACGTGCATCCTCATTCCTTAAACATAACATTAAATGTAAAAATAATGATAATAATTTTTCCATTAAAATAGAAGCAATAGTACGTAATGTTGGTAATCTCAGAATCAAAGAAGCTTTATTAATAACTAAGTTACACCCTCAGATTAATAGTAGTTAGAATTAAATACTGAATATATCATTAATTAACATCCACATTCTTTAAATACATATATAAATTAAAAAAAAAAAGAAATTGATTAAGACAACTGAAATCACGTCTCTTCCGCATGGTGTTTAAACATCTCACATAGCATCATGGTTACAACTCCCAACATAGCGTTCTAACACCCCAGGTGACACCGTATTTTCATCGTCCAAAAATTTGAACATACAACACCGAGTTCATATTAAAAGAATTTCTGATAATGATGTTTTTACTTCGAAATTATTTAGACCCGAATAATAATTTTGCATTGCAATAGCCCTCTAAACAAATACAATACAATATACATATATTACCTTTCAGACATACCTCGTATATATATATATATATATATATATATATATATATATATATATATATATACGAGGTATGTCTAAAAAGTAATGAGGCAAGTGTCACAATGAATTTATTCCAATTTCAACAACAAAATATATGATTTCCTCTTCTAAGTAATCCCCTGCAGCTTTAATGTTCTTTCTCATCCTTCTCTGCCATACTTCTATGCACTGCTAGAAGAATACTTCTGGGATGCCCATCCGCTCTTTTTTTATGGCCCTCTTGAATTGAGCAAAAGGGAATCCCAGAAGAATCATCAAGGAGAACAGTATTGAAAAGTTCCCCTTGATTATTTATTTGAGATTAAAGGAAAGAAAAACGTCAAACAGAACAAGATAAGATAAATAGGGAGGTTGTTCCAGTATAGCAATGAAGTTGTTCCAGAAACTGCTGGATGGTCAGGGCGTTGTAATGGAGAAGTAGCCATGATTTGCCCAGCCACATCTCTCGTGTCTTCTTGAGCATTGAGAAAAACAAACACTGTAGTTTCCATTGTAGACTTGCTGATTGATTGTATGGCCCTGTGGCAAGAACTCATTGTGGACGATGATCGAAGAACACGATCAACTTTTAATTTTGTGTTACTTTTTTCGGCTTCGGTGACAGCAAATACTTACTCTGATGGGTCTGACACTTAGTTTCGAGGACGTACTCAAAAATCTATGTCTCATCACAACATCTTCGGGGCTGGAAGTCTCCTAGGCGTAATGACTGCGGCCTCAAAGTAAGCGAACTTGAACTCCAGTTTCGGTATAACGTCCACTTTCGAACTAACATCCTTCGGAAAGATATGAACCCCTTATTCCCACCGCTATGAAAAAATAGTATCTCTGGTGTTCTTCTATAAGGATTGCTTTGGCATTAAACAACCCCCGAAGGGTGATATGCCATTAAACAAAAGAAAACAAATTGATCAAATCTTCGGTGATAATCTTCGAAACACTGTCTTTTTTCATGTCCCGATAACTTGTGATTATTCGAACAGTCAATCAGCAATCACACACACCATCTGCCTAATCTGCTTGATGTTATTGATGGCCTCCCGCTCCAATAGTTATCTTTTACCTCCTTTTACGTCCATATTCGAACCCACTTGTTCCACTTAAAAACCCCGTATGTGTGACATCTCCGTACACTTGCTTGTACTTTTGCGTGCTTGTAACGGAGTAGACCAAACCAAAAATTTCAGGTTTATTTGTTGTCCAATGTTTATCGTTCGTTCCTCAATGCTCATTGCAGAACACCCCCCCCAAAAAAAGAAGTGTGAACAAAAGCACGAGAAAAAATGAATTGATTAGTTATATGCTCCCAAGATATCATGTTAGATGATAACAAAATCCGCATATCCCTCTTTCGCCCGTAGCTCACGGCACACCCTATACCTGTATTTTTCAGATAGACCTCATATATATATATATATATATATATATATATATATATATATATATATATATATATATAGTTTTGGACAGGTCATTGAGCAAAGTTTTTAAAGAATCTCAGTAAATCGGATAAAAACATATTGAAGTTTGAACATAACACTCATAATAATAATAATTTATTTTCGGAGTTACTTTCATTCTTCAGATTTATATGTAAAAATATTTTGTACGTATATGTGTGTGTGTATGTGTTTGTGTGTATGCATATTTTATCTTACCATTGGAATATATATGGGAGGGGTAATTATAATCTAATTATGCGTACACGAGAGAAAAAAGAAAAAGAATTTTGTTTATAATCTTATTGAAGCCGGAAGCTCACGCACCACACAGCAAAGGCGTAGCCAACTGGATGACGTCACCGTCTATTCGTGTGGGCGTTCTCAACAAATAAGTGAATCTTGTCATCTTACTTCCAGTTTCAGCGAGCGACAATGAAGGACCCACTGAAAATTTCATAGTTTTCTATAAAATACGTATTTTCAAGCTACCCACACTCATTTCTGCGAAAGAAATATCCAGAAAGGTGAAGGTAAATAAGAAAAATAAATGTAAAGATAAACAATTAAATCTAACTAACAGTTGTACAGCGCATATTTGGCAAATGATTTTGTCGAAAAGAAAATCTGATCAGCAATCCCATGGATCTGGAGGTCTGTCAAGGAAAAATGCAAGGTGTCCAAAATGTGAATTTGTATGCATCTGTGAAATGACCCCATCGATTCTGAGAAATTGAATACTCAATCAGCTGACAATTTTTTATCTTTTCATTTGGATGAAAATAAGGATGGTGGCGATTACGATCATTTATTTGACCAGCTGAAACACAGGTGTATCCTCCATAAAAGAAAATGTCGAGCTACTCAGAAATGAACACATCATACTAAAATTTATGCAATCCCCAAAGTTTCAGTTGGATTAGAAAGGACATGTATGTAAAAAAAAATGCAAAGGTTTTTTGAAGTTGGCAAAGACGTTCGGATCATATAACATTAGCAAAAGAATAATTTACATTGGGAAACGGGATTAAAATCAATATGGGCCTTCATTTATTAAAATATTACGAAGCAGTTCTTTCTGTTTATTGATTTCTGAACTTCATTATTTACACTATGAAAATTAAAAGACACTGCCAAACTAACGATTACGTACAAATATTCCTATCAATCTATTTGGGTGTGTGTGCTTTCATACACACACACGAACACACACACACACACACACACACACACACACACACACACACACACACACATATATATATATATATATATGTATATATATACGTGGTGCATTCAATAGATTTCCAGACTTTTGGGGTACAGGCATTTAAAATTGTCGTAGACTCTTGAAAATTCACTATGTTATTACTTTACATCTCATGAGATGACTGACCAATTTTTATGATTTCAGCTTCAAATCAACAGCTACAGCAGGAATTGGAATACACCCTACTAATGCCTGATTGTCACAACTGGTGAATTTCAAAAATGCAATCTGGACGTGAGGACACTTTAGAAGAACGATATGCAATAAAATTCTGTTTTAAACCTAGAAAAATGCCACAGAAACGTATGGAATGCTTCAGACTGCTTTTGGAGCATCTTGCATGAATCGAGGATCAGTTTTTGAGTGACATAAGAGATTCAAGGAAGGCAGGGAGTCTGTGAGGGATGATGAGAGGTGTGGAAGGAGTAAGGAAGTCAATACACCAGAGTTGAATGGCCAAAGGGTTAGGGTTAGGGTAAGGGTTAGTATGTTGAGGTTGTAAGGGAGTTCAGGTAGAGATTCCTAGGAAAGAGACTAGCACTCTTCAAATCGGGTCAGTGGCATTTCCACCAGGACAATGCACCAGTTCACGACTCCATCCTTGTCACAGACTATTTGACTAAGATGGGCATCAAGACAGGTCCTCAGCCTCCGTAAGTCCAGACCTTGCTCCCTGTGACTTTTGGTTATTCCCTAAGCTCAGTCGTTATGAGACAAGTGAGGAGATAAAAGAGGCTGGGACGAAGGTCATTGACACGTTCACACAAGAGGACTTCGATGGGGCCATCCAGAAGTTATTTGGAACGGTACAACAGGTGCATTGCAGCTGGAGGAGATTACTTCGAAGGGGACTAGAGTTTCATGTGTGTACCATCAATAAAAGTGCCCATACGAAAAAAGTCTGGAAAGTTATTTAATCATTCTCGTGTATATATCTATATATATCAGTCTCTTCATATCTATCTCAATGTGTTCTCTTTCCGTCTCTGTCCATCCGTCCGTCTCACTCTCTATATATATCTATGTATAGTTTACACAAGTTGGGTTAAAAACGACGGGATTTTCCTTTTATTCTTTCTTGCTAGTTTCTTTGGGTCAGAGTCCAATCGGTAGAGGAGTTGCCAAGGGCTTTCGATCATATCCATTTCGGTGGAGGTTTTTTTTTTACTGCTTTTGTTTAGTTTATCCTGTTTGAAAAGTTTATTATAGGAAGAGGGATTTGGTTAGCATATCAGTTATTGAAGACGTTTTGTATGATATATATATATATATATATATATATATATATATATATATATATATATCATACAAAACGTATATATATATATATATATATACATGATCCAAGGATGAAATCCAAGGTGTAGGAGTATGTAAATTTTTGATAAAAAATACAAAAAATTTAATTAGATGTTTTCATATTGCTTCAGGCGAAAATAGAATTTGAAAAAAATTCTTTATTATTTTATTTTTATTTAAAATGGTTCATTTCATTTATTAAAAATGATTATAGATATAATATCTTCAACTTTTATTAATCTTAAGATAAAATTATTAAAAGTTGAAGATTTTATGTCTATTATTATTTTTTATATGTGTATTGTCACGTGGTCTACCACTGAGAGGAGAGAAATAAGGAATTTCCCCTAACCCTCCGTG
This sequence comes from Sepioteuthis lessoniana, assembly GCA_963585895.1. NCBI lineage: Eukaryota > Metazoa > Mollusca > Cephalopoda > Myopsida > Loliginidae > Sepioteuthis > Sepioteuthis lessoniana. Next base: position 19,673,287 of record OY757937.1, on the reverse strand, counting down.
TTTGAATAAACAGGCCGCCAAAGACTGACCGTTAAATAGAGGAATAGGAATGTAGGTCAGTTCCTCGCGGCCGAAGTAACAAATCCAGGTCAGAATGAAAGCCAACAGATGTTTGCATTCTGTGACTGGGTGAAAGAGATAGTAGTCCGAACGAATCGCCTGACAGAAGAAAGAGGCTAAATGATTGGTCTGAATCCTAAAGCGGAAGTAGCACCCTTTTTCGTCGGCGGAAATAGGGATAAGGAAATCAGTTTAGTGGACGGAGTTCTCCATGAACAGATAGGCGATCTCATGCCAAACTCCGGGTGAAGAAGCGACATAGAGCTCTTGGACAAGATGACAGACGCATTCAAGCCGAGCTATATAAAATCCTGCTAGCCCATAAAAGAGAAAATACTCTCTGAAGGAACCCGCCAAAAAGCTAAGTAAACATTAAGACTGTTTCCCTCTACACTCTTCTTAAGAATTGAAATTACTTACTCTCTCTCTATCAATTTAAAAAAAGAAGAAAGAAAAGAAAATGGAAGAAAGACATTTGTATTTATGTATTATCCGCTGATAATATAGCCGACACGTTAAATATGTGTGTCCGCGTGTATTAAAACCCTTCTTATATTTATATCTCTCCTCGTGTTGAAATTTATTCATTGTGTTGTCTGCCTATCAAGTTGTCTTTTGCATGCTCCTTTTCAGCTTCATTCGCCTCATGTTACTCTCGCTAAATTATCCTATTCGCCTATAAAAAATATTATACGGGCAACTGGAATTGTTGACTACAATAATTAATGTTATTATATCTAAACTTAGAGGCCCATATCTTCCATTATCCTAGGGGTAGGAAGAGGTAGTGGTCTGGTGGGTGTGTATGTAACGTGAAATTTGGAATCCCCTTGCCAGCGGCTGTCAGTCTAGCCTCAAATTAACTCCCACATAATCTGCCAGTTTTCCTACGCCCAAAAAGGGAATCTTAACTGGAACTTATCCTACGAGGGATCAAGTGCCAGGCTGTCCCGTCTTCACACGTGCGAAAAATAAACTCCCGTCTTGGGATAGATATTTTATATTGCGTCACATGTATTCTAAAAAATACCGTTACCCTTAACAAATACAGATATAAACAAACTGATATATATATATATATATATATAGATTCATATAAAGAGCGTAGCATATATATATATATATATATATATATATATATATGCTACGCTCTTTATATGAATCTAGCTCTCGGTAGCCGTTAAGCGGAAAAATGTAAACAATAACAATTGTGATTCATAACCGTTTAAATTTCCTTCGCTTGCGTAAGTTTCCTCGTCGCTGAGTGGTAGAATCTTGGATTGGCGTTTAAGTCAACCAAGTTTCGATCCCAGCTTCGGGAATCTAGCCTGTCTAGCCACACTGAAGAGTTCTGATAGAACGAAACAGATCCGTCTGTGGATGACTATATATATATATATATATATATATATATCAGTTTGTTTATATCTGTCTATATCTCTGTCAAATTTGTTGGCTTTACATTCGTCTGTTATCCAGCTATAAACCTATTCACGCACACATATATTTGATTTTATCTACGTTTAAATATGTACGTATGTATACACCCCCATATACATATATATATATATAAGTATCAGTAATATCCAGTCGGCGTCCGAAGACAATTGGTGTAGATTACTCGTGTACTGAATATATGAGATGTTTCATATAAATCTATAGGAGTGATCGATGTATGGCTATTATTATATATTCCTTTTCAGGTTTATATAATAAAACTCACATCCAGAGCGTATAATGACAATTTAACCAGGTTTGAGTTTTCTTCCAGTTACATCATATATATATATATATATATATATAAGTAAAATTGGCGACCGTAGTCGAGGGCCACCCGAAGGCTCCCTCTTCAGTAGCTACGAAACCAAGGTTTCCGAAAAGGCACTACTCCTTTTCCTAGATTGCTCCACTTACCGTTGATCCATATCTTATAATACTGAGTGTTTAGCAAAGCAGCATCAAGAACCATCTTTTGAGTCTTTGGTATGACTCGATTGGGATTGAAACTCGGTCTCCCACGCTATTGGCGAACACTCTCCCTATAAGGAAATGGGCCGGCATCAAGCTATTAATCTCCGTTAACTTCTGTCACTCTGCAATGTATGTTCTTATAGGTTTCACAGTTCAGTATTTCATTCCGACGCAGACTGTGAGCACCCGACAAAAACATCTAATATGATATTTAAAAACTCTGTAATCCAGAATATAAATTATTATGCTTTTTACGTGCTTATGCCAAAAGTACATCTTCGCTATTTTCTAAGCTGAGTCACTTTAGTCGTGTACAAATCGAAGATTGATATTACTTAACAAGCAAATTGGACTGCGAGACGAAATTATATTTAACAAATATGGTTATTTCGCTACAGAGCAATTGTTAGCAAACTAATTTTTGATTGTGTTTTACGGCATATCAACCCTTGTAGATTGTTTAATGCTAAATCCTGTTTATGTATACATTAAATATGTATATGAATGGTTTGTAGGTAGCAATTTTTGCTCGAGCTAGGGCTCATTTGTTTGGACAATTAAATGGTTTCAAGTATTGCTATCTAACACTAGTAGTTATATTTGCCAGAGCTAATGGGTTTCCTGTATAGTAAATAATTAAAAAGTTCTATTTAATCAATTGCTAAAACCCTAACAGGTACTACCACTCCAAGTCAGAGTGGACCTGTGAGTAAAGGTAATGAAGAGGTACTCCATTCCTCAAAGATCCAGTGATGAAGCCTCATCATCAGATGCAGTTTAAAGTCACATTCAGGGCACGCATAGGGGAGCCTCAATCCTCTGGGTGTCCTATAATTATAGGCCTGAACTAAGCTAAACTAAGTAAATATGATATTTCAAGTGATATTTATTCTGTTAAATTTATCAAATATCGATAGGCTGCCATGATAAAATAAAGTTCTTAGAATGTCTCAGATCTTCTCATTTCGTAATCCTGGCGAAATTATCCTTTTCAGGCCAAAATCTACGCTTATTGTCACAAATGGTTCATCGGTTTCACAGAGTATTAAACAGTTCTTACCACTTAGAAATCAATTGACTTAACATTGTTCAAATCTTCAATGAAATGAACAGAATAGCAAGTCGATCGGTGCCATTCTATTTGTTTGGTAGTTAGATGTTGGAAATCCGTTATTGAAAGTAGCAGAATTTTCCGAACCAATGACCATTCTTTGGAATCGGATTGTTCTGTGCCACGATTACCGATAAGAATGGAAAGGAATGGAAATTCAGAAGAGGAAAAAACGTGGTTGCGAATCAAAATCCAAAGAACACTCATTTCTTTATCAATTCCTATACTAGATTGGCTTTGATCTTTGAGTCACTTTTTTTTTAACCAAAGCTGTTCGAGCATATTTGAAATAATTTCCTAATTTCTTAGGAAATAATTTCTTATTTGGGTCGCTAAAATGCAAGGTATCCAAAATGTGAATTTGTGTGCAATTAAACTTGTGTTTGTGTCTACTGTCATCTGTGAAATTTTGAAATGGCCTCATCGATTTTGATAAATTGAACCCAAAATAAACAATACTCAATCATCTGACAATTTGTCATCGTCTCATTTGCATGAAAATAAACGTGATGATGATGATTTTGTATTCCCCATGAAAGAAAATGATTATCATGATAGAAAATAGAATCAATGACGTGAGTTCAAATCCTGAACGAGGGTGTATTTCACGACACACTTACACATCGATTCTCCCCAGGCTACAGGAAAGTAGTAGAACAAACTGTGCTAAAACAACCAGTCTAGGTGAAGGAAAACTCTGAATTCGAATCAGCTGTAATCGGCTCAAATACTCACCTTGTATCACATTGTGACGGCAAATTAAAATAAAAGGATCCCCGGATGAGCAACCATTTAAAAGTGTAGGGGAACTGGTGCATTTAAATATTGTTATCACCAAACGGGGAGTTTATTTTTCGCACGTGTGAAGACGGGGTGGTCTGGCACTTGATCCCTCGTGGAATAAGTCCTTGTTCAGAGTCCTTTCTCGGGCATATAGGAACTGGCATATTATGTGGGGGTTAATTTAGGGCTAGACTGATCGCCGCTGGCAAGGGGCTTCCAAACTTCACGCTAACACACACACCCACCAAGCCACTAGCTCTTCCTACCCCTAGAACAATGGAAGATATGGACCTCTGGGTTTAGATATAATAATATTAATTATAGTAGTCGACAACTCCGGTTTCCCGTATAATATTTTTAAAGGAAAGAATAGGACAATTTAGGCGAGAATAACATAAGACGGAAGAAGCTGAAAAAGAAACATGAAATAGACGACTTGACAGCAGACGACACAATGAACAAACTTCAACACGTGGGGGACATTAAAATATAACAATCTTTTTAATATACACGCGGACACACATATTTAACGTGTGCCTTTCTTCCTTTTCTCCTTTTCTTTAGTCTTTCTTTAAATTGAGAGAGAGAGAGAATAATTGCAATGCTTAAGAAGGGTGTTGGGAGAAACAGTCTTAATGTTTACTTATCTTTTCGACGGGTTCCTTCGGAGAGTATTTTCTCTTTTACGGGCTGACGGACTTTATATTATATATAGCTCTGGCTTGAAGGTATGGGTTCTACTTGTCCAAGATGCTTTCCGTCTTCCCCCGGTGATTTCGGCGGTAGTTTCAATATATCTTATCACTTCAACTACTGTCCCGCAAATCCCGGTGCTGGTGCTTCACCCGGAGTTTGGTGCGAGATTCGCACCATCTGTTCACGACGACATCTCTCTTCAAAACTGATATTCTTTACCCCTATTTCCGCTGACGGAAGAAGGGGGACGATTTCCGCTTTGGGATTCTAGCCAATCATTTAGCTTCTATCTTCTTCTCCACCTGTCAGGCGATTCGTTAGGAATATGTCTTTCATCCGGAAACAGAATGCAAACATCTGTTGGCTTTCATTCTGACCTGGATTTATTACTTAGGCCGTGAGGAATTGACCTATATTACTATTCCTCTCTTAACGGTCATTCTTTGGCGGCCCTCTAATTCAAACACGGAGGGATAGTAGAAATTCCTTATTTCTCTCTTCTCAGTGACAACATCCTGTTTGTGGCTAAGGGGTTGAGTAAATAAATACTCGTCTCATTAAACCGTTTTATCATGTCAGCGAGAAGGAATAAACATTTTTGTTGACTAGTCTGTCTTATAACACAATATCCACTGTATATTTATTTAGAGCATCTTTTTAGGGTACAATTATATGTTATTCAGTGAGTGTAAAATTTCAGTCATCTAGGCATTAGTCACTTTCTTAAAAAGATACTATTTTGAGATATTTTTTAAAAATTTCTGTTGCTCAAGGCAACGAAGATACTTCAGATCTGACTATTGTAATTTGAAACATTCTGACGTCGATATAGCAAACCCACTTGAGAAAAAGAAGATTTTTTAAAAAGTGAAACATGTTGAAAACGATGAGGAGTTTGTATGCACCAACCTAAAAAATGTCGTTATAAGAATAAAAAATTTAACGATGAAATTGTTGAACAATTTGTAGCAAAATATTGAAAGGGTGACGTAACTGAATATAAACAACTAATCAAGATGCAATGAAAAACGTCGTTATTATATGCAAGAAACTAACAAAACCAATCTGTTTTATCTTCACTGGATTTTATCTTTGTCGATTTTATCTTCACTGGATTTTATCTTTGTCGATTTTATTTTCGTCTGCAGTCACTTGAGAGATTATGACAGAGTATACTCGATAAATTCTCAAAGAACAAAGAAAAAGATTGATTTGTATCTTATACCTAAAATAGGAAAAGAAAAGTTTAATATTATCTTTTTTCATAAAAAAAAATATTCTTAATAGTAAAAAAATTGTTTTTTTAATGATCAAACAAGAAAATTCATATTTATCTGGTGGTGCACTTATTGTAATGGTTATCATCGGAGGAAATGAAATCGGCAACACGAGTACAAATCCTGAACGAAGTTGATTGCGTCTCACTTTACACTATTTTCCCTTGAGAAAGGTATAGATCCATTTGTTCTACCACCTGCTATGAGTAAATAGTTGGGAAAACTGGCTTCTCTAGTCTTTGTTGAGCAACCAGTCTTGAAGGAAAACTCTGATTTAATAACGGATCGCATCTTTTCTATCGCGGAGGAGTTGAGTAGATATATACTATACATACTTTGAACGAAAGATGAAGATTGATGAAATCTTAAAACAGTGGTAGGCAGTAGTAGATACCTAATTGAGCTAATAGCTATATTTTTGTAAAGTCAAACCTAATTCAGCCTGACCCAGTCGGCAGGGACTGCAGAATACACCGACTGTATTTCTTGCAGAGAGGTAAGATTCCCCCAATGAGTGTTTTGGATATGACACAAAACAATCTGATGGTGAAGCTCAGAAATGCTGGAGCTTTGGGGAATGCGGGGTACCCCTTTATCATCATCGCTCCCAGGTCCACTATTGCTCTGAGCGGTAGCACCTGAAAGAGTCCTATCTATGTGCCAAATACAACTAAACTGTGTAATTATGCTAAATTGAATTATTTGAAATACAACTGTTTTTACATTTAACTTGTGTGTAAACAAAAAAACTGTACTTATGCTAAAATGAATTGATTCAAATAGAACTGTTTATATGTAAAAAATGGATTTGCCATTAAATAACCTACAATCGTTGATATGCCATGAAACCAAACCAAACAAATAAACCAAATTGAGCCAAATGGTTACATTGGCTTATTTACAGAGAATTCCAATTAAACGGATTTTAACATAAACAGCCGTTTATATTGGATCAAGTTGCTACATGCGTCACCTGTCCCAGTTAAACGGAATTCATAATGTTATATATATATATATATATAACTTTAAGTTTATAATATGATGATAATAAAAAAAGTATAAAAACTCACAACTCTGAGTTTTGCGTTGCTAAACCTTAGGTAAACTAGTGTTAAATACATCTGACAAAGAGACAGAGACAAAGAGTATATATGGGTGAATAGTCATGATTCGTGTATTCCTAAAATGTGAGAAAATTAATTTTTTAAACTTAGAAGACAATAAAACCAGTTTGCTGTACTGCAAGTCAAATTTTTCTAGAGGGAAAAAGATTAATTAGCCATCTTGAAAATTTACCTTCAGCTAAATAAAAACTACCATAGCACTACCAAGGAAATAACGTTTCTTTCAGTTGTCGGCTCCACTTCAAGATGTACAACTCAGTTAGCATCGGACAAGGACACTTCGAGAAATACTCGTCTGTGAAATTGAAAGCAAAAGGATTGAAAAGAATTGGAGTAAGCTGAGGAGTTATGAAAGTCTGTTTAATCCTTGTCTCAGGTAGATGATAAACTGATTAACTCCCCCAGGTCATGTGATCATTGTAAAACCTCTAAAAATGACAGCTCCCGTTCACTTAGTCAACCCAAAAATATAATCTTTAAATTTGATGCATTAAAGACAGACGCAGCTGACAAATAATTGTTTGGCACTTATACTATCCCCAGCAAAAATGATGGAATTAGCACACTTAAACGATATTTACCTTGGTTTTTCATTTAACAGTAAACAAAATGACAGATTAGGCGTAAAAAAAATTCTATTTAATTACTAAGCATGCTGGTTTCCAAGTCATAAAGTAAAATTTAATGGAATAACGGAATGTTGAAGAAAAACATAATCTTGTAATTTGAATTCCCAAAACAAATACCAGCAGAAGACTTGGTCAACTGTTTAAAGACTTTCCTTGCAGACCCTAACAAACTGTCGACCATAACTAATTGAAAAGAAACGTTTTTCCAAGAAAAAAAACCTGTCAATTAGTTTATTTACTGCAAATTAAAAAAAAAAACTAGGTAAACATCCACAGTGCAAATTCCACAATTTTTTATTGATTGATTGATTTTAACGTCTCGGGTTATTTTATGTCAAGACGTTTGGGAATCGCGTTCATTGAATGGTCATATTTACATTTATCCTATAGTTGTTTCTTAAGAGGGTTTTTGTATTTCCGTTTCCATCGAGTCGAAATCATTTTCAAATCGATCTGTTTGACCCCACAGGTACTACTACACTGCATTTCAAAACTAGAGCCTCCTGTAGTTTAGTGTCAACCTCTTTTTTTTTCTTCTTTTTTTTTTTGCAGTGGATGCAATCATCATATTCAAAGCTCCACCGATAGCGAATCCTTATTTTTGCCAGGAGTAGTATAAAAAGAATTCGTAGCAGTTTATGTGAGAATTTTAAAAATATACAGTTCTCGCCAAAATGTATGTTCAAAATGTATGTTCGAATATTACCCGAAACATGGATAATAACGACATTTTATTCGAACAAACTAAAGTTATACAGAAATGTTAGAAATAATGTGCTGAAGACACCGGATGATTTGCGAGTATCCTGGAAATGGGAAGACATTGTGATCTATTGTTGCACAAAAAGCAGAGCCACGCAGTGAGTTTCCAGTGATAGGGACAGACTTTAATCTGCAAGTCTTTTAGAGACGAGGATATGTTGTGATTTGAAATAGATGCGTGATGAACGACTTTCATAAGGAAAGGAACAAAACAGCAACTTCCGAAATAACGTCTCTCCTCTTCTTTTTGTTACATTATTCTACTATTACTTGCACATATGACGTATCTCATGATCACCAACCAGCTTATATTAGTTCTCTGGGATGACAGTATAAAGAAGAGCAACCACCAATATGAGACTGTTGTAACCATGATTTTTGGGACGGGAGGGTCCTGCTTAAATGTAGAAATCTAAATGTAGTTCTTGGACAAGAACGTTATTAAAACCTTTATTAAGGGATCAAAATCCTTGCAATTTTAACAAAAGAATTTTATGAAGCTTAAATTTGGTTTATCTGTAAATTAAATAAAAACATTTTACGTAAATTCATTACTTTTAATAGTTGATAAATTCGTGACCAAAAGTTGAATGATATGAGTTCCAGAGTCCCCACTAAATTCATACAGTCTAGCTGTTCTGTCTAGATTATTGTCATAGGAAATGGAATCGGCGACTCGAGTTCAAATCTTGGACGAAGCTATTTGTGTTTCAATTCGTGCTAATTCCCTCTAAAATGGCACGAATTCAGTTCTTCTCTTTCTTACCATGAATAAGTAGTAGGGCAGACGGAGTTCTTTAGCCTTGGTCAGGCAACCAGTCTAGGATAAAGAAAACTTTCAAATCAAACCATGTTTACTCTACTTGAAAATTGATCTTAAATGATTAAACAGAAATCCTGAAGGTCTTAATTTTCTTTTTCTGTTCCAGAAATTTGAAACTTGAAAGTAAGTTGCGGTTTGGACAATTGACAATATCGCCCGTCATTAATTCAAGCAATATCGTCTATAATTAAAAAAAAATCCTTTCTTTGAAAAGAAAGAATTTATTAAAAAACACGATTAATGTTTTATCTTTTTTTTTTCTTTTTTAAATTTCTTTTCAAAGAAATTTGAGAAATTATAAGCGAAATTCCTTTCTTAATCGGACCAAGAACTTTTCAACACTCGTCTTATATATTTCACTGACAACGAATTATTTCAGCAAAATGATTACAACCAATAGCACAAGTTATATATGACATTCACCGTGGAATTTTCATGGCTTCTGCTATGATTATCGCTGAGAATGAGTGCAGAAATAAAGAATTCATCATAGATACAAAAATGTGAAAAGAGGAAAAAAGAAAATGAAAGTGATCAAAATTTTATGCGACAATTAAAAAGATTAAAATACATGAAAAACTGTTTTGGAGAATAAAAAATAATGCTAAAAAATATTGATGAAAAAATTAATCAAACAATTTTCAAAACCTCAGAAAAAATCGGTTTATCGAGTGTTAATTGTTTATTTTCTAATTGTTAAGTTTTTGTTGTGTATTTCTTCTACGACCTTCTGAGTTCCGTTAATCTTTCTTACTCCCACTTCTTCTGACTTCTTTCAGTATTTCTTTCTTTCTTTTCTTCTGACTTCCTTCAATCTTTCTTTTCATCTTCTGACTTCTTTCAGTATTTCTTTCTTTCTTTTCTTCTGACTTCCTTCAATCTTTCTTTTCCTCTTCTGACTTCTTTCAGTATTTCTTTCTTTCTCTTCTGACTTCCTTCAATCTTTCTTTCTCTTCTTCTAACTTCCTTCAATCTTTCTTTTCATCTTCTTCTGACTTCTTTCAGTACTTCTTTCTTTCTCTTATTCTGCGTTTCTGCCATCTTTCTTTTTCTCTTCTTCTGACTTCTTTCAGTATTCCTTTCTTTCTCTTCTTTTGACTTCCTTAAATCTTTTTTCTTCCCGCTTCTTCTAACTTCTTTCAGCATTTCTTTCTTTCTTTTCGTTTGAATTCCTTAAATCTTTCTTCTTCCCTCTTCTTCTGACTTCTTTCAGTATTTCTTTCTTTCTTGTCTTCCGACCCCTTTAATATTTAATTTCCCTCTTCTTTTGATTTCTTTCGGTATTTCTTTTTCCTTTCTCTTCTTCTGACTTTCTTCAATCTTTTTTCAACCCTCTTCTGACTTCTTTCAGAATTTATTTCTTTCTCTTCTGCTGACTTCCTTTAATCTTTCTTTTTCCTTCTTCTTCTGACTTCTTTCAGTATTTCTTCTGACTTCAATCTTTCTTCTTCCCTCTTCTTCCGGCTTTTTTCAGTATTCCTTTCTTTCTCCTCTGACTTCCTTCAAACATTTTCCTCCCTCTTCTGATTTCTTTCAGTATTTTTCTTTCTCTTCTTCTAACTTTCTTCAAACTTTTTTTCTACCTTCTTCTGTCGTCTTTCAGTATTTCTTTCTTTCTCTTCTTTTGACTTTCTTCAATCTTTTTACTTCCCTCATCTGACTTCTTTCAGTATTTCGTTTTTTCTCTTTTATTGACTTCCTTCTCTCTTTCATCTTCCCTCTTCTTCTGACTTCTTTCAGTATCTCTTTCCCTTCTTCTGACTTCCATCAATCTTTCATCCCCTCACCTTGTTCTGATTTCTTTCAATATTTCTTTCTTTCACTTCTTCTGGCATTCTTCAATCTTTTTTCCCTCTTCTTCTGACTTCTTTCAGTATTTCTTTTATTTCTTCAGCTAAATTTCATCAATATTTCTTTCTTTCTTTCTTTCTTTCTCATCGTCTTCTGAACATCTACAATCATACTTTATACCTTCTCTTTTCACCTTTGCGTTCTCTTTTTTTCTTTTTCTTTCTCTTTTTTGATTTCTTTCTTTCTTGCTTTCTTTCTCATTCTTCACCTCAACTATTTTAATATTTATTTATTTATTTTCTCCTTAGTTCCTTCAATATTTCTTCTTCTTCTTCTTCTTCTTCTTCTTCTTCTTCTTCTTCTTCTTCTTCTTCTTCTTCTTCTTCTTCTTCTTTTTTCGGCACTTTATGGTTCTTGTTCTTCTGAAGTATTTCAATTTTCTCTTCCTTCTCTTCTTTTCTAATCGTCTTCGTTTTTTTCTCTTTTTTCTTTTTCTTTTTTTTCCTCCGATGAAAAGAATTTCGAATCGTTCTAGGATCCGTTTCCTTCTCTCCTCAATTCCAGGTCGAACTTTGCACCGTATCAACCGCATTGATAGCAGCAGCAAATTTAGACTGTCTGATTCATGTTAAAGGAAAAGGGAAAGGGAAGGGAACAAATGTGGATCAATGTCTGAAACGCCGACGCACTGTCACTTCCACCCATCACTCTGAAGAATCTTCTCTTTTCCTCGAATTCCAGTTGTATCAATAATAGTAATAATAATGATTATAGTATCAGTACTCATTACATTAGTAGAAGTCCTAGCAGCTGCATTACTTACAGCAGCAGTAGTAGCAGTCGTAAAGGTAAGGGTGGCAAGAAGAGAGTGAGTTCAAATCCTGGAATGAAATAAATAAAAAAGGCTATAGATGTGGGGGGGGGAATAAAATTGGGGACGTGCGTTTGAAACGCATCTGTTCAGAGTGCACATAACCTGAATTTTCTTGAAAAGGTTCTTTTCGGGCGTTGCCAGTCTCAACAGAAACAAAACATGAAGAAGAACGCCAGTCACTGAGTGGAATGCACAAATTTCTGCAAAGAGAGTTGGTCGGGGTGTAAAAAAAGAACCAAAAGAAAACAAGTGAAAGTGAAAGTGAAAGTTGAAGAGAGAGGGGGGGACAAAAAGAAGGAAAATGTATATTTATAGATTCACGATAATTAAGGGCAAAAAACATTTCATGTTCGTGGCGCCAGTTATAAAGCCACACGCACGGAACCACTTATAAATTAAAAGACACGACAACGAATATATACAAATCTGCTGGTAACGAAATGACAGTTTCCATGCCTCGTCAAAAGTCTTGATAGACACTGGCTTGGTGAATTCCGTCCACCCCAGACAGGTCCGTGATGTTACTGAGTGTTAAATTTGGCAGAGGGGTGGGTTGTTGTGAAAACCATCCACTCCTCTGCCTCCGTTGGTTTTTTAATCACAGGTGGATGAGTCGATCGTGATTAATATATATATATATATATATATATATATATATATATATATATATATATATATATATATATATACATATATATATATATATTAAAAGAAAACATGACTCGAGTCAATATATGAAATAATTCTAAAATTTATATGTCGGTGATAAAATGCAGTTAAGGAAATTTTATCCTAATACTGCTATCTTTCATAACAATGGACTTGTAGTCCTCCTTGTCGAAGTAATGCGTAAATTCCCAGTCTGTAAGTCAGGTTCAAGGTATAGACTCAAGAGGCTTTTTCAGTGGCAACTGAAAGGTGATTCAATGTATGAAATAATTCTAATATATCTTATATCTTTCATGACACTAGATTTGTAGTTTTCCTTATAAGTCGGAATCAAGGTCTGGGTCCAAGAGGATTTCTCGAGTAATATGGAGTCCAGAAGGCGACTCTAGTTGCTAAAAACTCCAGCTTATACTGCAGAGAGCCTCAAACTGACATGGGGTGGGTTAATTTCCCTATTCCTTTCAAAATAACATAAGTCAGCATTTTTCTATATCTTAGGAAGTGGCTTTTGAGAATTGGTTTTGTGTTTAGGGAGTTTGTTCAATTCTTAATTCCAAATTACTCTAATTTATATCTCTCACGCTCACTCGACAGGGTATTATTTTAGGGTGGCTGTATTTCTCCCAGCTTCTCTATTCCTCCCCTGATCCTGTTCTTAGGGTCGTTTCAACTGTATTTATGACAAATCTAATTTTTAAAATGCGTAGCCAAAAGAGCAATCTCAAAAAGAACCCATAAACTCATTGTCTGTTCTTATTGGTTGCTTTTCAACGCAACACCTTTTGTCACCCGAGTTTAGCCAGAAGCCCTATTCAGTTAGAGACTTGTCGGGATTAAAAAGAAAAATGAAAAAAAAAAACGCTTTTGCAGGAAACCATTACTTTCTATTCTCAATATTTCTCGTATTATCAATATTTGTTTTGACATAATTAGTCGCTATGTGCTGCAAATAGTATTGAAATTCACTTTTTCTCTTTAGGTTTCCCCTTCATCGCCATGTCTAGGTCATCACAATGTCATAAGAGAATTAAGGATTAACTAATGTAATGGTAATTTACATTCGAAATTTGGATCTTTACACCCGATTTATTTTGTTGGTAGGTTAGTTGGTTGGTTGGGTTTTATGGCATATCAATCATTGCAGGTTATTTAATGCCAAATTTTCTTTATACATATATTAAGTATTTGATTAATAAACGCATATTTTGTTGATAACATTTTAAAACGAGCAAGAGCTCATTTGTTTGCACACAGTTAGATAGTTCCAGGAATTACTATGTAACAATAACGATTTAATTTAACATCAGTCATTTCAACACAGTTAAATTATTTCAAGTATGGCAACGTAACACTAACTATTCAATTTAACATCAGTGATTTGTTTGCACATAGTTAAATGGTCAAACAGTTCTATTTAACCTATAGATAGGACTCTATCAGAGGCTACCACTCAGTATCAGAATGTACCTGGGAGTAATAGCAATAAAGGGGTATTCTACATTTCCCAAAGCTCCAGAACAGGAGCCTCACCATCAGGTGCAATTTAGTGTAAGAACAGGACACTCGTCGCGAGGAATCTTACTCTCTGCAGAGATGCAGTCGGTGCACCCCCATTGGTTATATTTTGTGCTTTATTCAAATTTTCTAAACATTTTTCCAGTGGCAAATAAACACTAAAGTTATTATTGTCGTTTCTATGCTTTTCAGACTGTCAAAACCAAGCTGAGCTTTTTGAATTATTTCTGTGGTTTTATTTCTTTCATATCATAATTGTTCGTCTTTCTTCTACTATTAATAGTTACGATGGCTTTATTACCAATATTATACTTCTATTTCTTTCCTATTCAGTTTTTCTTCATACCTCTTCTACAATGTTCATTCTTTAATCGTGTACTGCTTATACGTTACTTATTCCCAAATATCTCAGTTAAACACAACGACTCTTGCTGACGTCATTACAATTTCATCCGTGCTAACAGCTATTAATGACGTATGAACATACATACAAACACACATACAGCAGCTAAGTGCGTGGGTGATAATTGGACTGATATTGACCTCTTGATACCCAAGCGACGACACCAATACAATTATAGCTGTAATGATCAACAGGCCACTTTTCTATTCTTGTTTTCAAATACGATTTTTCTTTACTTCTCTATAGCACCTCCTCGACTCTTCTATAAGATAATGACTAGAATCACAAATTACCTTCTTGCCCATGAGCACATTAATGATTTTCAACGTTTCTAAACACGTTCAGTAATCCTCTTTCCTCGAAATGCACTGACCCTACTACCCATAGTTCTGTTCATTATTATTGTTATAATTGTCATTTTTATCATTATATGAGTTTTTCACTGGATTTTGAGTGACAGCAAGTCTCCTCAAGTCTCCAGGACTTTTCTCAGTATTCTAGCCATTCTCACTAATGATGTAATTTGGATGGTCTCCACTCGTTCGCCAACTTCCAAGTCCTCCAGTCCCTTTAATAATCCTTTAGTTACTGTATCAAAAGCACGAATCACAATTGGTATACTTGTCACTTTCATGATCGATAGTTTTTTCTTTTCTAGCAAGGTAGAGGTACTTATCCTTCTTTTCACATTCTTTCAGTTTTATTCTGTGGTCAGCCAGAAAAGCAGTCGACAATTTTGCAAATTCTCTCTTTTTTTTTTTTTTTTTTTTTGCTGATTATTATAAGGTCTGGACTTCTGGCCGAGATTAAGTGATCCGTGTGTACGTCAAAAGCCCAAAGGAGTTCATGCGTGTCATTTTCTTGTACAGATGCTGGGTTGGGCATATACCATTTGTTCGTATGGTCAAATTGAAATTTCTTGCACAACTCCCTGTGGATCACCTTACCCACCCAGTCGTATCTAGTTTTAAACTCCTTCAATGCTATTTTTCTGCATTCACTTATTATATGACTGATTGTTTCATTTCTGTCACCGCATAACCTATATTTGCTATTTTGTTGCGTCTTATCTTACTCCTTCGTGTTTTTCTATGTAGTCTTCGAGTCGTTGTATCGATGCGTCAACGATGTCTTCAATACAGGCAAGTCCTCTTCCTCTCTCTTTTCTTGATACATATAGTCTGTCAACGTCGTCTCTGGGATGTAATGCCTTATGCATGGTCATTAGTTTTCTTGTTCTTTGGTCTATTTGTTTAAGTTAATCGCTGGTCCACTTCAGAAAGGGTCCGGAATATCTAACGAGTGCTACAGCCCAGGTATTCATTTCATTGGTAAGGTTTCGGCGAGAAAGTTTTGTCTCGGGTAGTTTTCTAGTTCTCTTGAGATACTCTTTTTTAATTTTGTCTTTCATTTCCACTTGTTTGATGGTGTCAGCTTCCAAGAGGCCCAAGTATTTGTAGGATTCCTTTTCTCCAAACGTTCTAATCTTATCTTGATTTGGTAGTTCCATTCCGTCCGTCCGTCAGGTGTTCTTTGCTGCTTTTCATTACAAACATGGCAGATTTTTTTCTATGCCAAATTTCATTCCTATGTCCTCACTGTATATTCTAACTGCGTGTATTAGAGTTTCCAGTTCTTTTTCATTTTTTTTTTTGCAAACAGTTTGAGGTCGTCTATGTACATTAAGAGATTGATCTTTTCCTGCGATCTACTAAGTTTGTATCCGGCTGTGCATTTTCTGAGTACGTGGTTAAGTGGCATCATGGCAATTATGAATAGTAACGGTGATAGAGCATCACCTTGAAAAATACCTCGTTGGATCTTCAGCTAAGCTTCTTCCTCCTGCTGTCAATTCCACTCTCCCGGTTTTCATGTTTTTCTCAATAAAGTTTATGACTTCATCTGATATTTTGTACATTTCAGGCAGTTTATTATCCAGCTTTCCGGGACCACATCATATGCCTTTGTGTACTCAATCCAGGCCAGAGCTAGATTTTTCCGTTTGGTCTTGCTCTCGTTGAGGATGTGTTGATCTATATAGAGTAGCTCTCTTGTGCCTTCGAATCCTTTGCGGCATCCTTTCTGTTCTTCAGGGAACAATCCGCGGCTTGGTAGCGAGTAGTAAATATTTTCCCTTATTTGTGCTGCTAATATTTTCCACATTATCGGTAGGCAGGTTATGGGCCTATAATTGTTTGAGGCTGTTACTTTTAGTGGGGTCTTTTGGATCAATGTGGTCCTTCCTTTGGTCATCCATTTTGGTACGTGTGCTCTTTGTAGGCATTTGCTCATTTCTAGTGCTAGTCTGTCGTGAATGGAGGTGAATTTCTTGAACCAGAAAACATGTATTCCATCATTGCCAGGCGTTTTCCAGTTTGATATTTTTTAGTGTCATTTTGAGTAAATCGATGTGTATTATCGCTTTCGAGCCGTCTTCGAGTATTTCTAGTTCTTTTGTCATATTGCTTATCCATTCTGCCTTTTCGTTTTGTATTTTGGTTGCCATATTTTAGTTCAAAATCATTGGTCACTTTTGCATCCGGTTGTTGGTATGTTTTCGTGTCATCTCCTCCTAGTGTTGATAGAATTTTCTTTCCTTGTTTTGGAATATCCTGTTTTATAAATATTGTTTTACTCTGTTTTGATATCTCTTTAATCTTCCTTCTTTCGCCAGTACTTTCTGGTTTATTTCCTCAATTTGTATTGTTATTTTTCCTGTGTTGCCTTTTCCTTTCTGTTCCTACATATTCCCCCGTTTTCCCTTTGTTTTATCATTTTGGCCTGTTTTCGTAGAATTTTTCCGCGTTTCCAGTCGAAATTTCCATCTTGGTTTTGATTTTTCTTTCGTGCTTTTTGAGGACATCCCATTTTTCACGCAAACTATTTTCCCTCCTGCATAAATTAGTTCATTTAATTCGGTTATATAATTCCTTGATGTATATGTCAGTACTTGATTCACTTTATTCGTCTCCTCCTTAACCATTCTTAATTCTATGTTTCTTTATGAAAGTTAGGTAGTCTTTTCACTGTTCATAATTCTTTTTAAATTTTCAAGATTTAACTTTTGTTCTTGTGATCGTATTTGTTCTGGGCTGTTTGGTTGTCCGGTGTTTGGATGTGTGGGGTTTCCATTATCCGAAGTTGATGGAACATTTCGGTTAGGCTGGTTTTTTTGTTAATATTTGAGGAGTCAGGTACTGTATTATTACCTGGTTCATTATCTATTTTTTGGTGTATTTCTATTATGTCAAGGTCAGAAAACCAACCTTTCTTAATTATTGTTCTGACTTGATCAGCAAGTCTCTGACTTGTTGTCTGAAAATTAGAACATTCTTGCCAGATCTCTATCATTCTTTTCCAATATTCATTGTAGTGGAAGTTGGTTGTCTTCCCTAGTTCATACTTTCCGTTTAGGCCTCTGGTTGGTGTGGTTTCTTAAATCGTCATTCGTGTACCTGAAAAAAAGAGCAGCCAACATTCGTTGGATGACGACGAGTCTCCCAAGTTGGCTATCAGAAGAGCACCTGCCGATCATGACACCCAAGCCACGTTGCGTTATATTTAGATTTGACATTTTATCATGGGTGGTATATTGTGGCAATATCAGACCTAGGGGTTGTTTATAATCTATGCCCCTGACACAGAAGTGACCGAGAACAGCCACAGTGACTTTTCATTGACAGCGGGTCACGAACAAAAAACCATAGGTTTTAACTTAGTTAAAGTCCATTAACCTACTCTGCGTAACCTTTATGTTTTATATTTACTGTCCTATTTTGAAAAGACTTTACGAGAAACGAAAAATCAATGTTTTTGAATAAAAGACAAAGTCGACCAACCCATATTTTTCGAAGATCACACACAGCAAAAGATTCGATCGGTTATCCTGGTTTAAGCCATATAGTTTGCTCGGGTCCTACAATACCTCTGAATTTCAAAAGTAGCATAAATGTAGACTTTTAAAAAGTCAAAACTTAGAAAGCAGAAGGAAAAAAACTTTTTTCTTTCTTTTTTTTTTTTTTTTGTGACCCGCTTCAGAGCTCTCTTTAAGGAAATCAGGTCACGTCTGTGTCAGGTGCGCATATCTTTAACAAACTCTTGGTCTGGGATAGCGACAATATACCATCCATGATAAAAATGTTGAATCAAAACATAACACAACGTGGAATCCTGACAACAGGCCTGGGTTTATGATCGGACCTCACACATCAAAAAAACACAAATCGTGAACTAGAGAAGACAACCAACTTGCCCTCCACTGCTATTTTAGGAGCAACCTTATACAAAGAGGATATAGAAAAATAATGATAGACATCTGGCTAGAATGCACAAGTTCTCAGACTAGCCAGAGACACTGACCAAGTTAGGGCAATAATAAAGAAAGGTTTGTTTTCTGACCTCGAAATACTAAAAATACAGCAGAAAACAAATAATGACCAAGATAGAAATACAATATCAGACACACCAAGTATTGACAAACAAGAACAGGCAAACCGAAATGAACCACCAACTTTTGAAAATAGAAACACCACATGACCAAACAACACAATCAAATAACACAGAGCTAACACTAATACAAAAAAACAAAAAAAAATTAGAAAATTTAAAGAGAATTATAAATGAAAAAACTAACTTACCATTACTAAGAAACATAGAATGGAGAACAGTCAAGAAGGAAACGGAAAAAATAAATCAAGTACTAACACATATATCAACAAATAATATAACCGAATTAAATGAACTAATCTATGAAGGAGCGAAATTAGTTTGTGAGAAAATCGGGCTCCCCTTAAAAAAACACGAAAAAAAACCTGGTTGGGAATTTCGACTGAAAACGCAAATGAAAAACCTACGAAAATAGGGTAAAATGATAAAACAAAGGAAAAAATGCTGGAACTTGTAGGGACAAAAAGGAAAAAAGCAATACAAGAAAAAATAACTATACAACTTGAGAAAATAAACCAGAAAGTACTGACTAAAGAAGGAAGATTAAAAGAGATGACACGAAAACATATTAACAACCGGATGCAAGAGAAACCGAAAATTTTGGAGTAAAATATGGCAACCAAAAGAACATAACAAAAAAGCCGAATGGATAAGCAACACTAAATTAGAAGGACTCAAAGACGATGCGAAAGTGGAAATACACATCGATTTATTCAGGACAACACTAAAAAATATCAAATTGGAAAACGTCAGGCTACGATGGAATACATGGATTCTGGTCCAAGAAATTCACCTCCATTCACGACAGACTATAACTAAAAATGAACAGATGCCTACAAAGAGCACACGTACCAAAATGGATGACAAAAGGAAGGACCACATTGATCCAAAAGACCCCACTAAAAGTAACAGCCTCAAACAATTACAGACCCATAACCTGCCAACCGATGATGCGGAAAATATTAACAACAGAAATAAGGGAAAATATTTACTACTCGCTACCAAGCCGTGGAGTGTTCCCTGAGGAACAGAAAGGATGCCGCAAAGGATTCGAAGGCACAAGAGAGCTACTCTATATAGATCAACACATCCTCAACGAGAGCAAGACCAAACGGAAAAATCTAGCTCTGGCCTGGATTGAGTACACAAAGGCATATGATGTGGTCCCGGAAAGCTGGATAATAAACTGCCTAAAATGTACAAAATATCAAATGAAGTCATAAACTTTATTGAGGAAAACATGAAAACCGGGAGAGTGGAATTGACAGCAGGAGGAAGAAGCTTAGCTGAAGATCCAACGAGGTATTTTTCAAGGTGATGCTCTATCACCGTTACTATTCATAATTGCCATGATGCCACTTAACCACGTACTCAGAAAATGCACAGCCGGATACAAACTTAGTAGATCGCAGGAAAAGATCAATCTCTTAATGTACATAGACGACCTCAAACTGTTTGCAAAAAAAAATGAAAAAGAACTGGAAACTCTAATACACGCAGTTAGAATATACAGTGAGGACATAGGAATGAAATTTGGCATAGAAAAAAATCTGCCATGTTTGTAATGAAAAGCAGCAAAGAACACCTGACGGACGGACGGAATGGAACTACCAAATCAAGATAAGATTAGAACATTTAGAGCAAAGGAATCCTACAAATACTTGGGCCTCTTGGAAGCTGACAACATCATCTCCACTTGTTAGTAGAGATAAAAGAAAAAATTTAGAAAGAATATCTCAGGAGAACCAGAAAGCTACTCGAAACAAAACTAGGTAGCAGAAACCTTATCGAAAGAATGAATACCTGGGCTGTAAGCCTTCGTAAGATATTCGGGACCATTCCTGAAGTGGACCAG
The DNA here is from genome assembly GCA_963585895.1 of Sepioteuthis lessoniana. Classification (NCBI taxonomy): domain Eukaryota; kingdom Metazoa; phylum Mollusca; class Cephalopoda; order Myopsida; family Loliginidae; genus Sepioteuthis; species Sepioteuthis lessoniana. Next base: position 19,652,498 of record OY757937.1, on the reverse strand, counting down.
AGAAGAACTTAAACAAATAGACCAAAGAGGAAGAAAACTAATGACCATGCATAAGGCATTACATCCCAGAGATGACGTTGACAGACTATATGTATCAAGAAAAGAAGCAAGAAGAGGACTTACCAGCATTGAAGACAGCGTTGACGCATCAATACAACGACCCGAAAACGACATACAAAAGCGCGGAGAGGGACTGATTAGAGCCACCAGAAACAATATTGACAACACGAAGACTAACAGAACAAAAATAACTAGAAAACAAAAATAGGAAGTAAAACAACTCTATGTGCGTTTTAAATGGTTTATAAGCAACATCTTACGCCAGAAAACCTGGACGTGGTTAAGAAAAGGAAACCATAAGAGAGAAACAGAATCTCTCAAAGCAATGCCATAAGAACCAATCATATCAAAGCGAGAATAGATAAGACGCAACAAAATAGCAAATGTTGAGTTATGTGGTGATAGAGATGAAACGATCAATCACATAAAAAGAAAAAGCAGCATTTTGGCACTGAAGGCGTATAAGACTAGACATGACTGGGTGGGTAAGGTGATCCACTGGGAGTTGTGCAAGAAATTTCAATTTGACCATACGAATAAATGGTATATGTACAACCCACCTGGAGAATGAGAGCCATAAGCTACTATGGGACTTTGACATACAAATGGATCACCTTATCTCAGCCAGACGACCAGACCTTATAATAATCAAAGAGAAAAGTTTGGAACTTTGCTGTCCCGCCTGACCACAGAATAAAAATGTAAGAAAATGAAAAGAAAGATAAGTACCTGGACCTTGCTAGATAATTGAAAAAAATTCTGAAACATAAAAATGACAACGATACCAATTGCGATTGGTGCTTTTGGTACAGTCATCAAAGGATTATTAACGGGACAGTAGGAATTGGAAATAAGAGGACGAGTGGAGACCATCCAAACTACTACATTATTGAGAACGGCCAGAATACTGAGAAGTCCTGTAGACTTGAGACTTGCTGTCACTCGAACTCTAGAGAAAGACCATCAGTTTACGCTGATGTGAAAAACTCTCAGGGAGTAAATGATAATAATATTACTGACAAAACAGAACATGCTGTTAGTTTCCAAAGTTTTTACCATAAACTGGACAAAAAACAAGTTTCCGTTATTTTGGACATCCATTTCAGGATTTTAACACACATGTTAATGCAGTCTTCTCTTTTGTTTTTTGTTTTTATTTTTTATCATTATTACTTTGGTAAATTAGACTGGAAATTGCTTTATTGTCTTAAATCATTTTAACACTATATCTAGCAAATATATCGCTATGATGTACCATCTTAGTTATGTTACAAATATATTATCGGATCATTTATTATTTTAAGACTTTCATTTATTTCTCTTCCTATTTCTTATTCCTGTTCCCATTTTCTTTTTATGATGACTACTACTGCTACTACTGCTACAACAATTCTTAATGCTCACTAATTTATTATTGTTCATAATGAAAATGTTCAATTCTGTCATCTTTTTGTTTTTACGTTTTAAGAATATTGTAATGACGTCAATGCTATTATTTGCTATTTTACTTTTTTATCTTTAAAGATAATTGTTGATTTCATTCTATTTTTGTCGATAGTTTTCTTTATCTAGTCTTGCATTTTATTCTCTCAAGTTTTTCTGTGTTTTATTTATCTATCTCATTTTTGGTAGCACTTGTCGCTTCTGGCACCTGTCGCTTTACGAATGAGAAATATGCGTTGTTTATTTTTTTTATTTTTATTTTTATTTTTTTAGCAGGAAATGATTCTGAAATCGAATGCAAAACGAGACGTCGAGTAAAGAAGTGAAACATGAAGACGTCCTGATGAAAAACGACCGATCAGTCAATTTATCAGTTGCCCTCTTTCTCGTCAATACGAACCAGAGAGGTTTGGATTATTGTTTCAAATTTTCCCTAATTATTTACTTTTTCAGATATGCTTTGCTATTTTCCAAAGTCTTATACTATTTTTTAACTCTTACCATATATATACACACACACATGCACACACACACACACACACACACACACATACGCACGTGTGCATGTACCTGTGGGTAATGCAAGATACTACTCACTAAGCTCGATGAATATGAACAGTGCGTGAAATTCAGATATATTGATGGCCCAATCATTTATAAGCGGAATTCTTTTGAAAAGATACGAGCATCATTAAATAAGTTTTTGACTTTTTTCGTAGGGGCACTTTTATTGATAGTACACACATGAAACTCTGGTTTCCTTCGAAGTAATTTCTTCTGGCTGCAATGCACCTGTTGTACCGTTCCAATAACTTCGGGAAGGCCCCATGGAAGTCCTCTTGTGTGAGTGTGTCAGTGACCTTCGTCACAGGCTCTTTCATCTCTGCAATTGTCTCATAACGACAGCCTCTGAGCTTAGGGAATAAACAAAAGTCACAGGGAGCTAGGTCTGGACTATAGGGAGAGTGAGGAATTGTCTTGATGCCCATCTTGGTCAAATAGTCTGTGACAAGGATAGAGTTGTGGACTGGTGCATTGTCCTGGTGGAAATGCCACTGAGCCGATTTGAAGAGTGGTGGCCTCTTCCCTAGGAATCTCTTTCTGAACTCCTTTAAAACCTCAACATAGTAACCCTAACCCTAACCCTTTGGCCAATCAACTCTGGTGTATTGACTTCCTTACTCCTCCCACACCTCTCATCATCCCTCACAAACTCCCTGGCTTCCTTGAATCTCTTATGCCACTCAAAAACTGATTCATGCAAGATGGTCGAAAAGCAGTCTGAAGCATTCCATACGTTTCTGTGGCATTTTTCTAAGTTTAAAACAGAATTTTATTGCACATCATTCTTCTAAAAGTGTCCTCATATCCAGATTGCATTTTTGAAATTCACCAGCTGTGACAATCAGGTTTAGTAGGGTGTATTCTAATTTCTGCTGAAGCTGTTCATTTGAACCTGAAATCATAAAAATTGGCCAGTCATATCATATCATAAGATGTATAGCAATAACATAGTGAATTTTCAAGAGTCTACGACAATTTGAAATGCTTTTCCAAAAAAAGTTTGGAAACATATTGAATGCACCACGTATATATTTGTACATGTGTATATGTTATATCGCAGTCCTACTGTAAAAGTGATGATTACACGCAAGAGACAATATTGGAATCAACGATATGTTTATTATTGAATTAGATATGTACACTCTTTCAGACAATTTCATTGTGTCTGTGAGGGTTGTTTTTATCAAAAAAAAGTCTGGAAACTTATTGAATTCACCACGTACTGACAAAAAAAAAAATTGAAACAAGATGTGTCAATATTTTTTTATCCTTAAATTCGCTTCTCAACTTCTATTTAGCTTTTTGTATATTTCCACATACACGCACACGCTCACACACACACACACACACACACACACACATATATATATATATATATATATATATATATATATATATATATATATATATATCATCAATTCATGATGCTAGCACAGTTCCCTTGATCTTTTTTCCTTCCAGCCCTATATTCCATTTTTCCTGGCAGATTTTCTAGACTCCATCCAGTGTCTGCACAGAACTGATGTATGTAAGTCCTTGCTGGTCTCAACAGACCCGTGTCCATGTTTAAGAGAACATCTAGTAATATTAACCAAGAGGTTAAGGAGTCGAATTCACTGTACATTTATATTTACATTTTTAAAACAGTTCAATTTGTTCCATACATGGGTCTCTCACAGGTACTACCACTCCGAGTATGAGTATTGGCAATGAAGGGATCCGCCACACTCCAAAGATCTCCAGAACTGGAGTCTCACCATCTGATTATTTTTAGTGTCATACCCAAGACATCTCTTTTTTGGAGGGATCTAAAAACTCTGCAGAGGATACAGTTTTAAGCCCCGCCGACAATACACACACACACACACACACACACACACACACACACACATATATATATATATATATATATATATATGTCAGCATTATTGGAATACATGAAATATATATATATATATATATATATATACATATATATATATATATGTCAGTGTTATTGGAATACAGGAAATTTGAATATATTATGCGGATAGCTCCTGGAAAAAAGGAATCATATGGGACAGATCTTATTTGCAGACAGTCATGTCTGGTACAACAGTAAATGATGAAATAATAACAATTTAAGGAAAAAAATAAACAATACTAGGTAAAAATTACAAGAAAACACAAAACCAGTGTTGATACACTTCACATCTGTTTAAAATGCATTCCATTTTACTCATGGACAATAAATTAGAAATTAGACTCAGGTGACTTAAATTAGCCAATAACGTCTCTTGTTATTCAGTAGTCATTTTTCACCATGTCGATGATCCCCCGGCGCATGAGGCGCCCCTAATAAGGGGAATGCCGACGGGGCCGTAGGAATTTTTGGGAAATGCCGGGCGCGTGTGGGCTACGGTCCTGCGCCTGGACCCACCAAAAAAGGCCTTGTGCCACACTTTCATGTTCGGTGGGGCGTGGAACAAATAACGAGATTTTTCTCGTAGAAGTGGCATTCAGTTAACGGGTTGCACTTCGGCCGGCCGTGCCGGCGTCGGCGCGGATCTGGCTGAGTGTGTCTCGATGGCTGGATTATTTCCTTCGGCCTCAGGGGGATTGGGTTAATCGCCCGGCGCCTGAGGCACTTCTAATAAGGGGAATGCCGACGGGGCCGTAGGCATTTTTGGGAAATACCGGTCGCGTGTGGGCTATGGTCCTGCGCCCGGACCCACCAAAAAAAGGCCTTGTGCCAAACTTTCACGTTCTGTGGGGCGTGGAATAAATACCGGCGCTTCTCATAACGAGATTTTTCTCGTAGAAGCAGCATTCAGTTGTCGGGTCGCACTTCGGCTGGCCATGCTAGCACCGGGCGTATCTGGCCTAGTGTGTTTCGGTAGCTAGATTTTTCCTCCGGCCTCAGGGGGCCTCCCCCCAGACAATTACCTCCTTGGGGGGGGGTCATTGCCCGGGCGCGTGTGGGCTACGGGCCTCCATTTCCATCATTTTCTATACCACCACCTCTTCTACCACTTCCTCAACTGCCTCCCCCTCAATACTCCATTCCACACCATGCTCCCCATGATCCCCTACAATCCCCACAACCACCACAACCACAACCACCCCAACAAACAGATCAAGAACTATTTCAACCCCAACCTCACCGCGAATCACCCCATCTCCTTCCCCAGCTGTCCAAAGTTCGCCCCCATCCCACTCCCTGGACAGACAGCCAACCACAAATCTTTTCAGAACTTTATCTCTCCCATCCTTGTGTCCGTCCTCTTCCCCGGAGTTATTCCCAGAGTGGATTCCTGCAGAAACGGAGACAGCAGCAGCAGTAGCAGATCCCCCAATTAAGTCAACCCGGCGACAGGCGAAAGCAGCGAATACAAATCAGGAACTCAAAGACGAACTGTGCAAAAAAGCACAGTCGGACGAGATTCAGTGACGGATTACCAGCTCCGGAAGTTGCTGAAGCCGCTGTTGGACTTAGAAAACGTCAATAAGAAAACAGTTTGTAACCCCGTGAATTTCGGGAGTGCAGCCATGGTGACCACTTTTGTAGGTTCGACTGGCGACCGTACCAAGGGCGAATGGAAGTTCCTGAATACAGTCTGTCAGACTAATGCGGGCATGAAAAATGACTACCATATTGACTACTAAAGTAAGGACTACCATATTGTGTCATAAAAATGACTACCATATTTTGAAGAGAGGGTCCCGATTTTGGTTCACCCTTCTCTTTACAGGTCCCTAAAAGTGCGGTTCCCTTTGGATGTCGGAGGAATCACCAGGGATGACCGAGTTAGCACTGAGCACGGCACCGGCTCCCATCGTCAGGCCGTCGGCATCCTCACCCCGAAGGACTTGTAGCCCATAGTCGCCAGCGAGTAAAGTAAGTGGGATTGATGACTTTAAATCTTGCCACTTTGAATGTGAGGGGACTGAAGGATCGAAGCAAGTGTACGCGCCTGCTTGGTCAACTCAAGAACCTCGGAGTAGATGTCGCTGCAGTGCAGGAGACCCACTTCCCCTTCGGTGTGGACTGTCGTGTGCTGGAGTGTGATTTTAACGTCTTCTCAGCATACGGCAGTCGCACAAGCGCTGGGGTCTCCTTGCTAGTGAGACGCAGCCTTGATACTGATATTGACGTTGTTTTTGCAGGTGACGGGGGCCGACTGGTTGTGGCCGATGTTGACGTTAAAAGTTTCAAGTTCCATCTGGTTGCGGTTTATGCGCTCAATATCACTGCGGAAGGGTTTCCTTTTTTCGTCGGTTGGCGCCGTTCCTGGACGATACGAAGCAGCTAGTCTTAATGGGTGATTGGAATGTGATCCTTGACTCCAAGATAGATAAGGTCGGACGGGGAGCTAGTAGGTTGGGAAGGTGTGAAAGCAGCCTTGTCGGCCTTATGACTCGTCATGATTTTGTCGACAGGTTTTGTCTGGATCACCCAGGGCGGGAGATGTAGACGTGGCTAGATAGCTTGCCCTCTGCCAAAGTAGGTTCCTACTTGGACAGAGTGTTAGACGAGGTGACATTGATTTTGTTATTGTCCTACGTTCCACTTGATAGCGTGGACTGACCATAAACTTGTTAGGGTCAGTCTGCGGTTAGCTAATAGGCCTAGTCTGGCCGGCTATTGGAAGTTCAATACCTCCTTACTGGAGATACGGGACTTCCGGGAGCGGCTAGAATCCCTAATCAAGCGGGCGTTAATGAGGGGGGTTACCGGGAATAGGTGGTGGGTTTCTCTTAAACATAGGATTAGAGACTTCGCAACCAAGTACGGTCGACAGCTCAACCTAGATAGGACCAAGGAGGCGAAATCTATAGATGATAGACTTTCCCAGGCGGTGGCTGGGGGGGACTCCCTAATCGTAGAGCTAGCTAGGGGGGACCTTGAGCGCGAGAGTAGCGAGCGCTACAAGAGATACGTAGTTAGATCTAGGTTAAAAAGAGTTCTCAACGAAGCTGTGAAAACGAACGCGACTGCGCGTGAAGAAGTGCGAAGGTTTCCCGATCGGTATATCGATTCTGTCAAGACCCCGGTTGGGCGACTGCTGCGATCGAGTCACGAGATGCGTGATGCCTTTCGGGCGCACTTTCGTGATCGCTTTGCCCGCTGTACTGATCTCCCGTTCGTTCCAGGAGTTTCGCAGCTATCTGGCCGACTTCCCCCGCCTTGGGGCGGCTGAAGCGGCTAGTTGCGAGGGTGTGGTTACTGAATGCGAAGTTTTTGTATCCCGCCGCCTGGATATAATGGCTGTGAAGAAGGCGGTTGACGAGTACGAGTGGATTGCAGGAACCAAGGTCAATTTTCACAAAAGCGAAGGCTTGCGGCTCGGTTCTTGGAGGGATAGCGATACCTTTCCAGTGCCCTTCCGCTGGAGTGACGGACCCGTCCGCATCCTTGGGATGCGGTTCGGGCCCGACCTCCAACTGGAGCGAAATTGGTCGGAAGTACATGCTAAGGTGAATGCTCAGGTGGGAATCTGGCTTTCAAGGAGTTTGTCCTTAACGGGCAGGGTTGAGGGGTGCGCCGTGTACATCTTCCCCTTATCCTTTTCCGATTGGCTGTACTTCCCATACCTAAGGCACGTCGGTTGGCACTTCAACGATCCCTCTCCAGATTGCTCTTGGCAGGCGGAAGGCCGATGGTCCGTAGACAGGTCTGTATCCAACGTAAGTGCAACGGGGGTCTGGGTATGCCTGATCTAGAGAGCCACTGGCTTGCTAAAAGACTTCCATACTTGGGCCGATCCTTGACGAGGGACGCAGTGTGGAGACGAAAGGTGAGTCGGACTTTTCCTCGCCTCCAGTCAGACACAAAGGCTGAAGGTCGACGTAAGCCTTTGGGCGAAACACTGTTTATCCGCGAGTGCCGAACGGCCCTTCGTAACCTTCTTGGGTCCAGTGACCTTTCACGGCCTCGGAAGTAACTATATCGGGAGCTAGTGGTGGGTTTCGCCTTGGACCCTCTTAGAAAGCGGCACAACTGGACGACGGAGGAGACCCGCTCCCATGGAATTGGGCGCCAGGATCGAGCTTCTTGTTCTCGGCTTGAACTTCCGAGTAGACCTGGCGGACATGCCCGATTGCGCTCGCTGCGCAGTGGGTTGGAAGAAACGGCTGAGCACGCCTTCTACTACTGCGAGCGAGTTCGCCCGTTCTGGGGTCACGTCGGGGATTGGACGGCTCGCATCGAACCCAAGCAACTCGTGCTGCTCGACGTTGGTTACGTCGTAGACAACGTTCTTCCTCCGTTTCAGGGTGAGAAGCGTGTGGCCGTTCTTGCGATCCTAGCTGTAGCTCGAATGGTGATTTGGACGACGCGAAACAAGGAATTGTATGACGATGCAAACTTTTCTCATCGTGATCTGGTTTTGTATTTTAGGCATCAGCTTAGGGTCAAAATCAGATGTGATAGAAAACGCTTGGATCGAATAACATTCAACAAAAGGTGAGTGAATGCAGCGACCCTGGTCGTAAGAAAGGGGGCAATGTTAGAGTAATCCTTCCCTCCTCTGCCGGCCAATGGCGTCTAAAGATCTTCCCCATCCCCGTTATTTTTGTACCTCAACCTGTATCCCAGCCTGCTTTTATTGAAGATCTTGAAAGTTCACATGTATAAAAATCATACTACCTACTTTTATCTGCCCATACCGATCCCAACCCTGTATTTCTTTGCCCCACTAGTCTAGAACCCCCGTCTCAGCTAGCGTAGGTCCGGCTTGTTTTTGGTGTTTTCGGACACCGGAAAACAGTCAGCCCCCATTTTTGTAGACGGGGGGGGATGGGAGGGCAACTAAACGGGGAATTGTTTCCTTTGTTTTCGTTTTTGTAATTTTTTATATTTCGGGGTTTTTCTCCCATTCCCATCATATAAATCATCAATTGTAAATAAAATCACACATTTCATTTGGGGTTTTAAGTAGGCCTTTTTCATCGAGGAAATGTGGTATTTTGGTGGTTGCAGCGCGCATAGTGATGGATAAATGATTTTATATTGCCCTGTTGCCCTGGTCGGCGAATGTGGCTAGCTAGGTTATCTTAGAACACATAGTTAACGCCAAACCGCTCCGTTACCCTTCCCCCATAAAACCTTAAACCAATACTATCGTTGGACTATATCCTTATTCTCTATTCTCTATTCACTAATCCTATGTTCTTGTCTACTAACAGTCTCTCTATTGTATATACTTTTTCCTGAGAATATCACTCTATTTCCTCACATATTGTGGTTTGTCCTTTATTTAATACTACAAGCGTTCACTAACCAGAACGCAATACATATATGTATATGAAGAGAGAGAGAGAGAGAGAGAGAGAGAGAGAGAGAGAGATCATAATGGAGAGACTTTGATGAACTTTAGGAATAAATTTATCCATAATATATAATCTTAACGTGCTATGAATCATTGATATTTATTTCTTTATTTATGAATCATTGATATTTATTTCTTTATTTCTTCTAACCTTCTTTAAAGTAAGGAGAAGGCCAAGGATGAAAAGAAAATCTCTTTTTATATCATCCATGCCCTTCTCCTTACTTTGTGTATTCTTCTCTTTGTCTTTCCCTTCTTTTTTTTTCTTTCTTCATTCTCTCCTTTTCCTTCTGCATTCTTTTTCTTAGAATACTTTAAATTCTTCTTCTTCAATTGCAAAATACAGACTCTTTTTTAAAGAAATTATTTTGATCAAGATTTATTCAGGAGAAATTAAGCGTTAAAGATAACGAGTTCCACGTGTCTTTTAAAAAATTCTACTCTCGCCCCAAAAGTGTACGCCTTCTTTCTCCCCCGAATCTCAAGAAGTTACGCAGGGTTATTCAATTTCTCCTTATTTTGTTATTATAAACTTTATTACTTTAGTTTAACTTGTCAACCTTTTATTCTATTTCAATTTTTTCTACAACTCATTAAAATCCGTGTCTCAAAGGTCAAAAGAGATCACACCATTCTCAGACCGACCCAGATTTATGAATGGCGTCATAGCTATTGGCCATTCCCGACATTACCAGATTCCTTTTCGTGTGATCGATCCCTGTCTTCGAGTTTCAAAATGATATCAGCCTTCTAAGATTAATCAGTTCAATAAAAAAGTCCAAAGGTTATCATCGGTAGAGAAAGAAAGATGACAAACGAAATTGAGTCTTTACCGTTAGAGTGCTATATTTCTCACTTCCCTTCAAATACTCTAGTTATTTCTGACAAGCAGATAATTTACTTCCTCATTTTTCTTTCTTTCTCGCTTGTTAGAAGACATACTGTCGACTTTTAGAGATATTTATGCTGGTTGTAAATCGTGAATTTAAAAAAATATCTCGTTGATATCTCGAAAAAGACAATTTCATGTCTCTTCCTTTCCTTGTAAATGATGTTCCAAACTTTGTTTTACGTTCCGCCATGTTAGCCTCTTATCTAAGCCTTCAGACAAATCTGAATGATCATAAAGAGAGGGCATGAAAACACACGATTATTTGGCCAAAATTTGGTTATTGGTAAATAAGTATGAACAAAACCCTCACTTTTTTTCAGCTGGAATTTCGACAGTCTAAATTTAAAACATAAACCAAGAATGTAAAAATGTCCTTCGTAAGTTTTGTTTTTGCTTTGTTTTTTACTTGAAAGCAATAAGTCCAAATTAATAAAAATCAAAATCTACTTTGCTCTATTATAACGTAAAGTGTTGCTGTTCAATGATTAGTTTTTGTGTTCACATAAATTCGTCCATCCATTGGATATGATTCACAACCCCCCACCCTTACCTTTAGAAATATAGATATTGAAAGTGTAATAATCTTTGAATATAACTTATCAGCCAAGCGATTAATTATCGAAAGGATTATTCCTCCTAAACGGTATATTCATAAGGTTAGCAGATATCAATTTAAAAAAAATATCTTCCAATCAAAAGCTACTAAATGAAAGTGTCAAACTTGCGAATTTCTTTTTTAAGTGCGAACTGCATGACGTATCGGTCAATGTCGAAAAGAAAACTTCCACGTTTCGTTCACATCCGCATGCACTCTTTAAGAATTCAAACAGTGAGAGGTAAAACTACATAGCCCTCTTGCAAAGTGGGGTAGTGTATCGAACTCTTCCTGAGAATAATGGTTATATGTATTATCATTGCAGAACAGCCAGAAAAAAGCCACTTCTTAAATCAATCAACATTCAGTAGAGAAACCAGTGTATAATTCAGATGGAAGACCTTTGATATTTTACCATCTTCTCTGATGAATTCTTACTTCAAACAGTGAATGAATACTGGGTCTGGATATTGTCTAGTTTTGTTGTTGTTGCTTTTTTTTAAAACTACTTGCAGAACATTAACTTTAGTTATGGTATGAGATGCTATTTGAAGCACTGGCTTTTCAAAGCTTCTGAAGAGTATGGAGAAATACCAATTATTTCTGCTATAAGAACATTTCATAAAATCTAGTCATCTATAAAACTAGCCTCCTTTATTGAAAATAGATCCTTCTGTTTACTCATTTATCTATCTTGAAATGCACAATTCTGATATCTCAGAGCTTTAGTTTGAATTGATATCAAAGGAACTAAAAAAGAATGCAAAAATATGAGGCAAAAAATAGAAATACCAATTTTGCATTAACTTAAACATTAAATTATTAAAATGATATTTAAAAACAAAATATAAGGAATGCTTTAAAAATTCTTATAACAAATTTGATATTTCATATTGTGAAACAACCTAACCAATAATTTTGTTGTTTTCAGTTTAATTGTCCCTTTTTTTTACATTTTTCATCTTAAATAAATTGTTACTTTGAATTGAAGAAATGATTTTTACCGATACCTTAAATGGTCACGATACTTGCTGCATTCCTGTGTTTTCTTTTTTAAACGAAAGTTTTTTTTAAATAAATTGTCCAACTGTAGATCTAATCAGCAAAAGGTAAGACTATATAATTTATACTTAAATATCCAATTCATCTTCGAACTTAATCCTGTGTTTTTCTGAATGCTTTTTTTTTCTATATCTTTCCCTTTCCATATCTTCAGTAACTTTTTGTGTGGTCTCCAAAACAAAGCTGCTAATGCCAATTTTTCTTTCTGTAACACCATGCTGACGTGTCACTCCTTCTCATCCAAACCATTTGCAACAATACATTTATGGATCTCTTCAGCCACTAGTTAATGTAATTTTTTCATCATCTATAAAAAAGGACCAAAATATCGTCTAAAAAAGTTAATGAAAATATCTATTGTCAGATAATGAATAGCAATCGATCGGTATATAGGTCGAGTTAATTTTGATGAGAGGCAACTTGTCTTCAATTAAAAAACAATATGTTAATTTCTCAGACGAACATCACTTCGCAACTAAAGTCGTTAGCAATGGCCTCCAAGTGAAAGTATCCATCTTCAAGTGTAATTACAAAGTACTGTGTTTAACTGATAAATGTTTTATTTATGTTAAGATTATTGTTTTAAGGAAATAAAGCATATGAATATGCCTAAATTTGTCTTCATTTAATGACAAGATAAAAAGCCTAAAACTCTACGGCAGTTGTAGCGGTGGTTATAGTATTACAATAGCTATAGTCAGAATAAAAGTAATAGTATGTTTTCATTCGCATAACAATGTAAATGTACTAATATTTGTTTGCTACAAGGCCAAAAATGGCAGTTAGAACAGTGATGCAACATAATCTTCCAACAGGAGAGAACCAGTCTGTTGTGTTATTAAGCATTCCTGCGGCTAAAATATTGATACTTTCTACCAATGAGAAACACTTCACTCTCAACCACTATGCAGTTATCCTGAAAAAACAAAACAAAAACTGTATAAACTTTTAAACATAATTTTTATTAATTAATTAATCTCTTAATGGACGATAATTTTACAGTAATTTTATTTTCCCAGAATTCAATGAAATCAAATTGTTGTTCACTTCTTTATTCTTTTCTCCTTCTGGAAGTTATGGAAAGTTGTTTATCAATTAATGTTTTGATTATATTGTCCTGTAACAATTTCTGAGTTGTTTATGGTCTTCATCTATCAATCTATTTTCATGTCAGATGCCAAGATCGTCAGGGAAGTCGACAACAGGAGGCAAAGGTGAGCAGTTCTTTGGGCAGGCGATATAAACGCGAGTGGGTCGACACAAAAATCACCGTGTATAAAACCACCGCCCTTTGCAACCCTCCTATATGTCTCTGAGTCATGGGTTAACTATCACCACTACCTATGATTTCTCGAACGGTTCCACCAGCGCTGTCTCTGCACCATCGTTAACATCCACTGGAGTGACTTCATCACATTTATAGAAGTCTTTGAAGATCATCAGTATGAAGACATGCTACTGAAGTCCTGGCCGAGCAAGACATGTCTCCAGAGTTTTTCACATCAGTTTTAACTGATGCTTTTTCACTGGAGTTTGAGTGAGAGCAAGTTTCCTCAAATTTCCACTTCTTGCGAAATTTTAACTCTAATATTAGCTGGTGATCTTTTACAGGAGTTTGAGTGAAAGAAAGTCTTCTCTAGTTTCCAAGACGCTTCTCAGTATTCCAGCCAACCTCTGGATGGTCTCGATTCTTCCTCTAAATCCCAATTCCTCCAATCTTTTTTAACCATTCCAAACGCACTCACAACAATTGGTATCACTGTCACCTTCATGTTCCATAGCCTTTTTTAGTTCTTTCTATATTTACTCTGGTCAGTCGGAAAGGCACAGTCTAGTAGATGCCAAGTTCTTTTTTCCTTGCTAATTGACACTAAGTTTGCTCCTTTGGTTGGGATCAGGAAATCCGTTTGTGTTTCAAAATCATAAAGAATTTTATGCGTCTCATTCTCTTTGATGAATTGTGGTTTGTGTATATGCCATTTGGTTGTATTTGGTATTTTAAATTTAGTTTAATTTCAAATTTCAACTGGAACACCGATTCATTGTGTTACATTTTTCAAAACAAAAACAAAGTGAGTTAGAGGATGGATAACAACAACGAACAGGAAGATGTGATTCAGATTTTTTAAATAGACAGCTGAAAATGAAACAGACGCTGATAATTTGTCTGTTTTTGAACAGCAGAAAAAAAAACGACTCAAGAACAAGTCAAAGGTGATTTGAACAGAAGAATAACTGCTATAAGAAAACTAAAAATAAATGCTTAAACTGCAGCAAAGCTTGAAACAGGAATATCAAGAATCACTTAAAAGCGACAAAATTATTCACAAGAAGAAACTGAAAGCCGATTCTTAGCAGAAGGGATATTATCATTTCAAAGGATGCAAAATGCAAAGAAAACTAACAGGTCAGCTGCAAGTGCTTCTTTTTCATGCAGAAATAAGGACATTTGTACAAAAAGAAAACAAAGAAATACTGATATTATGCAAAAGTTAAGAAATGTTGTTGTTCAAAATAATAGAACAATACCATTTCAGAAGAATATTTATTGACGCACTCGTGTGCGAATATGAATATTGTGCACCAATTTTACAATGCAATTTTTTTAGATTATCATGTCCATCGCAGGGTAAATTCAATCATTTCTGTCCCTGTGGTACAAAGGTACTTTGCGTAACCACCACCCTTATCTTCGTGATCTGATGAGAAGTCCAATGAATCCAAATGCCAAAAACTTCGAAGTCAACTTCAGATTCTAAAATTCAATATTTTCCTCTTATCGGAACGCAAATATCAAATTCTTCTGATATAGCAATAATCCTGTCATTTTTAAGGGTGCTATGCCAGTTTTAAAATAAAGACCAAGTTGAGAAATTTGTCTATGAAACTTTGTCAGCTTACAAGGAAATCTGTTTGTAAAATGGACAAAAATTCCACCTGAAGAAGTCAAAAGAAAATGGCATAAACCTTATAAAGGAAAAAATCCCAAGAGAAGAGTTCAATAGTAAATTATTGAAATACGAATTTTAGATAAACACAGTAATTTCAACCGGAGATTTTTTCATCAGGTGAATAATTCATATCATTTTTCTTTTAGTTATTTGTTTTAGAAAAAACTGCGACAAAGAACCTTATAAATCAAAATTCTCTACACTAACCAAGTGATTATGAGAAGAAAAAAAGGAAATCATTTTTATTGAAAAATTATGAGAAAGCAATTTTATAAGCGTGCATATTTATGCTTCGTTCTGTTTACATTTATCTTCCTTTGTTTTGTCTTTATTTGTTTTATTTTGTTTTTTACTCTTCAGAAACAACATTTCCTTGATTCCGAAAAATGATGGTGAATAAGAAAAGAAAAATCAGAGGAGTAAACGACTTTTTTTAGATTCATTGTCTCTCAAATAGAATAGCCAGTCTTCCAAGTGACTTTTTACTAATCTCAAATGAATAGCAGGTTGTTAAGAAAACCTTTATCAGATTAGTTTTAAAAATTGACAAAAATTATTTTGACATAAGAATTAACGTCAAACTTCCAAACAAATGCATTTTCAGTTTTCGTTTATTCCTTTATTGGCCATGTTGTTTGATATTTCTTACATCGTTGGTCGCAATGTGTTTACATTTTCTTATTGATCTTACTCTTCTTCTCTATGCTGGCCAGAATTGTTTGATGATTTCCTCCTCTCATTGTCAAGGAAGTCTTCCGAGTGAATATTTCCAGTCTCTTGAATACACTCGACAACCTGTCGTCTGTGAACTTTGTGGCAGGTGAGATGGTATTTCATACATCTGAAATACCATCTCGCCTGCTCACTTGCCGATTGTAACCGTGAAACTCTGAGCCGTGAGTTTTAGAATGAATAATAATAAAAGTTATGCAAAAAGTATAAATATTTATATATTTCAGCTTTTATTTGAGTTTATGTATATATGAATGTACTTACTTCTAGTCGTTTATATGTTTGTATATATGAATTTATTTTATGAATGTATTTTTTGTGTGTATCATGATAAAATCACGGACACTTTTTTCGTAAAAAAGACTTGTATTCATATATTTGCTTTCGTTTCTTTGAAATGTGTGTTTGTTAATCATTTAACGCTTATTCGTGATCTGATCTTGACTTTACCAACGATAGTTTGTAATTAAGATGAATTATCCTAAAGTTCTTATCATTTTGAGCGTCATCCATACGATGTGTGAATGAATTTCAATGACACAAATGTACTTTTTACTGGAATGTCAGACATATTCGTATCAAGAAAGGTTACTATACGTTGTCCAGTCTTACTCTGTGATTTCATTTAATTGAAAGATATGCTTTAGCACGCCCATATATTCCACGAATAAGGATAACAAGATTGTGTAATATCTGTATTTTTGAAGCAGTTGAAATAATTTATTGTAATAATTGCTCTTGAAAGTAACTGTAATAAATTTAACACAAGTCTCCAATCAAGTGTTAGCTGCCTAAAATGAGTCCTCCTACCCTTTTATTGATGACAATGACGTTTCTTTAAACAATAGCAGAACAGTTATTTCCAGTTTTTTATAAATCAAGAACCAAATTGCAATAACTATATATATCAACATAAGGAATCTGAGTTTCAAAAGATTTTTCTTCCCGATTGGTGAAAATCTGATAATTGAATGTCAATACATTTTATAAAAGAAGATTCCTTAAATAGTGGCTGTACGGGCGAGCACGCACGCACGCATTTTAATATAAACTTTTATCCATACCATACTATCAGCTTTTTTCTCGAGACTCAAAGCTTCTTGAAAACCTGTGAATAAAGAACGTAATGTATTACTTGCCACACTTGACCATGTCATGTTGGCATTCGGAGTTGTCCTACCAAAGTGAAAATGCACCTTCTATTCGGTTATTTTACCTTGAGGAATACGAGATGGATTCATGCTTCACCCAAAGGAATTAGCATATTCTAACCACATTCAAATGGGTGGACTATCTCCTAAAGAGTGGTAAGACCTCAGAAAAAAAGGGTGTTCTAAGTATGATAATAAACTGAATATGATGGTGAAACTCCAGTTCTCGAACTCAGTGGAGTGTAGAGTATACCTTCATTTTCATTACTGCCAGGTTAACTCTGACCCGAAGAGGTTGTAGCTGTTGGAGTCCAATCTATGGATCAAATAGATATGTTTAAAAATTATTTGTCGTAGATAAGAGTACTTGAAACCATACAACTGTGTGCAAATTATTATTCGATCGGAATACCTGATGCCATATAACAATAAATTATTTGTATTAAGAAAAGTTACTCAAGGCTATAATTATTTATTAAACATTATCATTAGTCACTTGAAAACATATAACTGTGAAAACAAATGGCAATTATTGATATAAATAATTACTTTAAAATATGTAATTATTAAACTTAGATACAAACACTTGAAACCGTACAATTTTATTAAATAAAAATATTTGATATCTGTTATGGCCCTGTTAGTGATCACAAAGAGAACAGAACACCACGGTTATAGTATAAGTATATATTTACAAGAACAAAGGATGGTTACAAGAATATAGGACGGTAAACAAGTTCGCATAACCACGCTGGGGCGAGGTTAGGTTCCGGATCTAGACTGACTTTATTTCCATTTTTACTATGGAAGGCATGAAGCCCAAAAGTTTTGTGAGGGAGGAGAAGGGAGCGGTCATGCATGTACTATATGTTCTAAGGGCACTTAGATAGCCACATTCACCGACCCTTTCAACAGTACAATATATAACGAGTCATCCATCACCAAGCGCGCTGCAGCCACCAAAATACCATATTTGCTCTGTGACAAGACCTACTTAATACGCCGGATGTAATGTATGATTTTATTTACAAATTTATGATTTATTTACAATGTGTTTTATATGAGGGGAATGGGAGAAAAACCCCGAAATGCAATAAAACGAAAAATGCGAAAACCAAGGAAGAATTCCCCGTTGGCTGCTCTCCCATACCCCCGTCTACGAAATGGAGGCTGACTTTTTTCCGGTGTCCGAAAACACTGAAAACAAACCGGACCTACGCTACATGGAAGAGGGATCCTAGCCTTATGGGGCAGAAAAAAAACCAGGATTGGAATCGGTATGGGCAGTTAACGACAGATGGAATGAATTATATACATGTGAAATTCCAAGATCTTCAACAAAGGCGGGCTGGATAATTATTGGGGATGGGGAAGATCTTGGCGACTAGCCACTATATGACGGCGACGATGACTCACAACATACTGCTAACTAGGCTTCAAGGGGGAAAAAAGCTCTTCCTAATAACCCGGGGTGGGGTCCCGAAGGACCCGTACCGTAGACGCCATGGGCCGGCAGAGGAGGGAAGGATTACTCCAACTTTTCTCCTGAATTCACTCACCTTTTGTCGAATGTTATGCTATCCATCTTTTTTCTATCGCATCTGATTTTGACCCTAAGCTGATGCCTAAAATACAAAACCAGATCACGATGAGAAAAGTTTGCATCGTCATACAATTCCTTGTTTCGCGTCGTCCAAATCACCATTCGAGCTACAGCTAGGATCGCAAGAAACGCCACACGCTTCTCACCCTGAAACGGAGGAAGAACGTTGTCTACGACGTAACCAACGTCGAGCAGCACGAGTTGCTTGGGTTCGATGCGAGCCGTCCAATCCCCGACGTGACCCCAGAACGGGCGAACTCACTCGCAGTAGTTGAAGGCATGCTCAGCCGTTTCTTCTAAACCAGTGGCGCAGCATGCACAATCGTGCATGTCCGCCAGGTCCGCTCGGAAGTTCAAGCCGAGAACGCATTCCGTGCAAGTCACCAGGTGAATGAGAACTCGGAGTTGTTCAAGAAGCTCGATCCTGGCGCCCAATTCCATGGGAGCGGATCTCCTCCGTCGTCCAGTTGTGCCGCTAAGAGGGTCCAAGGCGAAACCCACCACTAGCTCCCGATATAGTTCCTTCCGAGGCCGTGAAAGGTCACTGGACTCAAGAAGGTTACGAAGGGCCGTTCGGCACTCGCGGATAAACAGTGTTTCGCACATCGGCCTACGTCGACCTTCAGCCTTTGTGTCTGACTGGAGGCGAGGAAAAGTCCGACTCACCTTTCGTCTCCACACTGCGTCCCCCGTCAAGGATCGGCCTAAGTATGCAAGTCTTTTAGCTAGCCAGTGGCTCTCCAGATCAGGCATACCCAGACCCCCGTTGCACTTACGTTGGATACAGACCTGTCTACGGACCATCGGCCTTCCGCCTGCCAAGAGCAATCTGGAGAGGGATTGTTGAAGCGCCAGCGTACGTGCCTTAGGCTGAGGAGTACAGCCAATCGGTAAAGGATAAGGGGAAGACGTACACGGCGCACGCCTCCACCCTGCCCTTTAAGGACAACCTCCTTGAAAGCCAGATTCCCACCTTAGCATGTACTTCCGACCAATTTCGCTCCAGTTGGAGGTCAGGCCTGAACCACGCCCCGAGGATGCGGATAGGTCCGTCACTCCAGCGGAAAGGCACTGGAAGGGTATCGCTACCCCTCCAAGCACAGAGCCGCAAACTTTCGCTTTTGTCAAAATTGACCTTCGCTCCTGCTATCCACTCGTACTCGCCAACCGCCTTCTTTACAGCCTTTATATCCAGGCGGTGGCATACAAAGACTGTGATATTATCAGCGAACGCGGAAACCCTTGCCGCAAGTGGGCCAGCAAAAGGGATAACGCACAGGCCGGGATTTGTGCCCTCGTCCCTAAGCCTACGGAGCAGGGGCTCCAAAGCGAGGGCATAGAGAAGAGGAGATAGGGGGCA
The DNA here is from genome assembly GCA_963585895.1 of Sepioteuthis lessoniana. NCBI lineage: Eukaryota > Metazoa > Mollusca > Cephalopoda > Myopsida > Loliginidae > Sepioteuthis > Sepioteuthis lessoniana. The sequence continues at coordinate 19,632,775 of OY757937.1, read as the reverse complement.
GCCCTGCCGGACCGAACGCTCAATCGCGAACGCCTTCTGTTCACCTGCGCCACTGGCTGAGGGTTGTGGTACATCAAGCTAATCCATTTGCGGAATTCCGGTTCGAATCCGGCAGTCTCCAAAACAGTCGCACAAAAACCGATGGTCAACTCTCTCGAAGGCCTTGGACTGATCTAAACTGATCAGTGCGGCTTCTGTGTCGTCTTCTATCCCCTTTAGGACATCGCAAATCAATTGCAAATTGTCTTGGATCGATCTTCCCTTCACAGCAAAGGTCTGTTCGGGGCCGATCAGATCGCTAATGACAAGCTGTAAACGATTCGCTAAGACCCGGGCCTAAATCTTTAACTCAGTGTTAAGCAGAGTTATGGGACTGTAATCGTCTAAACCCTCCAAAATATGCCTGCTACCTTTCTTCAGCAATGTGATCACGCCCTTGGTAACGCTACCAGGGATGGTTGAACACATCCGTCAGAATAAGCACAAACGTGTCCGGCAGTCTCAAGTACACTTCGTGGGGTAAACCATCTAGTCCTGGTTTGAGGCCGACCTGCTTGTTGAGGCCGACCTGCTTCAACGCATCACGGACTTCGCATTCAGTAATCACACCCTCGCAACTAGCCGCTTCAGCCGCCCCGAGGCGGGAGAAGTCGGCAAGATAGCTACGAAACTCCTGAAGTAGGAGATCAGGACAGCGGGCAAAGCGATCAAGAAAGTGCGCTCAAAAGTGCGATTCGATCGCTGCTGGAGCCCATCCGGGGACTTGACGGAATCGATATACCGATCGGGAAACCTTCGCACTTCTTCCTCACACGCAGTTGCGTTCGATTTCACGTCTATGTTGGGAACCCTTTTTAACCTAGATCTAACTACATATCCCTTGTAGCGCTCGCTAGTCTTACGCTCAAGGTCCCTTCTAGCTAGCTCTACGCTTAGAGAGTCCCCCTCTTGCCATCGCCCGGGAAATCTATCTTCTATAGATTTCGCCTCCTTGGTCCTATCTAGGTTGAGCTGTCGACCGTACTTGGTGGCGAAATCTCTAATCCTATGTTTAAGAGAAGCCCACCACCTATTCCCGGTAACCGCCCCCACTAACGCCCGCTTAATTAGGGATCCCAACCGGTCCCGGTAGTCCTGTATCTCCAATAAGGAGGTATTGAACTTCCAATAGCCGGCCAGACTAGGCCTATAAGCCAACCGCAGACTGACTCTAATAAGTTTATGGTCAGTCCACGCTATCAAGTGGAACGTGGGACAACTAACGAAATTGCTATCAACTCTTCTCACTAACACTCTGTCCAAGTAGGAACCTAATTTGGCAGAGGGCAAGCTATCTAGCTACGTCATCATCTCCCGCCCTTGGTGATCCAGACAAAACCTGTTGACAAAGCCATGACGAGTCATAAGGCCGACAAGGATGCTTTCACACCTTCCCAACCTACTAGCTCCCTGCCCGACCCAATCTATCGTGGGATCAAGGATCGCATTCCAATAACCCATTAAGACTAGCCGTTTCCAATCGTCCAGGAACGGCGCCAACCGACGAAAGAAGGAAGTCCTCTCCGCAGGGAAATACGACGCATAAACCTCAACCAGACGGAATTTGAAACTTTTAACGGCAACATCGGTCACAACCAGTCGGCCCCCGTCACCTGCAAAAACAACGTTAACATCAGCATCAAGGCTGCGTCCAACTAGCAAAGTGACCCCAACGCTGGTGCGGCTGCCGTATGCTGAGAAAACGTTAAAATCGCTTTTCAGTATACAACAGTCCACATCGCAAATAATGTGGGTCTCTTGTACTGCAGCGACTTTTACACCAAGGTTCTTGAGTACACCAAGCAAGCTCGCACACTTGCTTGGATCCCCCAGTCCCCTCACATTCAACGTGGCAAGGTTTAAAGCCATCAGACCCACTTACCTTACTCACTGGCGACTACGGGCCGGAAATCCTCTGGAGTGAGGATGCCGACGGCCTGATGCAGGGAGCCGATACCGAGTTCAGTAGTAACTCGGCCGCTCCTGGAAATTCCACCGACATCCATGGTGTACTTTAGTTTTAGGGCCCTATAAAAAGATGGGTGAGCATAAATCGGGAACCTGCCCGAACAAAAAGAAGACATTTTTTGAGCGAGGAGTGCTCCAACTCCGCCAACAATATATCCGCATGACTGGCTTCCTGAAGGAAGTGCCACTGCTCCCTTGTGCGGTTACCAGCCATGCGAACAAAGGTGGTCACCATGGGTGCACTCCTAAACAAATATGGGTTACAAATGTTTTTTGCCATTTATGGTTTTTATCGATGATAACGGTTTTAAAATTGTCTTCATTTGGTGATCTGTGGTCAGTGATGGTATGGTTTCTGCGCATAAAGTAATTCCGAGCAATGGTTGTCGAGATTCATTTGATTGCATTGGTGATGATCCAAATCGGTTGACTGAGCGAGATCGAGAAAACAACCTGGAAGTGGCGAGCGGAGAGAGAGAGAGGGAAGAGTTGGTGGGAGAGGGAGTATCATTTTGCATATGTTGGGCTGGGGGATGTTTTGAAAGTGTCAATTGAGGTTGCATGAGTTGTGCTGGGCGTTGGGGTTGAGGTTGCGTGTTTTGTGCTAGTCGCTGGGGTTGAATATTTTCTATTAGTCTCTGGGGTTGAAGAGGCATAGGTTCCTGAGGTTTTTGTTTTTCTGGTTGTGGTTGTTTTTTTTTTTGGTTTGAGTGTAGATGGAATATTTTTGCACTGTTTTTTCTCACCCTCTTTATCTGAATCACCAGTCCCTTCTCCTTTTCAAGTTAGATGTTTCCATCTCCTCAGGTTGTTTTTGCGGATTTTTGTTTTTCTTTTTTGAAGGTGTCTGGATTATTGCTGCTGCTACTATTGTCATATTAAGTGCTATTGTTGTACTAGGTGCTATGGTTGTTACTTCTGCTGTTGATGATGTTTGTTTCGTTGGGGATGATTTTTTCTTTTTCCCTTTTATCTGGGTCCACCCTTCTTTGTCGGGTTGGTCCCCTGTTTCCTGGTTTGCGTCGATTTTTATCTTTGTTGTTGTAGTAATAGTTGTAGTTGTTTTAGCAGTAGTTATTGTTGTATCGGTAGTAGCAATGGCGGCGGTTGTTTTGTTTGTGGCGATGGTGGTTTTCTGAGGGTAGGATCGTGAAAAGTGACCCAACTGTTTGCCGTTCCAACAAAGCGGTTTCCTGCCCTCGACGATAGCTGTCATCGTTGTGTCTCGGTATGATATGATATGAAGTATTGAATTGAACCCTCCCCTATCCAATATCATAGTGAATGGATAATCACCGTATGCAGTTCTATGCGCTGATGTAATTAGAGTATAGTCTTCTACGCCGCCATAAGAACTTAAATAGGCGGCGATAACGTCTTCGTTCAGCAGCATGGACACGTTACATACGGTGACCTTAATCCTTCTCTGTCCTCGATATTCTGGTTGAAGCCGGAAGTACTTTATTGTGATGTTGTTTGCGGCCAGCTTCTTTGCTATGTCTTCGGAAAAAGTACTTACCTGGGATGCCTGCGGTTTTAAGCACCTCTTCAAATTACTCATTTTTAAGGCTGGCAAGTCTCCTGGTCCTTAAATCCGTAACCACCAACGAAAGAGTCTTAGGCTCGACAGCCTCTACTAATTCCGGTATTGGTAATATCTCGTTGTCCTTAAAATACTTGGCGTATTTTGTGACTCTGTCGCTATCGTTGTCTGAAGGTGACTTTTTCTTTTTTTGTAATTGCGATGACCAGGAGACTGGTGTTGCCAGTGGCTTCTGTGCTGGTTGAATGGTATTGGCCGATGAAGATAATGATAAGTCTTCCGGCTTCGGGGAGGGTTCTATGTCAATAAACGTGTCTTATGTTAAAAGCGATATATGAGTCGTTGGATTAGGAGACGTTTGATTACGAGATGGTTGCTTTTTAAAAGGGCAACTAGGAAGAATGGTGTTCGAATGTTGTTTTTAAATGCAAATGTGATTCAAGCGGTGCAAAGAACAGTGAACAACGAGATAAAAAATGGTGGTCGTTTTTTTTTTTAAATAAACAAAAAAATCGAGTCGAGGTTTGACCCTCCTCAAAAACAAACAACAATAACAATTGTTTGAGGGGGTCACAAAGCAATAACGATAATAACAAGTTTAACAATAACAATAATTTTTATCAAAATTCACTTACTTTTCTAAGCAAAAAATACGTAAATACAAAAAATAAGGAGCGAGACTGACTTTGTTTTGCTGCGTCCTCTGGTATTATGGAGAGTGGTTGAGTCCATTGGTAGGTGATTCCGCCACAACAATATCATATAACCGTAGGCGAAAAATTCTTAAGAAACAAGTACACAAAAATGTGAATATATACGTACAATATACCCGATTTCCTAACCTCTTGGCATAAAATAGCTCTAGGAGGGATATAGTCAAAATCAATCAATCATCTTCAATAAACAAAGAATTAGTGCGAAATGAACAGACACAGCCATTTCAACTCATCTTGTCGATTTTCCGTGCAAATAATCTTCCGCCAAATGCATTTGAAGTATATCCACACCTAAATATACAGTTAATACCTATGTAAAATCCGATTATGATAAAAGGTGCAAGTCTCACTATAGGAAGAGTTATTTGCCAATGATATGGCTGATTGTCTCGTTCAAGTTCAAGCATCTATGTTTATAGTTTTTTTACGTGGAAGAATGGGTGCGTAATAAAGAAATAAACAAATTAAGACATTGCTTATTGCGCAAATTTTTTCTACTGAGTGTGCACATGCGCATGTTCGCCCTCATTGCCAACACAATCAACTCATACGCGTGTGGAGCATTGTGTTTATCTGAGTGGGTGTGTGTCTCGAGCCAAAACATAGATCACAAGTCATCGGGCACACGAGGATCGATAAATCATTTTTCTTTTCATCTTCGATCCCCTGCCTTCCCTTTCTCGCCATCTTCTCCACTTATACCTTCGTTCACCAGACATCACTTTCTATGCCCAAGAAAAAGTTGACGTGAAATGTTTGAATACGGAGCCGACTTCCCGGCTCATTCGTTCTTTTACGTCGTCGTCGTCGTCATTCGTTCGCTCTCTTCGTTTCGTACCAACCATAACAATGACTTTTTAAAAATCTCAACTACAGATCAGACTGGCGAACGCAGTTCGTGTACGTCGGTGTGCGATTCTACAAATAAACAATACCTCCACACTATCTCTTGCCAGGAACACCGCCGCCACCACTATTACATCCAGCTGCTGCTGCTTCTTTCTTGCCATCCGTCATCATGTCGAAGACTTATCTTCAAAGTTGGGCCTATGTCTTGACCGTCTTCTGAATATGTGGTCATCTCCATAAGCTAGAAAATCATTAGGCCCCACTTCCTGCTTTTAGTTTCGTTTTGGCTCATTTAAGCAGCGATTTCAGCTGTTTTTCGAATAGGGCTAACTTTTTGTCAGTGCATATGCACCAATGAACGGGATGCGTGTTGAGGGTGGGAGGCAGTGAAGTGCTATCGACGTACAATGCTCGCTTGACAGTATTGACGGTGTTGGGGGACGTGTCTTTAATTCTTTCCTATACGGATGGATGATTTTCCACACATATCAGTGAGTTACCCGACGTTCCTCGTTAGTGTTGTTTAATGAGAAGTATATATATATATATATATATATATATATATATGTCTGTGTCAGTCAATTCAGATCTCTTCCCACTCCAGTCCGTTGAAATTTATCTCACCCAATCACTTGTGTTATGATTAATTTTGAATTTAAAATTTTGACCATTTCTGATAATTTCGATTATTTGATTTCAGTTAATGTTTGTAACTGTTGCACAGAAAAACGAGAAATCTCAGCGCAATTTTGTTAGCGCAACACAGCTTCTAAAAAGACGTTGAGAATACAGCAATTTCCAGTTCATTGAGGCCACTAGTTTACGAGTATGTATTTGCCAACTCCTACGATACGATATAAGGTCAATTCAAAAGCAGAGTATAACAGGTTTGAATTCAAAGTATTCCTTCTACTAAACCGGTGTCAAAGAACCAGTCTGTCAAACTAATTACCCATAGTTGGATTCATACCTTTCCCAACGGCATAAACCCAATGTGAAATGCAAACAGCTTCGTCGAGGATTTGAATCTATTTCCTACATCGATAATCGTTACGCAACGGACACCTAAAGTTTATGAGTAATTTAAAATTGTATTTTCTATCGTTGGTTAGATAATATGATGTTGGCAGTTGACATATTCGAACGAAGCTTTGTTTGGCACGAATGAAGTTTACAATCACAATGTTTTGCAAGACAATTTTGTCAACCATCCTGCGACAGCTGTCAATCTGATTTCTTAGTAAGAGATTTTTTAAATTTAGTCTGGCACAAGACGTATAAAAAACTCACAAACAATATCATTGTGCAACCAATATAAGTATTGATAGCAACTCGTGCAAACTATTGGCTTTTTGTCATCGTTTTCTTTTCTCTCTTAAAACCGTGGGGCTATAAAAAAAAAAGAAGCTAAAAAGTCACTAGCAAGAACTCACGTGACGAAATACCAATGAATGAAGTGAAGTTTTCGGAAGAAATGAGAAGAGGTGAGAGAACTGACGGAGATAAACTAAGAGATCACGTGGATCGTAATGATTGACCCTGAAAAATATGTCTCGCTTTCACATTATATCGGTGCCGTTTTGGGGGTTTAAAATAATGGAAGAATTAAAAGAAAATTGTGATTATGACAAATTTAACTAAATCAAAAAAATATCAGTTGAAGTCTGGGAGTGAAGATACAGAAATACATGTGATAAATTTTTAAAAAATTTCGCAGTAAAATATGTAGAAGCAGTAGGCGTTCATAAAGATAATCATTTAATCTCAATTTATTGATTATCTTTTGTCTCAATTTAATGATTATTTTACTCTGAGGAGGTTAAAAAAAGCATTACATTCTGGACTACCGATTTTTAATTATGCAATCGTAGGCACACACACACACACACACACACACATATATATATAGTAACAATGTCAAATACTGCCCGCAACTCCGAATCTCATGTGCAACGGGCTATACGATTGTCAGTAAAGATTATTTGCTTTTATATTCATTCTAATTAGAATTGACTGTAAGATATATATGGAGGTCGGCTGAAAAGTTCATAGATTGACTAAGGGTGGCAGTACACCCGCTCTCACTAAACTTTGGGAAGATTCCACTTTCAATATGCAGACGATTCCTCTAGGCTATTTATGTTCTCGGGTGCCACGAATTATCAGCTATCCACCCATGTTGTGTTTTTGGTCCAAGCAACAGATCAATTGCTAATCGGAGTTGCCGGTCGATGAGAAGACGGATGAGACCGCAAAATAAATAAAGTAAAAAAAAAAGTCGACGCCAGCAGAGAATAAAACACAACTTCTAACAATTATGATATTTAGGAAAACAAAGTGTCTTTAAAAACGGTACATGTATTCATCCATCCCAGAGGATGAGAGTTTATTGTTAGAAACCCAGTTTACAAATTAACAGTCAGTCACAAGGCCTCTCAATTTATCATATAAGTTTTAGACTTTTCTATTTTCGCTTTCTTTAGTCTGGCAATCTCAATGGCGGTTATGCTTGCCTTCCTCAATCCTTATTTTATAAGCGTCGTATTATGTTAGGCCTTCTTCGCTTCTTTCAAAGTGTTGTATTATGTAAGGCTTTCTATACCAAAGGCAGCCTGGTACAAGGTCAAAAACTCAGAAACAGCTCGTCGGTTCACATTCTCTCTCAAAAGTCTCATATTATCTTGATCTCTTTTTGCTTCTCTATCTCCGCGGGTCTGGCAAAGGCTACCTCAAGGTGTCACATTATTCCAGGCCTCAGTTCGCTTCTTTCTTGAATTGTCTATCGGTAAGACTACATCACGTCCAAACCACATGTAATATGACTTTTCTCTGCCTCTTCACAGTGGGCAGTCCGACGCAAGGCCAAATCCCCGAGCGATGTGGAGTCTAGTTGCTGTCTTCCGCTGGTCTCCGCTGGACTCTCTAAGAATTTTCTCTCATATGAGGGGTGGTTATGCGTGAGGCTATTAATGATATCAACTTTCTCCTAATTTAGATTTCAGTTATTAATTCAACCCCTTCAACTCTGCTCCTTCCTTTTATGTCCTCTCACCATCATCAAAAGGTCGGTCTTCCCCAATGTGGAGTTACTACTAATTTTATATTGACATGATATTACATCAGAAATATTTTTAAGAAAAAAGATTTCCATGTTTAAACTTTTAAAAAAACGTTATTCCGAATTTCTATTTTGATAGCTATTGAACTCTTGAGTCAAATCTACCGTTGATTTCTGTTTTTACATCTTAGACAATCGGAATAATAATTCTCTGTAGCCATAACCATTCGCTTGCATTCAAACAATATATTTTTCCTTTCTTATCAAATAATACGTTTTAATGATCTATACTTCCCTTCAAAATCCATTTCCGCCAACCTACACTTTTGTAATGTACTGTCTTATTCTTCTAAAATTGAAAACGGTCGAATCTTCTTTTTTGGTTATTAAATTTATCCATCTAGGTCCCAGGGTTCACACAAGATACTTTTATGTTGTTGTTTTTTTTTTTACCAGAGAGTATTCGAAATATTGTTTTCATCTTCATTGTTATATTCACAACGCTTCGGCCATTTTTTCATCGTACAAGGAACATTGACTATTTAATTCTATTTCTTCAACCTTTCTATTCGCATATGTCAAGCGAGGATAGTATTTTCTTTTTCCAACAATACATGAAATTAGTAGTAATGAGATTGCAACAGAAAGGTAAGTAAATGTCCATCTTTTTAGGTTTTATCCTGCTCTTTGGCAGGTATTGACCACTGTTGGGATTTATGAGAAAGCGTTTTTATACAAGTTGTTTATTCACTTTCAAGCACACACACACACACACACACACACACACACACACACACACACACACACACACACACACACATAAGCACACACACACACACACACACATATATTTATAATCCAGATTTTTTTTCTTTCAGTGTTGAATCAAAAGCAATCAGATCCTTGTCCTTAAATTGGAATAATGTCCCCGTTCCAAATATTGAATTTCCTATATTGCCTTATTGAATTCTTTCGTGTGAAATCCCATTGCCACCAAAGCTGCTATTTAAGCGATTCCTCAATAATGAAAATCTCTCCCCCACCCCCCTCTCTCTCTCTCTCTCATTTTCGGTTAACTATTTCGTTACGACGGAATTTCTTTTTGCCTTTGTGTCTATATTAATGGTTCTAAATTTATCAGTTCCGATATAAAATCAAATCAATAAATCAATCAAAATATCGATTTATTTTGCTTCATCTTTCATATCAGCCCATTCAGTAAAATCTTATCATTTGTTATCATCATTCAATACAGTGTTCAATTTAATTATTGATTTGTTGATAAATCGATTAGGTTAAATAAACAAGTAGCTTGCGTATTGTTTATTTATATCATTAATATATTACCCGTCAAAAATTAAATGATTATTTATGAGTGGATTGGCATTCTTTTCTCGTATCAAGGTGTAATGTCTGTTCACTCTACCGAGAATCTAATTTTTTGCTCTTTTTATTCTTAATTTATTTGTTTGTTTATTAGTGTAATATATTTTACTAGATTTCCACGAATAGGATACTTTGATTCATGGCAGAAGTGCCAAGGAACGACCATTTAATTCCAGAGATGAGCACTCTTATTACTGAAGTTAAGAACTGATGAATAAAGAAAAACAAATAGAACCAAGTTGTGCTTTTCATTATATAGTTTTAAAGATTGCAATTTTAAAAGCTCAAACTAATCCCCTTTGTACGATATCAACTAAGACTGTATTAATCTAGCGTAAAATAATAATTATTTAGTGCCCAATGAGGATAAAACTCACTATACCAGCGAATAAGCCTGCCTGGCTAACTGACTTACCATCGTTTAATAACAGGTATTTAAACCGGTTTCAGTTTTATAGGACCTGTTTCTTGTTTAAAAAGAGTCTTCGTTGACCAATAAAGATAAAACTTTTAAAGTAGTTTCCCTAAGTTTGATCCTTCTTCCATGTTTTGTCATGCATGCGTTAGAATTAAAACATACCGGCTGCTTAAAGGTGGAATTCATCATGCAAAACAATATCCTAAATATTTCTTACTCGTATCTACCTCTCCGCCACGCCAAGGATATGACACAAGGTAATTTTTTTAAATGGAGTACAGCTAGTTTGAATTTAGAGATGCCTTGTCCAGGTTAAAGAACCCAATCTGCTTTTACCACAGCTGAAGGGGAAGGGAAACAGATGGATTCATGCCTTTTCCAAGCCACCAAGTTCATCTCCTAAAATGATAACTACGAGCACCTCACATTACGACAAATTTTACATATAACCAGTATGAAAACTTTGAAGAATAATTTCTTGAAGAATTTTTTTCCTTTAATGTTCATTTGTCTTGGTCAATATTGTTTCAGTCTCAATAGATTAGTCTCGTAGATTAGATATATTAGATATATTTTTGATATATAGATTAGATATATTTTTGTTATTCAAATGTTCATCTACATTTCATTTGATGATACTTAGTTATACTATAATTGTAAATGAGAAAATACCAATATCATTTAAAATCAAGTTAAGATCCCTATTGTTATCCGTTTATAACGGTTATAAATAGGGATCCTTATTTATAACGGTGTGTTGTATGCGCAAGGAAAGTTCGAAACGTTCCTTGTTTTTGCACAAATTGAAATTTTCGACTCGAGTTTCGGATGAGTATCTTGAATAGTAACGGAATTTTGACTATTGTTCTTTTCAGAGAATGAGAGATTCTTCAAAGTTCTGCCAAAGAAATACACAAATCTAGCAAGTTTTATTTAGAAGTGAAAATGAAAATTGCTGTCTTTTACAAGTATGTTACTGATGTCAATATCTTACCCTACTCCATTGGATGCTACAGATTTTCACATTATAAGTTTAAATGACAATAAAGAAAACAATAAAGAATTTTCTCGGTGGTCGAGACAGTTTCTTAATTCTTACCTGTACCAGAGGTTGATTTTTCATCCTAAAAAAAAAGACAAGATTTTGAATGATAATTTTTCAAAGCAAACAGTCTATTCACTAAGAAGTTTGGCACAATACAATCTATCTTTCAACCTTTCTCTTTCAACCGTGTATCAAACTAAGAAAATAACAAACCCGATAAATCCAACGTACCCCCCAAATTTATCAACTGTTTTATGTATCATGAGTTTTATAGAATTTCACTTTGTCTTGCATGAGTCGAGTATAAGCAGAAACGGCCATTTTTAAAAGGGACGTTTTCTTACCTGCTACCTTGAGAATCAGTATTTGATTTTTTTTTCTTTATATCTCGACTTGAACTCCGTCTACAAATGCAACTGTGAAATATGCAAAAATCTCAACAACCAAACAGGTCTGCATACATCAGATTACAAACACACGCACACACACACACACACACACACACACACACACATAGATAGATAGATAGATAGATAGATTTGATCCATATACGGGGACTTTAACCGGTAATACTACTCCATACGCAGGACTAATGTCAATTTATGAAGGGATATTCTCCGGGGCTGCAGAATTGGAGTTTCACCACCAGATGTAGTTTAGTTTCATACCCAAGACGCCCTCTTTTTTCTGAATGAGGATCTCTTATTCCTCTACAGAGGATACAATCAGCGTATTCTAAGCCTTGCAGACAGAATAGAAAACACGATTACAAAGAGATGCTGTGAGGGAATTTCTTTATACAGACCTTCGTTCCATTAAATTCATCCTATTAAATGACACCCCCCCAAAAAAACCCTCAAAAGTCTTCATCGTCATGATTCTATTTTAACTTCTACTATCTCCATATTGAACGGTGGTTCATTCGCCTAATATTATTAGCTTACATTTGGGTTTTGTCGCATATTCTAAAAATTTGAACTTCACAAATACTAAAAAAATCTTTATTCCAATTTATTCATATAAAATTTTGTTATTGCTCTTCGTTCTTTATATTAAAAAATATTTGTAAAAAAATCTATATTTGAATGCCGAAAATGCAAACACAATTCAATAACAGAGAAGTAAGTCTATCTTGGGTTTAGAGGTAAACAATTTATCTATAAGTTTTAGATATTTGATAGCTAATTGGATGTACTAAAAATAAAAAAAGGTTTATTTGGTTTGAGAGTCAACCCCAAATTGTTCACGTAAAATGTGTTTTTACATAGGCTGGCAAATAAACGTCGCTGGAAATAAATGTCAAGTACATTATTTCGATGACATATTTGCCAATGAAATGCAAAAAAATATCTTGCAAAAGAATTTTTTAAAAATTGAAAAATTAAAAAAATAAACAGCTATGAATTTATTTTGCTGTAATTATATTTAGGGGGTCAATCACTAGTGTTTCTAGCTCATGACTTTCAGTATCATTGTAGGAAATGGAATCAGTGACAAGGGTTCAAATCCTGGCGAGATTTTTTTACGTTTCACTTCACAATTCAGCTGTGGGTTAATTGTAGGGCAGATTGGGTTCTTTAGCTTTAGAAAGAGAGCCCGTATTGGAGAAGGAAAACTATGAATTCAAATCAACTCAAAAAGAAATTGACCTTGGTGTCACATCAAAGTCATGGCAGAAAGATTGGGTAAATACATGATTCAGTGGAATTACGAGGAGTAGTCGAAAAAATATTCTTCTAAAGCGTAGCAAATACATGATAAAACTTATAATTAGAAATTGTTTTCCTTTAGGTAAAATAATAGAAAAAACTAATTTAAGCTTTAATAATGTAAGCTGATAATTTAAGCGTTGAAATCTTACTCAGTTCTGGTCAAACAACTCGAATGAATCATCATTAACGAAACAAAACGAACTTCAACAATTAACAAGACCCAACAGAAAAAGTCTAGTGGTAAAAGAAAGTAGAATAAGAGGGGCAACGGTCAAAGGGGTGTCGTTTAAATTTTATATTTCATGAAAATATTTTAAAGTAAAATATCTTAAGAGAAATTAAATCAATTAATAAAAAGATTTGAAATAACATTTATATTTGTATTTTGTTTTATTTGTTATTCTAATTTATTTAGAATCTGAAAAAAAGATTTAAACAAATATTCAAAAAGTGTAAAAGATTCATTTGTTAGTCACAAAAAGTGTTTCATTCGTTTTTAACGCTAAAAAGTTTACATTTCTCTTTTAATGAACTCAATAAAGATGAATAAAAACATTGTTAAACAGAATAAATGGAGTAATTTAGATTCCTTTTGCAATGAATAATATCTAAGAAATAGATATTTCAGGAATTAAATTTCAAATTTGTACGATTTTCAAAATATATCAGAAAAAGATTATAATTGGTCACCGTCTTCAGTTTATAAGATATAATTTGTGACCAGTTTCACGGTAGAAATGGTTTACTTAATGGTAAACGTCAGCAAAAACATTTGCTTATTTATAAAGATTGCAAAATACCAGATTGGAAATAAAAGGTGAATAGGCAAATTAGTTAAACCTACTGCACAAGAACCGCTAAGTTGTCCAATATATGAGCAGCATGCAACTCGACACAAATCGAGAGAAACGGGAAGAAAGAGCATGAGAGAGGGGGGAGAGAAATTTAAAACCAATATAAAATCCCGAGTTATAAATGGCAATTAGATATACTCAGTGTTTTGCCGCTATAGAATTTCTGTTATGATCAAGATCACCTGCCAGAGAAATGGTTTATCTTCTAAAGCCATGTCGACAGCAACAAGCCTAACCCTCAACATGTGCCTATTATTCTGCCCTTGTATCAGTTTATAAGATCTTCAGTAAATATCTGTGACAATCAGAACTTAAGAAAGAGAAAAAGGATGCTTTCCATTGAACTTTTGTTTAGTAAATTAATGTCAAGTACAATATGGATATAAATTTTTTATACTTAGCTTGGCTTAGAATGGTACTGGGTGAAAGGAAAATTGACTTATAGGAACAAGCACACGCACATACATAAAAGAAATACGGAATTACTGGGGTTTACAATGAATATTCAGATAATATAAAAAAGCATCGATGAAAAAACTTTTAAAAAATTACAAACGTTATTGTGAACTCAAAAATAAAATAAACGCCCATTTGGGCAATGTACAACGCCAAGCTAAACTTAGGAAGTGTTGATAAAATAAATGTCTATAGGACATAAAAATACAAAAAAGACAATGATACCAAGAATGTACAAACTTGGGTCTTTCTTTGATAGGATAAACACTGGTACCAGTCCACATCTATATAGTTAATATTTTTGAAAATAAGAAACATACTGTTTTTTAGCAGGGATTCACCCAACAAAACATTTATGTCATATAAAATACGAAAATGTTTGCGGTGATAAATAATGGGATTCGTAAGAAGAATGTGCTCTTCATTAAAAAAAAATCTATTGTTATGAAATAGCCGAGGGATTTCGGTTCATGCCTTTGAGTTTAGTTAGGCTGAGAACCTTTCGGCTCAGCACATGGGTTGTTTGGGTGTAAGATTGAAGCAGGTGTTAACGCGGGTGCGCGCGAGCGGATGGAGGTGTCACTCAGATGTCATAACAGTCCGAGACGATACTGGGTGACAAGGTGCGGGTGACGTCACGCACCGGAAGCACGCGGAAGTTTGTGTGAGAATTTGAAGAAAATAAGAGTCGGGTTTTAGACACCAAACGAGAAGGATCGATTTTGGAGCTCGCAGGCGCAAGGCGAACGTGCGCCCGATGGGGGCCGCTCGAGTTGGGGGCCAAATGAATAAGACAGCATGGAAGATTGTGTCTCTCCTCCTTACGTCGAAACCTTTAACTCAAAGTTAATAAAAAGGTTTCGTACCTGAACAAGAAGTAGTTACGTGTTTTTGAGATTCCTGTTCTTTATATGTTCTATCGTTAATGAACATTACATGTCTATTTCGCACATGGCCATATTCGTGTATATGGCTACGCAACACTATGTTCTGAATCTTTCTTATATTAAAAGAGTATCGGTCACGATTTCTATTCCCAATGACACAAGATGTTTTTAAGTACAACTCTTAGCCATTTTTATCGCACAAAAATAAATTTCCATTAAAAAATGTTTCTGTGGTTAAATTGGAAAAAAGCATTTTAGTTGTCATATTAACTTTGCTGGGCTTTGCGCAGAGGCGATACCATAGCTAATGAGGATTTTCCGAGGCGTGGTTATTGCTAGTTGATTTTCAAAATTTGCATTCCTTGCTTTTCACATATGTTTAAACCAAACAGCAACATAAATAATTACATTTTCGAATTACCCACCGAGTTTAAAAAGCAATGAAAAAATGAATTTAATTATAATATCCAATAACTTACCGCATCTACGAAGTAAACTCTCTCCATGTGGAAGATTTGCGAAAAATAATCTTCCCATGTATTTACCTATGTATATTTTCAGAATAAACTGAGCATAGTCAGCACATACACACACAAGTGCACGCGCGCACACACACACACACACACGCGCGTATATGCATATTTTTTATTTTATCATACAACGTGGGAAAACGTTGCCCTCATTAGCCGCCATACAGGAGTGATAACACTGTTTCGGTAGCTCAAGGCGTAACTGCCTCTCCTGGCGCTACCAACCAGCTTTTGCCACCGGACTGGGTATTATATATATATATATATATACCAGCTCAATCAAAAGGAGAATTACACTGAACGTTTATCTTCATTTTTAGTGCCGTTTGTGATTTTTAAAGCGCATTTACTTTCGGCCGTTGATGTCATTACGCGCTTGCTGTAACCGTTTCTTGATGTTACGTAATCACACGGGAATGGTGATTCCGTGCACCTTTCATACACGCTGAAGACTTTTCCAATCTTAACTTTCCCTTCTGCATCTGTCGTCTATTCCGTCGTTTATTCGGTCGTTTTTCTTCTTTTTTAACTTTTTATGTGTTACTGCACCAAACCACTCAAGAGAAACGTCATACGAGGATCATTAAATAAGATTTCCAGACTTTTTTTTGTATGGGCACGTTTATTGATTGTACACACATGAAACTATAGTCCCCTTCGAATTAATCTCCTCCAACTGCAATGCACTTGTTCTACCGTTCCAATACTTCTGGAAGGCTGCATAGAAGTCCTCCTGTGTGAGCGTGTCAATGACCATCGTCCCAGCCTCTTTCATCTACTCAATTGTCTCATAACAACAGCCTCTGAGCTTAGGGAATAAGCAAAAGTCACAGGGAGCAAGATCTGGACTTACGGAGGCTGAGGAACTGTCTTGATGCCCATCTTGGTCAAATAGTTTGTAATAAGGATGGAGTTGTGGACTGGTGCATTGTCCTGCTGGAAAGGCCAGTGACCCGATTTGAAGAGTGGTGGCCTCTTCCCTAGGAATCTCTTCCTGAACTTCCTTAAAACCTCAACATAGTAACCCTAACCCCAACCCTAAACTTTTGGCCAATCAACTCTGGTGTATTGACTTCCTTACTCCTCCCACACCTCTCATCATCCCTCACAGACTCCCTGCCTTCCTTGAATCTCTTATGCCACTCAAAAACTGATGCTCGATTCATGCAAGATGCTCCAAAAGCATCCTGAAGCATTCCATACGTTTCTATGGCATTTTTCCAAGTTTAAAACATAATTTTATAGCATATCGTTCTTCTAAAGTGTCAGATTGCATTTTTGAAATTCACTTGCTGTAACAATCAGGCTTTAGTAGGGTGTATTCCAATTGCTGCTTTAGCTGTTGATTTGAACCTGAAATCATTAGAATAGGTCAGTCATCTCATAAGATGTATAGCAACAACATAGTGAATTTTCAAGAGTCTACGACAATTTTAAATGCCTGTACCAAAAAATTCTGGAAACTTATTGAATTCACCACGTATATAATTCTGCTGAAAGATATCATTTGTTGATCAATGTGACCCTCAAGATGAGTGGTGAGCAAAAAAGAAAGCTCCTGGTCTAAGTTTGTCAACGTAGCTATCTGATTTATCTTGGGCCACTGAATTCTTGGCTTGCTAAGAATTGGAGACATTCTTAGCAAGCCAAGAATTCAGTGGCCCAAGATAAATTGTCGCTCAGCAATGTGCTTCTGAATACACACACACACACACACACACACTTATATATATATATATATATATATATATATATATATATATATATATAGCATTTGATTTGGCATAAATGTTAATACAACAGAGTAAAAATAATACTTTGCAATGCGACACAATACAACAGTTAAAAATACTCTAAACGAATAAAGCAATTAGAAACTTAATAATAATAATAATAATAATAATAATAATAATAATATCCTCAAGAAGAGCAAAACGAGACGGAAAAATCTGGCAATGGCGTGAATCAACAAGTAAAAGACGATATATTCCCGCAAAGCTGTCTCAAAATGTACAAGATATCCGGCGAAATCATAAATACTATGGAAAACTGGAGAGTGAAACTAACAGTAAGAGAAAAAAAACCTTGGCTAAGGTGAAAATCCAAAGTTAGATCATCCAGGGAGATGCACTATCATCATAACTATTTGTAATAGCGATGATGCCTCTGAGTCAAATACTTAGGAAATGCACAGGGCGATACAAACAACATAAATCAGAAAAACATTCAACCACCATATGTACGTGAACGACATCAAACTATTTGCAAAAACTTAAAAAGAACTGGAAACCCTAATACAGGCAGTGAGGATATACAGTCAAAGTATAGGGATGGAATTTGGTATTGAAAAATGTGCCATGATAATAATGAAAAGCAGAAAACAACACAGGACGAAAGGAATAGAACTACCAAATCAAGGAAAATTAGAATGCTCGGAGAAAAGGAAACTTACAAATGCTTGGGAATATTTGAAGATGACACCATCAAACAACAGGAAATGAAAGAAAAAAACTAAAAAAGCATATCTCAGGGAGACAAGAAAACTACTCGAAACCAAACTACATCGGAGAAATCTCATCTGTGAGATAAATATCTGAGTTCTCCTCCTCGTAAGATACTCGGGACCATTCTTAAGATGGACGATTGAAAAATTTCAACAAATGGACCAGAGAACAAAAAACTCATTACGATGCATAAGATCTTACATCACAGAGAGGACATAGACTGTAGGTGTCTAGAAAAAGAAGGAAGAAGACGGCTCGCTATCCTTGAAATAGCGTCGATGCATCGATACAAAGACTTGAAGACAGCATTTTTTAAAAAGTGAGGAGAAGACTGATTACAGTAACTAGAAACAATACAAACATCAACAGAACAAAAATAACCAGAAAACAAAAATGGGAAGAAAAATAACTGTATGGATATTTCAAATGACAAACAAGCGAAATCTCATTCGAAAAAACTTGGACATGGCTAAGAAAGAGAAACATTTAGAGAGAAACCGAAACTCTTCAGCAAAAAACAACACTATAAGTACTTATTAAGTCAAAGCAAGAATATACAAGACTCAACAAAATTACAGATGTAGGTTATGAAGTGATAGAAACGAAACAAACAAATACATTATTAAGCGAATGCTGTAAGTTAGTGCAAAAAGAGTATAGACATGAGTGGGTTTGGAAAATGATCCCCTGGGAATTGTGCGAAAAGTTCAAATTTGACAATACAAATAAATGGTACATGCACAACACAGAATCGGTCCTCGAAAATGAGATGCACAAAATCTTCTGGGGTTTTGAGATACAAATGGATCATTTAACCTCAGCCAGACAGCCAAACGACCAGACTTAGCCACCAACAACAACAAAAAAAGAAAATCTGTCAAATAGTGGATTTACCGTCACAGCAGACCACAGAGTAAAATTAAAAGAAAGCGAAAAGAGAAATAAATATCTAGATCTTGTAAAGAACTAAAAAATCTATAGAACATGAAGGTGACGGTGATACCAATTGTAATAGGTGTACTTGGAACAATCCCCCGAAAATTAGCAAAGAGATTAGAAGACTTGAAAATAAGAGGACAAGTGGAGACTATCCAGACTACCGCACCATTAAGATCGGCAAGAATACTGAGACGAGTCCTGGAGATTTAAGGTGACTACCAAGGACTAACAATCAGCAAACGCTGGTATGAAAAACTTACAAAAGAGTAAAATAATATTAATAACAATACTCGATTTCTGCTCGTGCTCATCTTAGTTATAATTCCCCAAGGCAAATAATTATTAAACACTAATAATAGAGTATTTCCGCTTATTTATTTGCAATTAATCATGATATAAACTCGGTTTTTAAGTGGTATGTTTAATGTAGTTTGCTATATTTATAAATAGAGTGCTAGATATCGGTGACAGACCATATGTATCTAAATTCAACGCCAATGGGTTACTATCAGTTTCTCGTCAAGAGCACTTAGTCTGATGATCGCATTGTCGAAAAACGAATTGTCACCTAGCGCTGGTGACTCTTCAGCTTTGCTATTTTAAGTTACATATATATATATATATATATATATATATATATATATTTCCATATATATACATATATATTTGCATGTGTGTGTATGTATATATATATATATATATATATTTGCACGTATATATATTTATATTAATTGCATATTGCCACCTCTCTCTCTCTCTCTCTCTCTCTCTCTCTATCTATCTATCTATCTCTATCTCTATCTATCCCTCCCCCCTCTCTCTGTCTCTCTTGCTTCTTTGGAAGAAAGAAAGACCAAGTACAATGATGAACGTTCTCAGGATCTTTTTAGCGATCATCTCCCCTTTCAGTTGTTCGCAATAAGCGCGATACAATAAAAATGATCAACCTATTTATACCAAAGCATCCACATATAGAGAGTAGGCTTGCCAAAACAATTGACATATGTTTGTATTGTTTATCTAACCAAATCAATTCGTCTGACCGACATAAGAAAAATAGCGAATTTTGATGAATCGTCATCCATCTGCGTCGAGATCTCACCAGCTGGACAACAGTAAACAAAGCCTTTTTAGTTGACTCCCCAGCCATAGCCTGGGTGACGGAAAAAGTGCAAAAAACAAATGTGCCAGTTGTTTTTGTGTTTAGCTTTTTTAACGACTAAAGAGAAAAAAATTCGATCTTGCGTCAGCGTTGAATCTCTATGAGTCAGACTTGACTGTAGAGGGTATATTTCAAAAATCCAATATGGAGTTTAACGCTTGGAAAAGAGATGGATAAAGAAGGAGGATCGGAGTTAGCTGCCATTTGCAGCGCCCCCAGCGAATCATATAAATGAAATCGCACGTGCGTCTATGTGTATGTGTAGACATACAAAATGATATGCAGATAGATTCATATATGTATATGTGAGTGTGTGTGTGTGTGTGTGTGTGTGATGACTGCACATCTTGATAGCCGTCATATCACCAAAATTACAACTCAAACATCCAAATTAATAACTAATTCAACATGTGAAAATGTACAAAATCCATAAGATGATACGGTAGAATGTCATCCGTACGTCATTGGATTATAGTGACATATTATGATATTTATGTCACTCTCAGAGTTTACATAACTACAGCCCAGTGACAAGCATAGAAAGATAACTGGTGACAATGCAAAATGCAGGTTTTATTTCAGAGTAATTTCTCTTAGACTTTTCTACACTTAGATATCAACTCGTTTCTTTTGTTCAGCAATTTGTTTTCAGCAGATTATGGGATGCATAATTTTTCTTCCAGACAAAATCTGCAGCTATTGTTATGTCCTTTTTAAGCTTGGGCTTGTTTCACAATATACCATTTTGTTATGGGGGATTTACTCATTACCTCCCTTATATTTCATACATATTTACGTAATTTTATCTTGGAATATCTTCCGTCAGTGAAGCTGAAATTATGGCTGCATCATCTATTTTTCAATTCAGTTAAGCGGCACGTTGTTGTTAGCTTCATCTTTGGCGGTGGCCTAAGATATTACATTGTTAACTAAACAATTACTATTAAAAGGGTATCGAGCTCTTTCTTTGCAGTTGTATTTGTTATTCTCGTTATTATTTTTGTATTTGATATTTTAGAATTATACTACAAATAATTTTTCCTATTGTTCATAAACCAATAACTAATTTTTTAATAATTTTTATTAAACAGTTTGTTTAAGGTAAGAGATTATTAAAGTTTTTTCTTGAGAATATTAGGGATGGGGGGGTGAATCATATAATGTTTCTATTTCTTGTTCTTTTATTATTGTTGTTGTTTTGTGGGTAATTCATTATTTAGGACTGTTTCATAATCTGTTTTAGCTTTGTTAAAAATGTCAATATTGCTAGAATTCGTTGCTTGCTTCTGTACTCCTGTTTTGCACGTATGTTTTCTTATGGTCCGATGTGGGGTTGCCACGTGCCAGCTTTCAAATTTAATGTGACTTGGACACTTCCTATAAATTCAAGTGATGCTTTTTAGAAAAATCTTTACTATTTTTTCCTTGCACAAGCCACCTCATATTAACCTGCCACCATGGTAAAGTCCAAAGTTTTAATTGAATTCTTAGGTTATTTTCCATTTAAAAAATATACCAACGATTTCGCAAGTTTTATCGCCACAAAAAAACTTCCAACAAAGGATTTGTATTTTTACACCAAATTAAGTTTTAGTAAATAGGGCTTTTCACAATGATTCATATTTTTTTATCATCACGATACCGTTGTGCTAAGTTCAAAGATTTGTTAAGGATTGTCAAGTCATTGAGAAATAGAAATTTTTAATGTCAAACTGAATAAAGACGTATTTACTTTTATTATGGAACTATTTTATCAAAAGTTTTGTATTTTTTCATTGGTTCTCAGTGGTTCATCCCTCAGGATTGGATTAGATTGGAGAGGATTTTTGTTTTACGGCACTTCAACTTTGTAAGTCATTTTATACCAACTAGCGTTGTGGAATACTCATGGATGAAATTTTGGGATTATGGTTATTATTTGTTTGACTGTTTTGAGTTTTACAATGTTTTTAGTAGAGTTTGATGTTTTGAAAATATATTGTACTTTAGAGTATGATACAGAAACGCAAAAACGGACCCACACGAACAGGAGGCATGAGTACCCCAAGGTAGTATCTTGTCAGTCGTCTTATTTATCCTCTATTTTAACAGTATCATAGAAATAATCAACACGGGAATTGAAAAGTATTCGTATGTAGATGACCTTTCAATCATCTTCCCGTTTCTAAACATTCCATCCCTTGAACGTCAAATGAAAACTATTTTAATAAGATAGAAAAATGAACCAATGAAAATGGCTTCCGATTTCAGTGACTGGGGCTGCAGAATACACTGACCGCATCTCTTCAGGGGAGTAAGACACCCCTAATGAATGTCCTAGATATGACACTAAGCAATTTGATGGTGAAACTCCGTTAATACTGAAGCTCTAGGAAAGGTGTAGTACTCTTCATTGCCATCGCTCCCAGGTCCACTGTGACCAGAGTGGTGGCACCTGATGGGATTCTATTTATGGGTCAAATAGAACTGTTTGACATTTAAACAGTGTACTTATGCTAAACTGAATTGTTTGAAATAGAAATGTTTTTACATTCAACTGGGTGTAAACAAATGTATCTATAAAATGTGCCCGTGGTGTAATGGTTTAGGAGGTGCCCGTGGTGTAATGGTTATCGTCACAGGATATGGACACGGCGATACGAGTTCAATTCCTGGACAAGACTGATTGCATTTCACATAGCACTAATACCCTTGGGAAAGGTATGAATCCAATTATTCTCCCTCCAGCTATGGGTAAATAGTAGGACAGACTAGGTTCTTCAGCCTTGGTGAGGCAACTAGTCTAGGAGAAGGAAAACACTGAATTCAAACCTGCTAAACTCCGCTTTAAAAATTGACCTTGTGTCATATCCTGCCCGAGCAGAGGGGTTAGGTAAATAGGATCTAGAAAATGTGTATAGAAATCATATTTCTAATATATATGTATCAAAATGGATTTGGCATTAAATAACCTACAATGGTTGATATACTATAAAACCAAACCAAATCAATCCAATTTCCAGAAACTAAAACCATTAGTAAGCATTTCAAAATGCAAAGTAATGCCTAGAGTTTTACAAGTCTAACATCCTATCAAAACTTGACTTCTATTATCGACAATGCCACACGCAAATCTTACTTAAAAAGACTACGATCCAAACAAAACCAGGGCCTGAGATTAAGTCTCGGTGCCTTCTACACTATGCAAAGCGCTTATACATAGAACCCTCTTTATCTCTGAGAGAGGAAAAAACTCCAAACAATGCATCTACCAAAAACATAAATCTCAATGTACTCGATTCAACAGCAACAAACCAACAGCTATCAAATAGGATCATTTGGACTCCGCATCAAAGAAGCATGAACACCAGTGATCAAGACACTTGATAACATAGCACGATTTACAATAAGTAAAATACCTCCACGAACCTCACATAAACCTGACATTGACACAACCAAAAAATAAAGAATAAAAAACACAACCGAAAACCTCATAAGTTAATTTGAAAAACTAATACAAATACCTCAACCACAAATCTCTCTGTGCCGATGGATGAAAATTCCTGGACAGAACTAGTGCAGCAACCACTATTTGACAGTCACTAGACTGCCAAATAATACTCAGCTAAGTTGGATATTACCAAAAACTCAAAAGACAGAAAATTCATTTTTCCTGACTCCTTACTCGGCCTAACAGCAACTAAGAGAACACCTAAACCACGATGCACTGGCAAAAGAGGCTACGGAAATGACACAAGCAAACATCAGACTTCCCTACACAGACTATAAAAATAAAATCATACTATATATTTTTTGAAATGACTAAAAATATGGGATTTGTTCCTGAACAACATGAACATCAACCGACAGTTTGACAGGAAAACACAGCACCATTACTTGACCGAAGACAGGACATTGTGTTAAGCAGTGACCAAATCGGACATATATATCTCACACATACATAACTACTCAAAGCAGAAACTGCACCATTATTTAACTACTTCCTCACAGCCAATCACATCTTAATACATTGTAAAGAGTATAAGAAAACAAGTAATGAATATAATCATGTACAAAATCTCACGATTCTGTTCCAGAATGATCCCTCAAAATGATAGGCTACTTGGAAAAAGACCTTTCCAACACTTATAGAAGAAACTCAGATGCCAATTAAAGAGGCCCAAAGTTTCCGAAAACCTCTCAAACTCTTCAAGGTGTTTTATATAATAATAGCAGGCATAAATAGAACAATTCTTTAAAAGAAGTAAATTTCTTTCTAAACTAGAGATATCAACTTTTGTGAAAAATTGTTCAATCAAAATTTATACAATAAGATATTATTTATTACAAAATACTACAGCATTGAAACTCCCTGTAACCAAAAATACGATTGAACTAAAAAAAAATACACATAAAGAATGTTCTCTTTTTTGGACTGCTACATATCCATATTCCTTGCAAAAGCTAATAAAACTCACCCCCATACAACTAAAGAGACACCTCCAACTTGCACAACACTACTGATAGTACCAGGTCCATAGCCTTAGTTTTCTAGGCTGTCAACTCAAAAGAGCTGGAAACTAGACTCGTTTGACCTGGTGACAAAGACAAAGTTCCTTTGGCCCATGTGAAGAGCAACAATTGATGCCACTGGAATCAAAAGTAAAAGGCTCAAAATTTCGTCAATTCTTTTAGGTTATCATTTAATTATTTATTCAGTCCAAACATAATTGAATCTTATTCTAATAGAAACCAATTTATGCGCTATTATATAATAGCACTGTTGTCGGGGATACGCTGAAGAGCAATACACAAAAAGAGATGTTCTAAGTATGTATCCAACGATGAAGCTCCATTTCTGGAGAGGGTTGAGTCATGCCTTTATAACCACTAACTTCAGGTTCACTTTGTGGTAGTTCTTGTTAGATCTATGGGTCAAATAGATCTGTTGCAGTAGAACATTAAAGATACAAGTATGAGTTTAATTAAACATTTACAATTAAATCAAATTTCGATATTAAATAAACCATAAGGAGTTGACATGCCGTTAAACAAATCGACCAAACCAATTTGTGGAATACAGTATACGTTTTACAATGCGTTAACTGATTATTGGTTTGGTTTCTTTGTTTTTAATGGCATATCAACCTTTGTAGCTTATTTAATGCCAAATCCATCCTTTAGGAAGAACAGTAGTGGTACTACTTAACCCATAGCTGGGAGGATAAGAAGGTTCATACCTAGCACCTCTCTCGCAAGAAAACAGTAAGTGCTATATAAATCACAATACCTTACCCGACCCCTGTCTTAGCATAAAACTTCCTCATTCCCAAAGCCCAACACAGCCTCAGGCAAAACAACCCTCATCCTCATTCTTTGTAAAGAAGTGCAGCGGGGCAAGTCTGATAAAAGATCCAAGAAACGTTATGGATGCTCCCATGGTCAAAACTTTTGTTCGAGCAGTAAGGGATTATACCAGAAAAGTACACAAAATGATCGAGACGGCCAAAAACGCTGTCCAGATCGTAAAGTTGTCATATTGGTGGCATCAATCAGAAATCTAGAACAGACCTTTCAGTGTCCTCTGCCAGAAGGACTTTGGTACAATGATTTACACTGACTAGAATATAGGGTTTTATGTCTCTTAATCTTGCTAGTGTGAACGTGAAAGGATTGAGAAATTAAGGCTATACTGTGCGTACACTGGATGAACTGAGAAATCTCAATGCGATAGTAGCTGCAGTGCCGGAGACTCACTTCATTTACAAGAAAGAGTGGGTGCTGGAGATCAACTACGGCGTCTTTTCAGAATTTAGTTATCGTCTCAGCAGATGGGTCTCCTTGCTAAGTGGACAAACCTGGAGAGCAGGCTGGCTGTTCGTGGAGGATGTTACTGTGAAAAGCTTCAGATTCAAATTCTGGTTCAATAGACATACAATTTCACTCTCTCTTCGAGAATCTCACTATTGGCAGTAAAATAGAAGCCGTCAAATTAAAGCGATATTCTTTCGAAGATAAATCGTTTATTCAACCAGGAATACTCAGAATATTAAGAGAGGAAATAATAGAAGGAAGGAAATCACTGTAGAGGGCACAAATCTAAATAAATTTCTTTAATAATAATAATAATTGAATGGTTATAGAGGAATGACAAACTATAAACCTATTTACTCAGTTGGATGCCTATCCTCTACCATGTATTAATGAGATTGATAAACATAAATCTTTTAGCCCCCTGGATCCCAGAAGCACCTACACTTCGAAAGACTAGCTTTACGCAGCATTTGAAGCTTGCGGATAGTTGTACCAATTTAGACTAAATTCCATTTTTATCATTAAGGGTCTTCGGACTATTGTCTTCATCTTTATTGTTATTTCCACAACGTTTCGGCCGATATATCCTCCGGCCTTTCCCAGGTGTTTGTCGAACCTTCACGGAACTTCGAACTGCGTCCTTTATTGAATCCACGGGAACCGCCTGTTCTGATTCCGTTAGCCATAATCGGGTAGAAGTGTTAAGTATTCCTGTATTGTTACTCACCTGCAGTCAGGATTGAACCTGCAACGTCCAGATGATTATCTCCTTAGAAGCTTAGTGAACCAACACCTATAAACGTTAAGCTATGTGTCCCGCTGGACAGTTTAGAGTGAATTTTGGAGGCTTACAAACCCCACGGCTAACTCCCAGAGGGTCATAGGAAAATAATGACCTATGGAAGACAGAAAAGTACTTACGCCTACATTGACAACGTAACGGTGAGCGGTCATGACAAAACTGATCACGATCGCAGCCTAAAACGGTTCATGACTGCCGTTAAAAATACTTCCTTACACAAAACAATGAAAAGTGTTCTTACTAGGAGACGTCGTAAGCAAAGGAATTATGTTACGGACAGTAGATCCCTTTATTCCCCTAGTGGTATAAAAAGACACCTCCCACTGTGCCATTGTGATCTCACTAAGACAATCCGAACGTCCCATAGCATTCTTCAAAATGTTTTCGCGTTTGGAGCGACGACATTCAACGATAAAAAAAGAGGCTTATGCCATTGCGGACGCCTTAAAGAAATGGTGACATTACTCGATCGGCCGGCAATTTAGTCACTGACCAAAAGTCAGTTTCATTCATGAACAACCGTAGGATGACTATCAGGATAAAGAACGACGAAATAGCCTGATAGAGAACGGAGCTTTCTTGCTTTTTGTTCGACATCGAGTATCGTCCCGATAAAGAAAAGGTAGTGTCTGACACCCTTTCAAGGGTATGTAAATCAGTAAAGAGCACTAAATATCTGAAAATGCAATAAGAGCTGTATCATCTCAGCATCACTACAAAGCTACATGTAATCCGTAATCAATTTTTTTTCTCCCTCCAGGACGTCAAGGGGATTGATAACAAATATCAGACGTATTTGGTCATCAAACCATGATTCTGTGAGATTATGTGGCTATTCGTTGTGTTGGGTGACAACTAAAACAATTCTTAATTGAGTGAAACCTGGCTGTAAGTCGAATTACGCCGTATAATCCCTATGGTAATGCTTTATGCTAACTCTACAATGGAATTATATCGACCGTGATCCTCAAACGCCTAACAAATTGGGAATAGCTGTTGCCTGAGGCTCTGTACACAATCAGACCTCTATTGTGCTCTCGCTCCAATGCGACAGCACATAAGAGATACTTTAAATTTCCGAGACGAAGCTCTGCTGGAACATCTCTTCCCTCGTGGCTTTCAGTCAGGCACTGGTTTAATAAAAATGCACATCCATCAGAACATACACGACCCACCGTTGAGAGATGTGGAACGGCTGGAAGCGAACCCTAACACTACACTCTCATTCGGCACCCCTATAAGAGTCAAACAAACGTATCGCTCAAAAACCTTGCGTTCAATGAAGAGGTGTCTGGTCTGCAAGAAAGCTTTTCCTCTTTTGAACCAATAAACTTCCAGATTGATTGTACAGATGATAAGCTACTTGTGGATTCTCCTGAGGAACAAAGCCCAGAAAATATTGAAGTCTCCCCAAGGCTCTAATATCAACATCAGAACAGCTCCATAGAAGCGAAAATACTCAAGCACAGACGTAAAAACTTGCTTTTAGACTCAAAACGTTCAACTTTGAATAGGAGACAGAAAAGAATTTGGACGAGATACTTCAGGGCAACACACTGAACAGCATCCGAAGTCCAAAGTCCCTGATAAGTAATAGCTTTGACATTCCAAACGATTTAGCAAAATCAGTATCTAACGTATGAACAACTTTTTGAACATTAATTTTACTTTAGTCAAAACAAAGAGTTAAAGTTAAATGTTTAATCACTTAATTCCCATGAGTTAATATGCCAATAAACAAATAAACCAAACTAATTCATAGCTTACAGTATAGGGTGTGCACTGCATTTACTATTAGGGATAGTAGAGTTAAACTGAGATGCCATGTTCCCTTTTGTTGGGTGATCAATATCATTAGACGGAAATATGAATTACTTTATTCGTTCTTAATGAATAAAGTTATACAAAACAGTTTGAAGCAGTGATTAATTCACTCTAGTTCAAACGAAAATTGAAAATGGACAATGATGAAATCCAGTACTCCTTGCTAATGTCTCAAAATTTTCGATGAAACTTTATCAATTATTATTAATTCTGGCACTTATTTCATGTTATTTCTGTTGTTTTAATCACAAATCCCAGATTGTCATTCTCTAATCATAAAATAAGCTGTGGGTATCAGAAATAAAGAACAAGCCGCTCTCATGTTTGGAAGGTTGTCTTTCCGTGTAAGCCTGTAATTTGGAAACGAGGACCAGACTGTTGAATCATTCAAATTTAGCTATTTACATTTATCAAATAATCACAAAATGACAGTATTGGAGTAGGGAGACAAAGCAACAAAAATAAGATGAAATAAGTACAACTCAGAAATTAATTTATCTATTTTTTTGCTATTTTTTCTTTTGCTATTCTCACTGGGCGGCAGCTATTTTTAATTGATATCATTTTTGCGTCTAATATCAAATCTTCCTTCAAATGTTTTACAACCACTTATTTTGTCTCGTCACTCAGTCTGATTTTTTTGACATGTCTATAAAAAGCAACAATTCAATTATTTTATACAAAGAAAAATAAGGACATATCTTTGTCCTTAAGCGCAAATAGAAAGTGCAACAGCTTGAAGCATTAGAGTTGCTGAGGAAATGATGATTTGTACGGTTAGAATAAAAAAAAAAAACGGAGATGCTCGAGAGATTGTCCTTCCCGTTTGATTTTTATAAAAATGAATCACAACAAAACGATTGATAGTTATTAGCCATATGGACACACACACACACACACACACATACACACAACGATAATAGTAATAATAATCGGATATTTGAATACACTTCCAATCGGCATTCAGTCATTTCATCACTTTTCATGTAATAATCATTTCAAAAGCAAAACTTACATAGAACTAATAAAACACATTCTCTTCTTTTATTCTTCCTATGTTTCTTTCTCTCAATATATCTCTCTTCCTTTTACTTTTTCTTTCTCAATGATCCAAGTAGATAATTATCTGGTCTAAAGCAGCAATTCTGCCAAGGAGGCGCTCGTGGTGAAGCGGTTATCGTAGCATCGGCTACCCAAGTTCAAATCCTTGACGAAACTGTTTGCATTTC
The DNA here is from genome assembly GCA_963585895.1 of Sepioteuthis lessoniana. Classification (NCBI taxonomy): domain Eukaryota; kingdom Metazoa; phylum Mollusca; class Cephalopoda; order Myopsida; family Loliginidae; genus Sepioteuthis; species Sepioteuthis lessoniana. Next base: position 19,603,061 of record OY757937.1, on the reverse strand, counting down.
ACATAGCATTAATACTCTTGGGAAAACCTACTATTCTCCTTCCAGCTTTAGGTTAATATTATTAATCTGGTCAGGGATTTTTATGTAACATGTCATTTGTTACTTTGAGAAGAGCGGTACTGTCTAGTAAATCCACTTTATCCCAAGATAAAAGAAAATTACTCTGTTTGACATTCCAGCGATCAAACAGGTGATGGGAAACACCAATGTCCACATGACAATAAGATTTCGTACAATGGGATAGCAGTCTCAACTCGTTGGAGTCTATTTTTGTTTTGAATCCCTCCAATTTGATCTTGATTCAGATCAAATGAATTCAGTGAATATCGTTTTATTATAGGTCACGTTTATCGTCTTTGGAAATGGAATCGGCAACCCGAGTTTAAATCCTGGACGAAGTTGTTTGTTTCATTTCAAGTTAATACCCTAAGAAAAAATATGAAATCATCTTTTCTTTCATCCTAACTATGGGTAATTACTAGGACAGACTGGGTTCTTTAGCCTTGGTTAGACAACTATTCTAGAAGAAAACTCGGAATTCAAACCACTTTTACTCCACTTAAAAAGTGACCTTGTGTCACATTCTGTCAGTGTCAGTGGGGTTGGGTAAATACATTCATCATAAAAGTATGTTTACTGCGCATAGAATATTATACAAAGGTCATATATTTCTTGGCTAGTTCCCCAGTGTACTTCCAAAAACCACAGCATCGCCTGACCTATTATGAAGTTAGGTCAACAGATGACACTCGAATTATTCAGTAAGTACAACATGATCTAACATATCCGATTTATTCCACCAAATTTCTGCTCCCTATCATACAAAAGTTATTGATACAGAGGAAATAATTTTATTCAAATAAAGCTGGTAAATTATGTATATTTATTTTAACGATTTGATCCAGCTTATTTGTCAGCAGCATTAAAATCTGAATCAGTCTTTAATTGGTCCAGGTTTTGAGTAGGATTATTCTACAGACATCTCGTTTCTCTAGCAATGCTTAAAAAATCAGTGAGTTCAGCTCTCACTGGATACTCCATACTTCTGGCCTTTTGAAAAACTAAACTAAGGTTAATAAATGACAACTATAAATACTTATTAGTAGTATCCTAATTTCTTGGGAAGGTAACTGTACTAAATTTGACACAAGACTCCAGTCAGATGATAATTCTTGAAAGTGAGAGAGAGAGAGAGAGAGAGAAAGAAGGGCGAGACAGAGAGTCCTACAATATTTTTATTGACAACTGATACTTTCATCTTTCAAACACAAGAGTAGAACTGGTTCTTTTGGTCTTTTAAAACTCAAGATCCGAATTAAAACAAGTATTTTAGTACGGTTTGGTTTGATTATATAGCATATCAATCACTGTAGGTTATTTTATGCTAATTCCTCTATACATATATATCAAAGATACATGTGATTTTATTGATAACATTTTTAAATGAGCCTAAGCTCATTCTTTGCACATAGAAAAATTGTTTCAAGTATTTCTATCTAACACAAAAAATTCTATTTATTATTAATCATTTGTTTGCATACAGTTAAATAGCCATACATATACTATTTTTAAGTAAATAGTTTGTGGGTAATTTCATTTTTAAATGAGTTAGAACTAATCTGTTTGCGCATTAATTTTGCTATTATTTCTACACAGTTAAATAGTTTCAATTATTGCTATCAAGTACTAATGATTCTTTTCAATAGTTATCATTTGTTTGCAGACACTGAAGTGGTTACAAGTATTGCTATTTAGCACTAATTATTCTATTCTATTGTTTTGCACTTAGTTAAATGGCTTCAAGTATTACTATGTAACACTAACAATTCAATTAAACATCAATCATTTGTTCATTTGTTAATTTGTTAAATGATTAAACAGTTCTATTTATACCAATTCAATCTAGCATGTCATTTGTTTGCACACAGTTTAAATGTCAAATAGTTCTATTTGACCCAATAGAGAGGACCCTACCAGGTTCTACCACTCCGAGTCTGAGTAGACCTGAGACCAATGACAATGAAGGGATACTCCACATTTCACAAAGCTCCATGACTGGAGCCTCACCATCAGATTGCTTAATCTCATACTCAGGACACTTGGGTGGAGTCTTACCCCTCTGCAGAAATGCAGTTGGTGTATTCCACAGCCCCAGTCGTGTATATTGGTAGTTGTTGCAATTTTGGTTACAATAGTTGTATCATGGAAAGTGAAATAATCTTTTTTCATGTTTGTATACCTTCATTCTTATGTTTCTCTTTCAGTAAGTCTTTAATTCTCTCTCTCTCTCTCTCTCTCTCTCTCTCTCTCTCTCTCTCTCTCTCTCTCTCTCTTTAAGAGCAATTAACCACCTGTAAATTATTGGTTAACACTCTGTTCCCCCAGAAAATAAATCATATGTTTCACTGTAACAGTTTTCTTTCTTTCTTTCTTTCTCTCCGCTAATGGTTCCGTTTGACGGCAGCGTCACCTAAATTCATAGCCCATCTGCTTATCCTCCTACGCTATGTTTTATTGAACAGAACAACAAACCGGTCGCTAACGAAGTCGCTGATCGGATTGTTGATGGATGAGACCGAACTATTGAGGATAAAACTCAAGATGCCAGCAAAAAACAGCACACAAATTCGCAAAGAAAACAATAATTTTTTTTAGTATATAGTCTAAAATGATTACATTTACCAACCTTTCCCAGCGGTTAATTAGTCTATGATTTAACCGTTAAATTCTTAGTATTCGGAGTCAGATGCAAGGCCTATGGTTATCTGTTTTTTCGCAACGGTTTTCAGTTTATAAGCTATCAGCAATTCAAAGTGTCAGCTTCGGAAGTTTGGTATAAGGTCTCGGCTCAGGAATCTCTCAAAACGGCGTGGAGTCTTGTAGCTGCTTTTCACCGATCTGCTTTGTGAGTAAAATTTTCGGTTTTTATTTAATTTGGTTCCGATTTTTGGGTGGTGGTTTGTCGATATTAATAATATCGATTTCCTCCAAATTTGAAATTTAATTATTGGTTCCATATTTTCGCTCCGTTTCCACGCTCAGTGATTGGCTTCTTCTTACTTTCACTAAATAGGCGGACATTTCTTCTCACCTCTTTGAGATTCCATCTGACTCTACTCCTCCTTATTTCTGTCAAGTGATAAGGGTGTCACAAAACGCTAATTTGCAAAACAATTTCACGAAGAGAAAAAAAAATCTTTCCTGGGCACTTAGAATCTAGGAAAAAAATAATAATTTCAGATCTTCAGTAAAGTTAACACCTGTCATTCCGTCAACTGTGACCCTCATCGACCTGTCTGCCAACGAGATTTATTTTTGATAATGACCAGATGCCTGTCAACGACTCATCGATATCTTTCCCGACCTTTCCTCACAGAAATAAGTCTGTCGTTTGGATTCCGCTAGTCAAGTACTGAGGACAATTGAATCGTACTTCTTAATATTTTTCTTTTCCTAGCAAAAAATCATATTTCTTGCCATTCATTTTGACAACACATTTGTTTAGTCAAAACAAGTCTCGTCTCCATTTTTCTTTTCCTTTTTCTTTCTAAAATAACAATTCATATTTCCCACTTCCGCAGGAATACTGTTTCTCTCTCTCTCTCTCTCTCTCTCAAAAAAAAAAAAAACCAACAAAAAACAAAAAAACAACACACACACACACACACACAATCCGCATACTCTTCCTTCTTTTGTGATTAAACTGCTCTAAAAAGAACCCATATATATTTTTCTCACTTTCGTAATGTACGTTCAAAGATATATCTAATCATTTCTATATCAATAATTTGCTTTTCGATTAATAAATCTACATGAACAGGACTCGCAGTGTTACACTTTTTCTGTTTCTTTCTTTTTCCATTCCGTAATGTTAGAATGCTTTTACACACTATCAAATATATAGACCGTCTTCGTATACTTTTACCGCGTGTCATTTATTCAGCTATATGAAAAATCGACCTCCATTTCTGAATTCTTCCTCCTCTAATTCTTTCACAACAAAATTATCCTTTGTATAGTCTGGGTATAAACTGCATCTTATAGTGAGATATGTGGAGTGTAGAGAACTCTCTCCTTGTCATTACTTATTGGTCCACTCTGATCCGGAGTGTTAGTACTTGTTAGGGTTTAATCTAGGGGTAAAATTCGATATAGATAAAAATCCTACGTATTCGATTGGACCGTGTGCAAAAAAAAAAAAATTTAAGAAACAACTACACAAAAAGTTTAAATATGAACATACAATGATTGTGATTATCTAAACTTTAGGCATAAAATAACCCTAGACGAGTTGACATACCTTTAAAATCAATCCATCAATCGAAAATCTTTTTCTTACACGGAAAAACAATTACTTAAGATAAAGCCAAAACCTGAACAAAGCCGTCAATTATAATATTATTTTTATAGTTTATCTGTATATTATCTATAGTTATTGTTGAGTCTTGGAAATCGCGTGTTAAGCCTTGGGATTTTTTTCCAAAAATATATACAAATTTTGGGGGAGCATGAGCCCTAACGTTTTGTGGGAGAGGGGAAGGGCAGCGGTCATGCTAGACTATATTGCCTAAGGAGCCCTAGCTAGCCACATTCGCCTACCCAGACACACAATACAATAAGACAGACCTACATCGACATGCGCGCTGCATTCGCCAAAATATCGCATGAGAAGCAACTTAAAACCCGTATGCAATGAATGGTTTATTTACAATATAATCATATATGCAAAAAATGATAATGATGGGAAAAGGAGAAAAACCTCAAAGAGTACATTGGTAAAACAAGGATAAAACCACGTTGGGTAACCCTCCCTTCCCCCTGTCTATGATTTGGAAAACCGGTTGTTTTCCGGTATCCACAAGGACCGAAAACAAACCAGACTATCCCTATATGGGGAGCGGGTCTAAGCTTAATGGGACAAAAGAAAAGCTGGGAAAGCGTGCAGCAAAGAATAGGAAGCATGGATCACAGTAATTGTTGCCGCTTCTGTTGTTGCTGTTGCTTCTGCTATTGCTTTTGTAGTTGTTGTTGCTGCTTCTACTGTTGTTATTGCTGTTGTTGCCTTGTTTTGGAGAGGTGGGTTTCCTCCCTTCAAAGATTACCAGGGTCCAATCTTTTTCTTTGTCGGGATGTTCTTCAGGCTCCGGATCAAGCTTGCTTGGTGAGGTTGCCGGGGTTGCTGCTGTTGTGGGTTTGGTGGTCTTTTGAGGGCAGGATCTTGCAAAATGGCTTATCTACTTGCAGGCCCAACATCAACTACCACCATCCTTGTAGGCAATGATATGAGGGATGGTCTGGAAGCCCTCCCTATTTAGGCACATATCTAATATGTAGTCACCGTGTGCCGTCCCAGCTGCCGATCTTGCTGGCAAAACTTTTTCCTCGCCGCCATAAGAGCTAAGGTAGGCCGCAAGGACATCTCCATTGAGCTCGATCGAGACGTGGCCCACGGTGATCCTTCGGCCTTTATATTCGGACTGAAGCCGGAAAAACTTTGTTGTTTTTGTGTCCCTGGCCAGCCTTTAGGCTAGATCCTCTGAGGGCAGCAGGACGTCCAGCATGGCGAAAATTTGCCTGCAAAAGTACCGACATGGGACGCCCGCGGTCTTTAAGAGCTCCTCGAAGGTCTCTTTCTTTAGCCCGGCCAATCTCCTGGTCCTCAAGTCTGATATGAAGATGGATAGGGTTTTCAGCTCCACTGCCGTGACAAGTTCTGGTATAGGTAGGATCCTATCTTTTTCGAAGTATTGGGCATATTTGCCCACCCTATTCTTCGCATAGTCTTCTATTGTTTTTCTTTTTTGAGACCATGAAGCGGGTTTTATTTGTTCAGTGGTTCTTTGGCCAGGCTGGATAGTGCTGGCCGTAGACAAAGTCTTTTCAGCTGGTGTCGACGATGTTGATGATACAGTCGGCTATTCTGGCTTCTGAGAGTGGGCTTCCCGGTCATTTGTTTCGAAAAGGTCTGGTTGGACTGAATTTTTGTGAGCAGCAAATTGATATGAAACTGAATTTTAAAAAATTGAAATGAAAAACTGGTGTCAAGCGAGGAGTAATTCGAGTGAAAAAAAAGTGTATAATAAAAGAAAAAGAACAAAAAACAAACGTGGTTTGTCCCGCCCCAAAACAAAAATCAAACGATAATACTTGGATTGTTTGGGGAGGGTCACTGATTTAACAGTAATCAGAATCAAGTCCCAAGTGCCTGAGGTTTGCTCTATTTATTCAGGTGTCTCATTTGCATACCATGCTATAGTTATTTACGAGAAATTTGGCACAAGGCTACATGTATTAGATTTCTAGTGAGGGTCGAATAGACGACTTCCGAGTGATAAATCTGAAGGGTTGATATCCTATTCATCACATAACATTGTGTCATATGCCCTACAGAAAGCCACGATTATGTGATCAGTGATTGTGATCCATTTGTATCAACAATTGCAAACTTGACCAATAATGCTTATCATATATATATATATATATATACACACTTGTTTTCATCTACTTGTGTATTTACAATAACCGAAAAGTTTCCTTCGATTCCTATCGATACTCCATTGTCAAAATTCCTCACTAATAAAGGATTCACCAAAATATATTTACCTCGGCACTTTACTACTAATACTTAATGCCTCGTGCCAAATTTAAATCAATTTAAGCTGAAATGTGTGCTACGATCGATTTTTAGCAATCCTCAATCTTATATTACATTCCTGTAATTAAAGGCGATAAAAATGTTAACAAAGTCGAATAGATTGATTAATTGATTTAATTGCATGTCAACTCGTCGGTGTAATCTTATGCGTTAAGAGGTTGTGTACATAGTACATTTATATCAATATTTTTTGTGTATTTTCTTAAGAGCATTTTGCCCTCGGTTATATGATATCAAGTATTCATATCGAATACAAATAATTTGTTAACATATATATTTGATCCATAGATAGTACAACCACTCAGGGTCAGGGTGGATGATGATCGTACTCTTCTACAACGATACAGTCGGCATATTCTAAGCCCCATCGACAGAGCTGATTGTCCAACAGAGAAAAATCAGGGTCGATCTCAGTCACGTGGCATGAATGCTAGGTTTCCCCAGGTGACCTTGACCGATTGACAAGACACACCTAACCCGATCCGTACACTGTAAAATACCGCGAGCCGAAGTGCGCCCAGCCGTATTAGTTTACAGCACCGCTCTAAATAGTTCACGGACTTGTCCATCCAGTTTTTGGAGTCCGGCTTATGGTCGCACTTTTGTTTTTCGTATTGGTAACAACTTTACAAAAAAAATTTTTTATAATCATGGCAAACATTAACTCAGCAGGGGACATATTCGATGTAGTACTTCTAATAGGTGTCACCCGATACCCTTGCAGGAATTGCTGTATTATTTTCTCCTCGTTATTCACACCTCCAGACTTTTTAGAGCTTTTTTTGCAGGTGTCTACAAATCTTTCCGCCTGGTCATTACTTTTAGGGTGATATACAGGGGTTATAATATTTTTAATAGGAAAAGCTTCTAATAATCACCAGCTATGAACAGACTTGCATTATAAGAAATAATTTCGTCTGGCACACCATATCTTTCGAACAATTCATGCAAGAAATTGCTACCGTAGAAGTTGCTTTTCTATCTTTGAGAATTTCTGGTTATTTGGTAAAACTATCCACTTCTACCAAATAATGTTACCCATTAAATGGTCCCACAAAGTCAATATGCAACCTAGACCATGGCGTATCTACTTTTAGCCACGAGTTTAACTTTATTAGTGTTGATTTTGTTGCCAGAGTACAGCCTCGATAGTCTCTCAGTTTTGTCTGTCTTCATACCCGGCCAAAATGCACAAGATCTCACGAGAGACTTCATTTTAGTCATCCTTGGATGCCCCGAATGGAATTCACTAAGCATTCTTTTTGCAGTAAACAAGGGATAACGACGCATTCTGCGTACATTAACATCCCGTTGCAAATTGAGTAATAATTGTATCCAGACAGATATGTTCTATTCATTTCGAATCTCACTTGATTGTTCACTTTTTTATAAAGTTGTCCTTTTTTTTACTTTACTTTTATTCCACTGTCACCAGTAATTTGTGTACTTAGTTAATTAACGTCTTATTTTACTTTGGTACTTCAAAGCCGCAATAACTGTGTCTTCTAACGTTTCGTAGTATTTCGGTATCAGACTAGAAAGACTGTCAGCGTGGCCCATCTTTTTTTTAAGGTTTGTTGTAGGGTTTTATGGCATATCAACCTTTGTAGGTTATTTAACGCCAAATCCATAAATAATCTGTTCTATTTAAAACAATTCAGTTTAGCATAAGTACACAGTTTAATGGTCAAAAACATTTCCATTTCTAACTAATCAAGCAGTTCTATGTAACAGCTGTGAAGTGAAGATCGATCCAGGACAATCTGCACTTGATCCGCGAGGTCCTAGAGGGGATAGAAGACGACACGGAAGCCGCGCTGATCAGTTTAGATCAGTCCAAGGCCTTCGATAGGGTTGACCATCGGTTCTTGGCGTCTGTTTTGGAGACTACCGGATTCGAACCGGAGTTCCGCAGATGGATTAGCATGATGTACCATAACCCTCAGGCAGTGGTGCGTTGAAGCAGGTCGGCCTCAACAAGTCGCCGGGACTAGATGGTTTGCCCTACGAAGTGTACTTGAGGATGTCGCACATGTTTGTGCCTATTCTGACGGATGTGTTCAACCATTGGTTCGCCCTGGGAGCCATCCCTGGTAGCGTTACCAAGGGCGTGATCACATTGCTGAAGAAAGGTGGCAGGCATGTTTGGGAGGGTTTAGATGACTACAGGCCCATAACTCTGCTTAACACAGAGTTAAAGATTTTGGCCCGGGTCTTAGCGAATCGTTTACAGCTTGTCATCAGTGATCTGATCGGCCCCGAACAGACCTTTGCTGTGAAGTGAAGATCGATCCAGGACAATCTGCACTTGATCCGCGAGGTCCTAGAGGGGATAGAAGACGACACGGAAGCCGCGCTGATCAGTTTAGATCAGTCCAAGGCCTTCGATAGGGTTGACCATCGGTTCTTGGCGTCTGTTTTGGAGACTGCCGGATTCGAACCGGAGTTCCGCAGATGGATTAGCATGGCAGTGGTGCAGGTGAACGGAAGGCGTTAGAGGGCATTCGCGATCGAGCGTTCGGTCCGGCAGGGGTGCCCCCTGTCTCCTCTTCTCTATGTCCTCGTGTTGGAGCCCCTCCTGCGCAGGCTTAGGGATGAGAGGACAAGTCCGTCCCTACGCGGTGTCCCCTTTGCTGGCCCTCTTTCGGCAAGGGTTTCCGCGTTCGCTGATGACATCGCAGTCTTTGTGTCCCGCCGTCTGGATATAAAGGCTGTGAAAGAGGCGGTTGTCGAGTACGAGCGGATCGCAGGAGCCAAGGTCAATTTTGACAAAAGCGAAGGTTTGCGGCTTGGTGCTTGGAGGGGTAGCAATACTCTTCCAGGGCCCTTCCGCTGGAGTGACGGACCCATCCGCATCCTCGGGGTGTGGTTCGGGCCCGACCTCCAACTGGAGCGAAATTGGTCGGAAGTACAAACCAAGGTGAATGCTCAGGTGGGAATCTGGCTTTCAAGGAGGTTGTCCTTAAAGGGCAGGGCGGAGGCGTGTGCCACGTACGTCTTCCCTCTGATCCTTGACCGATTGGCTGTACTTCCTCTGCCTAAGGCACGTCGGTTGGCACTGCAACAATCCCTTTCCAGATTGCTCTGGGGAGGTGCAAGGCCGATGGTCCGTAGGCAGGTCTGTATCCAACGTACACGCAACAGGGGTCTGGGTATGCCTGATCTGGAGAGCCACTGGCTCGCTGAAAGACTTGCATACCTCGGCCGGTCCTTGACAGGAGATTCGGTGTGGAGACGAAAGGCGAGTCGGACTTTTCCTCGCTTCAAGTCAGACCCAAAGGCTGAAGGTCGACGTAAGCCTGTGGGCGAAGCACTATTTGTCTGCGAGTGCCGAAAAGCCCTTCGTAACCTTCTTGGGTCCAGTGACCTTTCACGGCCTCGGAAAGAGCTATATCGGGAGTTAGTGGTGGGTTCCGCTTCTGATCCTCTTAGCGAGCGGCGAGGCTGGACGGCGGAGGAGATCCGCTCTCACTGGAATTGGGCGCCAGGATCGAGCTTCTTGAACAACTCCGAGTTCTCGCTCACCTGGCGACTTGTACGGAATGCGTTACCCCTTCTCGGCTAGAACTACAAAGCGGGCCTGGCAAACATGCCTGATTGTCCTCGCTGCAGCAGTGGATTAGAAGAAACGGCTGAGCACGCCTTCTACTACTGCGAGCGAGTTCGCCCGTTTTGGGATCACGTCGGGGAGTGGACGGCTCGCATCGAACCCAAGCAGCTCGTGCTGCTCGACGTTGGTTACGTCGTAGACAACGTTCTTCCTCCGTTTCATGGTGAGAAGCGTGTGGTGTTTCTCGCGATCCTAGCTGTAGCTCGAATGGTGATTTGGATCACGCGTAAGAAGGGATTGTATGACGATGCAAACTTTTCTCATCGTGATCTGGTTTTGTATTTTCGGCATCAGCTGAGGGTCAAAATCAGATGCATTAGAAAACGCTTGGATCGCATAACATTCAACAGAAGGTGGGTGAATGCAGCGAGCCTGGTCGTAAGAAAGGGGGCAACGTTGGAGTCATCCTTCCCTCCTCTGCCTGCCCATGGCGTCTATGGTACGGGTCCTTCGGGACCCCACCCCCGGTAAGTAGGCAAAGCTTCTTTTATTTTTCCCTTGTAACCTAGTTAGCAGTATGTTGTCGGTCATTGCCCCCGTCATCTAGTCATTGGTATCCAAGATCTTCCCCATCCCCATTATTTTTTCTACCCTAAACCCGTATCCCAGGCCACTTTTACTGAAGATCTTGAACATTCATATGTATAAAAACCATATTACCTGCTTGTATCGACCTATACCGCGCCCGACCCTTTATTTCTTTTCTCCCTTATAGATTAGGATCCCAGTCCCACCTAGGGCAGGTCCGACTTGTTTCCGGTTCTTTCGCCCCGGAAAACAGTCGACCTCCAATTTTATAGACGGGGGGATGGGAGGGCAACCAAACGGGGGTTTTTTCCTTTGTTTCTTTATTTTTGTATATATTTCGGGGGTTTTCTCCCATCCCCATCATATGAATTCATCACAAGTTGTAAATAAAATCATGCATCACTTCCGGGGTTTTAAGTAGGCCGTTCTTCATAGTGCAAAAGTGGTATTTTGGTGGTAGCAGCGTGCATGGAAACGGCTGAATGACTATATATATTGTATTGTTTGAATGGGTCGGCGATTGTGGCTAACTAGGTTCCCCATAGAATCTTTTAGTCAAAGCAAGACCGCTCCTTTCCCCTCCCCCCAAAACTTCAAGGCCTTGTGCCTTCATTATTGTAATAATAATGAAATAAAAAGCAGTTGTATGTAACAATTCGGTTAAGTGTAAATACAGTTTTAATGTCGAAAAACAGTTCTATTTCAAATAATTCAGTTAAGCATATGCACGCAGTTTATATGTTAGTACGGTTTAATTGTAAAAGTCATTTCTATTTCAAACTATTCAGTTTTACTCAAACAATTCATTTTTGCATAAGTATGCTGTTAATTCTATTTAACCCATAGATAGGAACCTATCAGGTGCTACCACTCCGGGCCAGAGTGGACCTGGGAGCAATGGCAATGAAGGGGTACTCTGCATTCCCCAAAGCTCCAGCATTGCTTGAATCTCACTATCAGATTGTTTAGTGTCATATACAGGTCACTCGTTAGTGTATTCTACAGCCCCAGCTGACTGGGCAACTTTTTTTAAGGTACTTATTCTATCTGAAAATCATTGCCAAGCAAAATAGTATCCCAACGCTGTATGGACGAGTATTCATTTTTTTTACCCAAAAACAGAAATAAGTGGATGTCTCTCTGTAATATGAATCGTCGACTATGAATAAATCTGGAATTTTTTATTCAAAATATTATGGAAAAACCCCTTTTTCAATCCGACAGTAATTTTTTAAGCTGTAATTAATCCTCAACTCGCGTGTGCAACGGCTTTTATGCACCCTAATTTATCTTTATATAAAAGCACAGCACCAATACCACCATTGCTCGGATCACTCGCGAGAATCAACTCCGCCATTTGATCAAAATGAGTAAGGAATAGCACTGACGTCTTTATTCTTTGAAAAGTTTCCTGGTATTTTTCGGTCCAATTCCATTTTTTTCCTTTCGAATAGTTCATTTATCCGGGCACGCAAATTGTGCATATTATTTATATTGGTAATAGTTTGCTAACCCCCAAAACGCTTGTAATTCTGCAATGTTTTTAGGGGAGGGCATATTCCGGATCGCAGTAGATCTGTCCGGGTGGGTCTTTGACCTTTTGTATCGACAATTTGCCTCATGTATTTAATTTTTATTCACGCTGTGTTTGAACCCAAATTCACCAATTTTTTAAATACTACTTTCACAGGAAGCCTGTGTTGCTCAAATGTTTCACTTTTTATAAATTTGACGTCTAAATACGCCACAGCGAAATCCAATTCAGCCAACATATCAACTATTTTTAAATACACAAGGTGCTACTTTACATCCGAACCTAAAACTGTTAAAACCTGTGAGAGTGTTAATCGTAAGCAACTTCAAAGTTTCTTCATCGACCATAACTTGTAGGTACGCGTTGGATAAGTTCAGCTTTGAATGTACTTTATCGCCGTTTAGCTTTGCAAAAATATCTTTGACACTTGGTAACCGATATTCATGTTTTTAGACACTTATTAATATCAGTTCGAAAATCCGCGTAGACACGTATGTTTGTTTTTTTTTTTTTGTTTTTGTTTTTTTATTCTTTTTGATATAAATCGAAGTTGCTGCCCTTTCGGAGTTTTGTACTTTTGAAATAATACCTATTCGTTCCAATCTATATAATTCCTGGTTTATCGAATCCATTGCAGCATATGACATAATACTTTTCAGTTGAAAATTGGTCTCGCATTCTCTTTAACTAGTAACTTAACCTTTGTTTTGGTACACTTGCCAAGACCTTCTGAAAAAATATCTGGGAATTCTTTTTCATATTCTTTAATTAAATTTTCAAGCCGATCGTTTGTATTGGAGGTGGGTTTACTTTGTTACAGAAAGAATTAATTGGGAAGTCGAATAATGCCATCCAGTCAGTACCAAACAAGTCTGACATATAAATCAACACATAAGCTATTTTTCCACCAAATGAAACGTTACATATGATTTCACCCTTGAATAGTATTTTTTTACCAGTTACACCTCTTGCAAATTTTTCGGTGTGTGCTAAATTCGGTTTACCAATTTTTTTTTTTTTTTCGTTTTCATTTATAATTGAAAGATCACTCCCAATGTCAAGTTGATAATGAATGTTGTAAGTATTCATTTTAATATCGATGAATTTTCTTTGCGAATCGTCGCTAAGTCTTTTGGCAATCACTACATTCACGTATTTTTAGTCGCGTCGGACCTTTTTTTCTTCCTTCAACAATGTGGACTTATGTGTCCTGATTTCCCATAGAAATAACTAATCTTACTTTTAAATGGACAATCTCTTAAGAAATGTTTTAAATTTGGTATTGTAATTTTTTTATTATAATCGGTCCAGGTGATAACTCTTCAAGTTTAAATTTCTCGTATTCCCTATTTACTACACCAGCGTATGTAAAGAAATGTTCATCCTCCTTTTTCATTAAATTTAAACATTTCCAAATCGGAAGACTTTTCACTAAAAATGTTCGTTTGAATTTGCACTGTTTCATCAAATGAAACTTCGCCCAGCTTTCATTAAACTCCTTGTCGCCAGTTGCTGTATACCGGAATCTACATTGTTTCGGTATATTAATATATACGATTTTGTAGTTGTAGCAGAGTGCTAAGAAATAGGTATAACTAAAAGGTCTCCAAGGATACGACTGATTGTCTCCTCAACGAAAGAGAATGAGACACAAAGCCTTTTAAAGTGGAAGCAAGACACGCAACGAAGTTCAAATGAGCAGCTGGCACAATAATCTCTTAGTCTGGTCGCTATTCCACTAAAGAAGGGCGCCTAAGACGCCAGGCAATAAACCTAACCCTGCCAAAGCTGGTGAAAATCTTGGGGACATCCCCCAAAAGCCAAGGGAGTTATCGATCTCAGTTGACAGAGATGAATGCTAAGCTTCCACAGCATGCATGTTTGACCGACTATCTCGACCAAGCAAAGTGTACCGAGAACTGGGGTGATTCCGCTCGAACCAGCAGTAAATAACTAATCATGGACCTATTTATTATGAAGAAAGGTATAAGTTCGTTCACAATAGAAATGCAGTCTTATCTCGGATTTGAACTCTTGCCGCCAAGTCCATTTTCTACGACAATAACCGTTACACCACTTGTGCTTATGTGTTGATTAATATGTCAGACTTGTTATTACTACAAATATGTAATTTTTCATGTACCTAGGATGAAAAAATTCATGGAATAAGTGTGTTGAATGCCAAGGTAACTATTTTGAAGAAAATGATTCATTCATTTGTCTAGGTCAATATAGTTTTAGTCTTAATACTTTTTGAACACACCTCGTAGATTAAATATATTTTGTCATTTGATTGTACATGTACCTTTTTATTTGTTTCTTCTTTATGCATTTTCTGTAAAGCATTATCCAAATCTCATGGTTAACCCAGTACCAGGCCATTTTCAGCCACAAGCAGGATGTGACCCAAGGTCAGTTTTTAAACAGAGTGCAGCTGGTTTGAATTCAAAGTTTTTCTTCTTCTAGACTTGTCTAACCAATGCTAGAGAACCCAATATACCTTATGTTAAACGAATTCGGTGTATGTGTACATGTATCTTGAAAAAAAACGTTATGCAACCCTTTATGTTTCACTGAGTCCCTATGGCCTAATGGCTAATGTACTGGTCTGTTAACCATGATCGAATACAAATGTTAAGCTATATTAATTATTCCTTGTTATTTTCACCCTTAGTTAGGACTGAATCGGCAACATCCATATTATTTCACTCAGAACTATGAGCCGAACGCCTATATCCGTTACACCACGGATCCTGCTGAAAATTTTGGATTAATTTTGGGGAACTGATAAACCTGATATTTTTATCTAGACTTTGTATGACTACTTTGAAACTTTTATTCTTCAATGTTCCCCGTGATTTATTATCTTCACTTCATACGATAAGAGTTTTTCATTTCATATATGGTCGGCCAAACCCGAATTTTTAAAAATTTTACCACGTACTACTTCTTTTCGATGTTCCTTTTGCCTTACTTTTAGATGGTGGTATGTCTTGCTTTTGTATATTTTACAACAGTTGTATGTGATGGAATATACGCAATTTTTGATCATGTTGTCTTCTGTTGATGGCTTGACTCAGAAGAGATATTTTCGAAGAGATGACCCACTCCTGAATATTGTCATAATATATTATGGACTGTATATCTTTTGAATTTTTTCCGACAAACTTTTGATATAGGACAGACCGACTGTGGTGAATTTTCGGGTATTGTTCTCTGTCGTTCAATCCAGATTTCTTGGAGCTGGGTTGTTATTTCTGTGGAGGGTATCTTTTAAGCCATTCATTTTTCTTTGTAAGTACAAAGTTTGACAGGAAGGCTCCTGAGTTCGACCATAAGGTTCCTGAGTTCGACAAGAAACACCAGAGGAAGGCCGAAGGGCACATCGGCCGAAATGTTGTGTATGTAACAACAAAGATGAGAACAAAAGTCTGGATACTTTAAATAATACGAATTATCAAGAATAGATTTGTTTTGCATAGGGGAATGACCTCTTGGTCTGATAAGGGAAGTTAATTGCTTAATGTTCTTCGAATAACTAAAATTTGGAGGCAAAAAATGTCTGGTTTAGTTATGAAATTGATTTTATTATTTGTTTGTTTTTCCATGTTTGATGTAACCTTGAGTAGCTTTGCGCATGTCATAGGTTATTTAGCCTTGGAAAGGCAGACAGAATAACTCTGAATTCAAACTAGTCATGGCAGAAAGATCGGGAAACTACATACATGATTTAGAGGAATTATCAGGAGTAGTTGATAAAAAATGTTCCTATAAAACATAGCAAATACGTTATAAAATTCATTATTAGAAATTATTTTTCTTTCGGGAAAAAATGATCGAAAAAACCTGATGATATAAGCGTTGAAATTTAACTCAGTTCTGGTAAAATAACTCAAATGAATCATTATTAATCAAACAAAATAAATTACAAATAGAATCATAAAAAAATGACAGGTTATAATTAAGAGAATAGATTTTAACAAATATTTTTTGCAAATTATTTAAAATGTTATAACTGATTTTTATTCTCAGAAAAAAAAAGAACATTTCATAAATAAATGTTGAGATAAAACCAAAATAGCATCCATATATTTACGATTAGAAGAAAAACGCAGTTTTATTTTGTTACAGTAATATATTAACTATTAGGCGAGAAAAAGCAGAGTAAATTTGACAAATTTCTCTGTCAGTGGAAACTTTTTTTCTTTTTGATTGCATTGTTCTTTTATGCTATTGCAACCAAAAAAATTGAGAAAGGTCCCCTACACGCTGAAATAAGTCGCAATTATTCTCTCTCTACAATAGAAAGACTCACTGAGCAAGTTGGGACAATAATAAAGAAAGGTTGTTTTTTCTGACCTTGAAATACTAGAAATACGCCAGAAAACAAATAGTGAATCAAAATAACAAGAAACTAAAACAATAATTGGCACATTAAATAAACAAGAACAATCTAACCGAAATGAACCGCCAACTAATAATAATTGAAACTCCACACACCCAAACCACACAGAGCAAACACAAGAACAAAAATTAATTTCAAAAATTTGAAAAGAATTATGTATGAAAATGTTGTATACTCATAATCATAACAACACAACGAAGAAGAAAGACGAGCGAAGGCTTCTCTAGAAAAATATGTACCTCTCAATTTATTTGCAAGGTTCGAAAGGGTTGTGTGGGGTTCTACTGTGAGAGGGAGCTGGAGACCGAACATAACTGCAACATTTTGACCCCCACTCTTATGGCCGTCAACGTTGTGTCTTTCTCGTTCTCCAGGGCTGCTCAATGTTATCACCAATTTCTCTGGACCCCAACTCATCAGGGGGCCCCGAGGGCCCCTTCGGCCTGGCGTGGCTTTCCCTACCACATCTTCTCCAACCGCAACTGTCTGACTTCTGTCTTGACTGTGTTATATAATAGTTCAACGCCCACTCAATCGCCTACTCGATCTTTGGAATGACATGTTTGATCGTCATCAAGCGGAAATAACTGCACTCTCTTCCGGTGCATCAGTCTATGAGTGTACCATGGGAATTTTAGCTTGTCCCATTTTGTAAGCCAATTTCTGCCCACGCGATTTCCTCTCATAACTGCCATTGGAATGTGTCACTTCCTTCTGGTGCTTCACTTTGTAATGGCAAGTTTGGCCGGGTCGAAGGTCAAAATACAACAAAAAGAAGATCACATTTCCATCTCTAAGAAACATAGACCAGAGAACAGTCAATAAATGAATTATTAACACATATCTCAACGAAAAAAATCACGGGATTAAATAAACTAATCTATGCAAGAGCATTATTAGTCTGTGAAAAAATCAGGGTTTCCCTAAAAACACGAACAGAAACTCAAAATCTGGATAGGAAATTCGACTAGAAACGCTGATAAGAAATCTACGATAACAAGCAAAAATGATAAAACAAAGGAAAAACGCTGGAAATTGTTGGAACAAAGACGAAAAGCAACAATACAATACAAATTGAGGAAATAAATCAAAAGGTACTTGCGAAAGAAGGAAGATAAAAAGGTATCGAGACAGGGTAAAACAATACAGAAAAAACAGGACATTTCAAAACAACGAGAAAAAATTCTACCAACAAGGGGAGATAGCACGAAGACATACCAACAACCGGATGCAAAGGAAGCAAAACAAGTTTGGAGTAAAATATGACAACCTAAAGAACATAACAAAAAAGCCGAATGGATAAGCAACATGGGAAAAGAGTAAGAAGGACTCGAAGAAGGACCGAAAGCAAAAAGACTCATCAATTCACTCACAACAACACTAAAAACACCAAATTGGGTCTTTTTGGATCAAAACGGAACACTAAAATACAGTTCAATAGTTTCGACTTCGTTTTTTTATTTTTCATTTTATTTTTTTTATTTCTTTCACTCCTGAAGAAATCATCAAAGAGAATAATACAACAAATAAAAAGGATTAATAACCTGGCAAGTCCTCCTCGTAAGATACTCGGGGCCATTCTTAAAGTGGGCCATAGAAGAACTTAGACAAATGGACCAGAAATTAAGAAAACGAATGACCATGAATAAGGTCTTACATCTCAGAGATGACGTTGATAAACTATATGTGTCAAGAAGAGAAGAAGAAAGAGGACTTACCATAATTGAAGATAACGTTGACGCATCGATACAACAACCCGAAGACTATATGGGACAGCGTAGAGGAAGACTGATTACACCCACCAAGAACAAGACTGAAGCACAAATATCAACAAAACAAACTAAACCATAAAACAAAAATGGTAAGGAAAACTACTCTATGGATATTTTAAGCGACTTATATGCGACATCACACACGAGAAAACATAGACGGAGCAAAGAAAGGGAAACATTAAGAGAGAAACCGAATCTTTTCAGTACAAATAAACACCATAATAAACCATCATATTAAAGCAACAATAGATATGTAGGTTATGTGGTAAAAGAAACAAAACGATCAATCACATAATGAGCGAATGCAGCAAATTAGCACAGAAAGAGTATAAGACTAGACATGACTGGGTGAGCAAGGTGATTCACTGAGAATTGTGCAAGAAATTAAAGTTTGACCATACAAACAAATAGTATATGCACAACCCAGAATTTGTCCAGGAGAATGAGACACACAAACTCCACTGGGATTTTGAGAAACAAACGGATCACCTAATCTCGGCCAGACGACTAGACCTTGTAATAATAAAAAAGAGAACATGCCGAATTATGGACTTTGATGTCCCAGCTAACCACAAAGTAAAATTGAAAGAAGGGGAAAAGAAGGATAAGTGCCTCGATCTTGCTAGGGAATTGAAAAAACTGTGGAATAATTATGTTATCATTGTAATCAAACATAATACATCATTGTAATAAAACACTTTTCTGTGATTTCTTTTAATGTTTGGACGTAGGAAAATTTATGAGTTCTCGTTTTACTCGGATGTTGAAAGAAAAGAGAGCAAATCGACCAATGCATGACGTGTATTTCTTCTTTTTAGTCAAACAAGGCAGCCATTCCATCAGACCACCAACAACAACTACATTGAAAACACCGCAATATTTTAACACCACCTATTTTGCATTCTCTATTCTGACGACTGGATCATTTTATATGTTTTGCACGGCTATAAATGGTAATCTAATATGCTATAGCTGATAAACCACGAGTATAATCTTCCCAGCAAAATCATTGCAGTATTTATCTCAAAACCTCCCTATCACACACACATACCATCCAAAAACATTCAATATATCATTATCCTTGTTGAATATTACTCTGTTTATGCTCATTCTGAACGCTTTTTGTTGATTATTGTCTTTGGTTGGTCAGTACTTGTTCGGATCATTCGTCTGCGTCATTTTCTTTGGAAGAAGACAGGCTTTTGTTACAATTCATTGCAATTCATTGTTCTTTTCTTATGATCTATCACGCTTCATGCTATTTTAGAATATTCAGTTTTCATAGCGCTTACCGAATTGTATAAAAAACGGAACACTCAAATACAGTTCAATAGTTTCGACACTGTTTCTTTTTCTTATTTTTTAAATATTTTCACTCCTAAAGAAATCATCAAAGCGAATAATACAATAAAGCTCGCGCCAATGATTAACATTTGATTTGGATATTTTTACTATGTTGGCTATTTCCTGTATAACATTAATTCTTCACAAGTTTTGATTTGATGGTAATCAAACTCACTTTACATGACAATACCCATTAAATATTGTCGGTTTTCATTGCTTAACGAGTAAAGTTGAATGCTTATTGCAATACATTACTCTAATATCCTCCCTCTAGATATGACGTTAAAGATCTGAATACACAATTGTTAAATTATAACAAGGTGATCATTCTGGTACTAAATGAATCAAATTCTAGTACTGTGGATATTTTTGACATAGATTAGGTCGCTGAGTTTAGAGATATGCATAACAAATCCGAGGAGAAGAAGAAGAAGAAGAAGAAGAAGAAGAAGAAGAAGAAGAAGAAGAAGAAGAAGAAGAAGAAGAAGAAGAGTTAAATCTAGGTTATCACAAAACAACTATGATTATTCGTAAATCAATAAAAAAAAATTTAAAACGTACTAATCCTTTAATCAATAATCTGAATCTATTTTTTTCCTTTTAACACTTTTTATGAGGTGAACAGAAATGAATGCAGATTTGTATTCAACACATTAAGTTTATTAGTAGGATTTTTTTTCGATGATCCTCACCTTAAAAGTAACATCAGAACAAAAAAGATGCCAATTTGTTATTGCGACTTGTTGATTTTCAAAATATTGGCAGGCGTTGACCTTTGACTATAAAAAACAACAAGTCATAAATTAACATGTAATGGTTTATGGCTTATTTACTAATCCTTTGCGAAAGAAAAAGGAATCTAGTGCAAAATAGAGATATTACAAGCTGGTGGATTTGAGGAAAGAATGATCATGCAGCGCCCATCTTCTAAAATTAATGTCTTGCGGTTTTTAAGGTATTGAGAAATTGGTCTTTTCCAGTGTTCGAATCCAGATTGCAAGCATCAAAGATAAAATTGCTACTATCCAATTTGAAGTAAAGAATATATTTTCTAAGCTTATCCTAGTCTGACACAAGGCGAAACTACAGGGACATAGATGATAGGTGACTTAGTTTGGTTCTTAGGATTTCAAGCATAAGTTATGGACAGACAATGAAAAAGAAACAAAAGAATCACATTCTTCTTCATTATGTAGATAGATTATTATTATTATCATTATTATTATTTACTCCTTTAGAGTTTTTAACATCAGCGTTTACTGATGGTCTTTCATAGGAGTTTGAGTGACAGCAAGTCTCCTCGAGTCTCCATGGTTCTTCTCAGTATTCTGGCCGTTCTCAACAATTTTGTAGTTTGGATGGTCTCCACTCGTCATCCGACTTTCATTTAGTTAGTGTACCGAGTTCAACAATCACAATTGGTATAATCGTCACCTTCATGTTCCATAGATTTTTAATTCCCTTGCAAGGTTGAAGTACTTATCTTTCTTTTCACTTTCTTTCAGTTTTATTCTGTGGTCAGCCGGTACAGCAAAATCTACAATTTTGCAGGTTCTCTTTTTCTTGTTGATTTGTATAAGGTCTGTTCTTCTGACTGAGATTAGCTGTTCCGTTTGTAAGTCAAAGTCCCATAGGAGTTTGTGTGTGTCATTCTCCAGGACAGCTGCTAGGTTGTGCATATACCATTTATTCGTATGGTCAAATTGAAATTTCTTCCACATCTCCCAGTGGATCACCTTGCCCACCCAGTCGTGTCTAGTCTTGTATTCCTTCTGTGCTAATTTGCTGCATTCGCTTATTGTATCACCACATAACTTACATTTGCTATTTTGTTGCGTCTTATCTATTCTCGCTTTGATATAATTGGTTATTATGGCGTTGTTTTTGGGCTGCTATTAGGAGAGATTCTGTTTCTCTTTTCAAGTTTCCTTTTCTTAGCCACATTTAGGTTTTTTCGTGCAAGATATCGTTTATTAGTCGTTTAAAGCGCCCATGGAGTTGTTTTTCTTCCCATTTTTGTTTTCTAGTTATTGCCATTTTGTTGGTCACCGTATTGTTAGTATCGTTTTTTGATGGTTGTAATCAGTCCTCCTTCGTGTTTTTCTATGTAGTCTTCGAGTTGTTATGCGTCAAAGTTGTTTGGCTGCTAACTCTTTCAAACCCGTGTCGTCCATTGTGTCGGCAGGAGGAACGTCCGTCTCCGCTGGTTCCATACCTGCGTAGAAGATTTAGGGCCTCCACTTTTTTCTAGTCATTTTTAATTGCCGTAGTCATTCACCCGTGGCTGGCTGACCAAAATCTAGTGCCTTGTCCTAAGTCACTCAGAGGTCAGATTGGTGTTTCTATAGATACACTCTCCACTTTTTCTTCTTATGATTTTTTTTTCTTTTCTCTCTCGCTCTCTGTCTCTCTGTCTCTGTCCTTCCCCAGAAATTAGCCTCTCGTTCTCTTCATGACTTAGGCCTACCATATCACGTTACATAGCGAAATCGAACTAGAATCCCATGATCTCGGTATTGAATGAACATTTATGTTGCCAGCTGCTTTGAAAAAACTCCGTCATTGCCGTTATTGTAGGCGTAAGAATGCTTCTCAGTTCTCGTGTCTTAAAATCACGAAATTCCATTGAGAAAATCCAAACAAGAATTTAGCCAGTCGGCTGGGGCTGTAGAATACACCGACTGCACCTCTGCAGAGAGGTAAAACCCCTCCCCGATGAGTATCCTAGATATGACACTAAACAACCTGATGGTGAGGTTCCACTGATGCTGGGGCTTTGGGGAATGCGGAACACCCCTTCATTGCAATTGCTCCCTGTTCAACTCTGGCCCGGCATGGTAGCAACTGATAGGGCCCTATCTATGGGTTAAATAGAACTAAACTGCATACTTATGCTAAACTGAATAGCTTGAAAAAGAAATGTTTTTGACAATCAAACTGTACTTACATTTAAACTGCGTACTTATGCTAAACTGAATGAAACTGTTTTTGACATCGAAAATGTACTTACACTAAACTGTATTGTTGGAAATAGAACTGTTTTGACATTCAAGTATGTGTAAACAAAATCTGTACTTATACTAAACTGAATTAGCTGAATTATAACTGCTTGACTAAACTGAATAGCTTGAAATAGGAATGTTTTTGACAATTAAACTGTACTTACATTTAAACTGCGTACTTATGCTAAACTGAATTGTTTGAAATAGAACTATTTTCATAAAAATGGATTTGACGTTAAATAACCTACAAAGGTTGATATGCTATAAAACCTAAACAACCAACCAACCAACCAAACGAGAATGATGCATAGTACATTTAATGAAATCCCCAGCACAACAACCGTTTCTGGCTAGAGTCCCACTAATGCCAGGGGTGAAACGAACATTACTACTTTCGATAAGAGCGCTATCTTATGACACATTCTTAAACACAATGATTTGATTATCGGTTGCGACATGAATGCTCAAATAGACGAAAACGGAAATAATGAAAATGGCTTACACAACTCGACAAAGAGAAATGGTAGATAACTAGTAGAGTTTCATGCCTAAACACTAAATTACAAAAATGGGAGGGAAAACGATGAACTTACACCTACTCAAATAACTCTAAAGCACAGCTAGATTATATATTTATAAATAAAAAAAATGGATAAATAGCACTTTGAATTCTGGGACATACTCCTCTTTCAAAGGAGTATCTTACGATCACAAAACTGTCTCAAGAAAGATTCGTCTGAGTCTATGCAAAAGTATGGAGCAAACAGTCAAAGGTTCACAATATGACTGGTCCTCACTTGCTAATAGTGATATAAGCAATCAATATACGGCAATAGAAATAAATCTGAAAGATGTCTCATGAAGAGTATAAAACTTATTTATTAAGAGAACTTTGTCACCGCAAATATAGAAGCAGCAGCTGAATGCAAACCAACTAAACCAAGTACCAAATATAAAGTTTCCTGGGGATCAATAGTATTTAGGAAAAAATGAGATTATATGAAAAAGTTTCTTTACTTAATAAAAGAAAGTCAATAAATGTTAATGCACAGAAACTTAAGAAAGCTCAGATAGAAGTCACACATACCGAAAAGAATAACTAAAAGACCCGATCAAAAATCAGAAAATCGGTAAAAAATAAAATCAGAAAATCGGAAGAAAATAGACAGTCACGATTAGCATGGCAGAAAATACATGAAATAAGCGAAAGGAAAAGCATCTCGATAGCAAGAGTAAATCTGTTAGCCAAGATGTGGAAAGACGTTTCTGGAATCTTGGAAACCTTGCAGACATTACTGATAAACCAATCAAAAAATATTAATGGTCAATAAGACATTAAACTTGGACAAGTCTACTGAAGAAATTGATGCAGTCCTGAAAAAAAAAATTAAAAGCAGAAAAGCTGCAAAACTTAACGAAGTATCTCCTGAAGTATGGAAGACAAGAAAATTTGACAATATACTTCTCCTATTATGCAACACTGTCTATAAACAAAATACAATAAAGAAATGGACAAAAGACTACATCCTCCTCTTCTCCAAGAAATGTGACCTTGGAAGCACCATGATATACAAAGGCATAACTCTGCTTAAACTGTTAAGGTTTGTAATTCTCTACTTTTTAAGTGAATCCGACCTGAAGACGAGAAAATTCTTAGTTAACCAGAACGGCTTTTGAAGAAATCGATCCATACCATCACAAATTCTGATTATCCTTTGAATCATCGAAGGGGTAGGAGTAAAAAAAATCTCGAACCAGCACTATTATTCGTAGATTTCTCCAAAGTATTTGATTCTATACTCAGAGGAAAGATGGGTTAAATTCTAATTGCATATGGTCTCCCCAAAGAAACTGTTAAACCTATGATGATGCTTCACAAAAACACGAAAGGAATGGTTTGCTCACTGGATGGGGTCACTAACTTCTTAGACATTATCGTGGGAGTTTTTCAAAGAGATATATTAGCAACATATATATTTATTATCTCCAGATTGCGTACGAATGTTCATGGATCAAATAAAAGAAAATGATTTCGCATTAAAAAAAATAAGCAAGCGATATCCCAGGGAAAAAAATGACAGACGCAAACGACCCAGTTGATCTAATGCTTCTCCTAAATACACCAGCCCAGGCCTAATACCTGCTGCATAGCCTGAAGCAAACTACAGAAGATATTGACCTCTACGTGAACACAGATAAAAGAGATTTCATGTGTTTTTAACAATATAGTGCCATCTCCAATTTATGCGGCATGCCTCTCAAATTAGTAAACCTGTTCACATCCTTCGAGAACAATATCTCATCTATTGAAAGTGATGTCAACATACACATAGGGAAGGCATAGACTGCTATTAACAGGTTATGGATCATGTGGAAATCTGATATAAACGGGATTTCTTCCAACCAGTGACAGTGTCAGTAATACTATGAATGCACCACCTGGACTCAAACGAAATGTATGGAAAAGAGTAATGAAAAATACATAAGAATATGGCATATTTTAAATAAATTCTAGATCCAGCATCCCACAAAACAACAGCTGTACGACTGCTTACCTCCCATCTCACAAATCATCCACGTTAGACAAACAAAACATGCTGGGCACTACGATAAAAGAAAGGACCAACTCATAAGTGACGTTCCCTTATAGACTCCTACATATGGACGCCTCGGTGATAGCTGACCAGCAAAGACACACACACACACACATATATATATATATATATATATATATATATCAGCTCTGTGCGGACACCGGATGATGTCAAGAGGATCTGCCAGGAGCGATAGACGATAGAGACGGATGGTGTGAGAGAATCAGGAAACACTGTGCTATCAGCACGACTTGATGTTGACGAATAGAAATGGTGTCAATGTATTTCCTTACCAAACTTCAGTGACTGTATAAAAAAAAACAGTGTCTTCTGACAGGTAAACGAACCATTGCATTATAAGGGTAACAGTTTCTTTCAGAAAATCATATGCTAACCCGTGTTCCGTCTTTCCTTTGTGATTTGAATCAAATTATTTGGAGAACTCTACAAACAAAAGTGATGCCAAGAGATCTTTTTGCACGTACTCCTTCGAAAATTCGACGGATAGTCAGAATCTTAGAAGTTGTGGATCGATTTTTTAGAAACCTGTTATGATTTTTCCTAAGCATTCTGAAGTCATCTAGTTTGTAAGCAGTAAGTAATGGTAGAAAGACTGTTGTATACAGCAAAGAAAGTCAACAATGCTGATTTATAAAAATATGATCTGCTTCTTTTCTTTTTTCTATTACCCGAAATGTACGTAAGAGAAAGTCGGAGATGGCTGGTATGAACACACACACACACACACACACATACACAGGGGCGACGGTGCAGTTTTTCTGTGAAACCTCTCTGCCTTTCTGCTTCGTTCTCCCGGTTCGAAATCTTCCCGGGTTAATATAATTTTCGCCCACACAATTCTCGTGGGCACACCTCCCACCAACGTGTTGCACGTGGACATGCCTCCTTTCTGGCATGCCACCCACGCGACTTACACGGCACTTCTGCCGAGGAAAAACCTGTTCTGTTTACTTTAGCATATTTTGTTATGCCCCCCACGCAACGTACTGGGCATTTTCGCTGGGGCATCGTATCATGTTTACTTTAGGAAACAGGTGCCTATCCTATTATACCACCCATGCAATTTATGCGGTATGTCAAAGAAAATTTCTGGTTGATATCCAATAAGACGCTTGCTGCTAAAAATCCTAAGCTATACTCTGAGTAACATATAAACTTTCGGCTATTTTAACAATAATTACTGGAAATCATATAAGTATTAGAATTAGATATGAATACATGAACATATGCAACTGTGAGCAAATTATTTGTACTTGATTGGAATACTTGATACTAAACATTTCTGTGGACAAAAAACTCTTAAGAAACAACTACACAAAAAATGTAAACATAATTGTAAATCTCGTGAAAATCAATCAATAAATCAACCAGTGGATGATAATTCTTTGTCACGGACATAGCTAAATTCTTAGGTGCCTGTTGTAGAGATAATTAACAGGCTAGTCTCATATTCCCGGCGACGCATGTTCAATTCTGATTTGGTACCACAATATTGTGGCCTAGCAGTTGACTAGTACTCGAATCTCCTTGTTCCTGATTTTCTCTACAAAAAATGTATCTTTATTAAAATAATATTTTCAATAATTGGTAGTGAATTATTTCGGGTACAAAAAAGATATATCATTTACTGACAAATTAGTCAATCCTTGTCCGTCAAAAGGAAATATATTTCCTTCCTTATATCTATAAAAAATCTCAAACCTTGATATATCATGTGAGATTTCAGATCATTGACATTCAAGTGTGATATTTACTAATATTCGAAAAGAAAATGCTATCTATTATAGTTCAGAGACTAGGTGACTATCTTTAAGCGATGGTTAGAAAAGTATCCTTTCAAACCTTGTGAGTTTTTCAGATCATTATCTGCTGATCTTATACTTGAATCTGAGTGAATGAAAGTCTAATCAGTTCTCCAGAACTTTTCTGTGTATTCTAGCCAATCTTAACAATGGTGGGGTCCGGATGGTTTCGATTCTCCCACTCATTTCCAACTCTTCCAGTTATTTTTCTAAGCCTTTGTGGACATTTCCAAGTGAACAAACTACAATTGGTATTACCAATGGCGGGTCCCGGGCAGCACTTTATGGGGGCAGAGTTTTACAGGTAAAAAAAATTGAAGACGCGTTCCTTCATTTTTACGTTTTGGTATTTCAAAAGAGAAAATCTGATATTTCATTTTTTAATTAAATTTTTTAATTAAATTTTTTTCACGTTCATTCCTTTTTGTTTAAAAGATCGCAAACACATGAAATTCCGCCCCTGTCAGCGACCTCAGCTTCTAATAAACTCGGGTGACTGTCTGAGATACCAGTACTTTGATATGGCTCTGCTGTAAGTGACCTCACTTGCTGAGACTACAAGACCACACCGGGATATTCCAAGAGACATTCCAACTATATTTTAAACAACCAATATATATATTTGCCATCCCCATGCTTTTTTATGGCGATAATCGACCTAAATAATGTTTGGATGGTTTTTAAATTGTTTTTAATAAAAATAAAATGTCCGAAGATGTTTTTTCAATGGTATCAAAATCAATTGTGTACATGTTGAAATCTTTATGAAATTTTTGGTATTTTATTCATTAATAAATTCATTTTATAATGAATAGCTTCTTTGATTTAAAAAAAAGACATTGGGAAAATATTTTTATCACTTCATGGCAGCGTTTCAAAGTTTGGTTATTTGAATACAAAAATTCACTAATTTTTGCATTTCTAGAAAGATCAAAAACGATAAAACTATATATGAAAAAGAATTAGATTTACGATGTGAACACCCTGAAAAAGATGATTAGAAAATTTTATTTTGCTTTTAAAAAAGTCAAAAGCGAATTTTTAAACCGTGTTTTTTCTAGTGGAGTTTTTTTTTTAAAAACAATGTGTTTTTCTTTGGGTTGATCCGAAAACAAATTTCTCCTGATGCAATTTACCTAAAATCTTTACAGTGGATTTTGAAAGCCTTCAAATCCTTCTGCTTGAGATTAAATATCTGTTCTTAAATAAAGATTTATTTAATTTAAACATGTATGATTAAAACTTCCCAATGTGGGATAGCATATTTTCCGAGATTTTAATATATCTAAAAAAAATTTACGAACGATTTTTCATTCAGACTAAAACTGAAAAGTCGTGTTCTTTGTCGTCTTAAGATCATTAAGATTGTATTATGAAGAAATAAAATTGGTCTTTTTTTAAAGTTGCGCTCCTTCGCAAACCAGACGTCGTCTGAGCAGAAAATTAAAATTAAATATAGAATTAAATTTCCCATTTTTTCAAAGGAAAGGTAAGATTTTTATATGTAAAATCTTCAAATACTACACTTTAAAGTCTTCCAGAACAATTTTTAAAATATCTTTAAATATTCATTAAGACTCAACTTAACTGTAGAATCTCCCAAATCACGTCTAGGGGAAAGAAATTCTTCAATTAATCCAAATTATTTTTTTATGTCAAGTAGTAGAAACACAAAAAAGATTAAAGATTTGTTGCTCTAAAATAACAAAAAATCAAGTTAAGTCAGAAGTGTAATTATTCAATATTGACTTTTAATGTTTATTGTTTTAAAAACTTTATTTTAAAACACGAATATTTTTTAATAACTACTGAACTGATGGAAATAAATAAATTGTGATTAAATATTTCTGTTCTTATTAGTTTACTTTCATTACCATCTTTCTTAACGCCGTAAGGTTAAATAAAGTATATGCAAAATAAGCAATATATATATATATATATATATATATATATATATATATATATAGCAAAATAATGAGGGGGTAGTTACTTTGCTTACAAATTAATTGGCAGTTAGTTCTCAGGAGAATAAATTAATGTTTAATGCAAATATCAGAGATGAACACTTCTTATAAAATTTTAATATTCGGTTATTTTTATATCGATTAAAATTCAAACTATTATATTGAATATAAAAATGAAATAAGCAGGGATAAGAAAAATGTATAAGAAAAACGGATAGTAAATTTTAAAAATTGAATTTAAGAAAAAATTGAAACAATCATTTACTTCTATTAATAATTTACTTCTATTAATAATTTACTTCTATTTTTAAGCAACACTTCCCTATGACACGAAATGGATCACGATTGTGTCTGGCTAAGTTTGGGATAGCTAAAGAATTACACTGGGCAATAATTTTTTACTTTTTGAATGTTGTCTAGATTTCTACAACTGATTTAGGGTATTTTTGCACTGCTGAATCAGGAAATGGCATCCGTTTCTCTCCATCAGGTTAGTTTTTTTTGTGAGATTGATTTGAAAAAAATCAGATCTTTTGACAAAATCGATTACATTTTTGTGGCATTATCAGTTGATTTTTGTCAACATATATCATCCGAAATATGCTTTTAAGAGAAAAAATGTTTTGCCAACAACATATATTTATTACCTGATAGAAACATCGATTACTGTAAACTGAATGGTGGGCATTGATAAAGGTAAGTACACGTAACTTGCATGTTGCTTTACCATAGTTCAAACTTCAGGGCTTGAACTTCCGTTTCTTCGAACTCCTGGAATGCTCAGAGGCAGGGAGGTCACTCTTCAGATTCCAACAGTAGTCAGCCATCATGACCGCGTCCCAGCGACCCTGATACTTGGTCTTCATCTCTTTCAGGTCCTGATGGAATCTCTCCCCCTGCTTGTCACTCATTGAACCCAGGTTCTCAGGAAACCGGTCCATATGTGAAAATAGCTAGAGCATCTTGACGCTCATGTTGCAGCCCAGGTTTCTGAAAACAGTCAGCATTTTGTTGACAAGTTCTGCGTAGTTTCTGGCCTTATTGTTGCCAAGAAAGTTCTTCACTACTAGAACATGTGCCTTCCACGCTTCCAGTTCCACTTTGTTCATTGAGTTTTTGAACTCTAGATCTCTGCTGAACCGCCGGATCTGAGGACTGTCCAACATGCCAGCTTTCAATTTCTCCTTGGTCAATCCTGGAAAAGCCAGGCACAAGTAAGTGAAGTAGTCACTATCCTTGTCCAGAGCCTTGGTGAACTGCTTGATTAAACCGAGCTTGATGTGCAGCGGTGGAAAGAGTATTCTGTCTCTGTCCACCAGAGGGTCATTGATGACGTTCCTTTCTTTGCAAGACACCAATTTAAAGGCCAGTCCTTCTTCGTGTAATGCTGAGTACGGTCCTTACTATCCCACATGCACATGCACAGAAAACATGGTTTTATGACTTCAAACCGATCCCTTTTCCACATAATCACCTAGAACTATCGGACCTGAATACTTCTTGTCATTAAAATAATCATTTCCAATCAAAACAATTATTCAACATGGCATTTTACACCCACCAACTTCTAAAATCCTTCACATATGCGTACATGTGAACAAAAACGTAAAAAACGACATGTGGCCATAGCTCAAAAACTTGGCCTGATTAAGCAAAAACAATGGGATTTTTGTATTCAGCGCATCAGATTCATCCTAAATCAGATTAAAAAAAAACGAAGACAACAAATTTGTTGTTGACTAGTGTTATCAACCATTTTTTACAACTCCACTTTCAGCTTCGTGCTAAATTGTATCTTAGTACAATAAATAAAAATTCCCAATGCCGTTGCGCATGCTCTTTTCCTATTTGATTCATTGATTAGAATGAGTAAATGACAAAAAATTGTACTATAGCCACAATTAACGCCATGTGCGAAATAGGCATAAAATGTTCATAACGATAGAACATATAAAGAACATAGGAATCTCGAAATTCGAAAACACGTAACGACTTGTTTGTTCAAGCACGAAACCTTTTTTATTACTTTTGAGTTAAAGGTTTCGACATAAGGAGAGAGACACAATCTTTTTATGCCGGCTTCTTCATCTGGCCCCTATCTCGTGCGGCACGCACGGCGCCCAAATTCGTCTCGCCTCAGCGAGCCCCAAAAGTCGAACCTCCTCGTTTGGTGTCTAGTTTCCAACTCTCTAACTTTCTTCAAATTTTCCCAAAATCCTCCGCGCGCTTCCGGTGCGTGACGTCACCTGTACCCTGTCACCCCGTTCCGTCATCTCGGGCTATTGTGACATCTCTGAGTGACACATCCGCCCCGCGTGCGCGTTACTACCTACTTCAAGATTTGCACCTAACACATGTGCAGAGCCGAAAGGTTCTCAGCCAAACTAAACTCAAAGGCATGAACCGAAATCCCTTGGCCATTACGTTACAAAATGAGTGGTGTGGCTTACCGCAAGTTGAAAGCTACCAGAGAACGCGAGGAAAGAAAATGTGTCGCCTTTTTACGTGTTTTTCGAGAGAAGAAATATGTAGATAAAAGAAGATGCAAAGACGAGGATGCTGAATGTTCATCAGAAATAGGCGGGGAGGAACATGGAGAAAACATGAATATGGTGGAGACAAATATAAAAATAAAAATTGATGAGGAACTTCCGGCAGGAATCAACGTTGTTAAAGAAATTGAAGGTGACAATGATGATGTGCCAAAGGAAAAGAGCTCCAGTGCTTGCAGTAAGGACAGGTATGAATATGAAGAAGGAACAGATAAAGTTACTAGAAATAAAGAACAGGTAAACATAGAGATTGCTGTATTCGAAGACATCGAATTTTGGCCACGAACTTGCTCAATGCAGTTGCTTGTTGATCTTGTAAAATTGGGATCTAAACATTTTCAAAACAAAGATGAACCGTTTGCTCGGACGGTAAAAACGGGGAAAATAATCCGAGGGTAATGCAACATCATTTGTTTTACAAAGCTATGGAGAATGGAGAGACTGTTTTAAGATCATGGCTGATGTACTCAAAGACGAACAAATCTCTTAATTGTTTCTGCTGTCGTCTCTTCCAGAGCAAAGCAAATTAAGTTTCGCAAGAAATCCAAGATTTGAAAAGTTCTGGAAGCTTAATTAAAAAGTGCCTTAATATGAAAATTCGTTTGACCACTAAAGATCTTTCAAAGAATGGAAGAAGTTGGAAATAATAAAGGTAAACTCTTAACAGTAAATTACAAGAACAAACTCTGAAAGAAACACAGATTTGGAGACAGGTTTTAACACGGTTACTTGATGTCGTGAAGTTTCTAACGAAACAAAATCTGCCTTAAAGAGGTCATCGAGAAGATGTATATAATTCCAATAAAAGTAACTTTATAGAACTTGTTACACTCATGAACAAGAATGATTCTGTTCTTGGAAACGACTACTTGAAAGAAGTAAAGGATAACCGGCGGTACTTGTCACCGAAAATACAAAATAAATTCATTCATATCTTGGGAAACCACGTGAAGGAAAATATATTTTGAATCGAATTCGGAAAGCCAATTATTTTGCGATCATACAAGACAGCACGCCAGATATTCTTCATACTGATCAGAGGAGTTTCATTTGTTGATATGTCGTTGTTGAAGACAACGAAGAGGGAATCATTTTTTGGTTTTATCACTGAGCA
Organism: Sepioteuthis lessoniana; assembly: GCA_963585895.1. NCBI lineage: Eukaryota > Metazoa > Mollusca > Cephalopoda > Myopsida > Loliginidae > Sepioteuthis > Sepioteuthis lessoniana. The sequence goes on along the minus strand of OY757937.1, from coordinate 19,570,164 downwards.
TGGGAAGACAGCTTATGATATCAAGAAGATGATTTTGGATCGACTAGATAAAGAGAAACTTGATTCCAAAAAATATAGAGGGATAGGATTTGACAATGTGGCTAGTATACCTGGCGTTGATGGTGGTGTTCAACGTGTTCTACGAAATATAGATGGGAAAGCTAAATTTATGCCATGTTCTAATCAGTCAGAATTTATGCAGTGTTCATGCCTCAGTTATCAATGTAAGTTCCATTACATTTTTCGGGGCGATTAAAGTACTATATATCTTTCTCCTCTTCCAATCACCGGTGGGAAGTTTTTATCTTCACATATGAAGGTCTTGATGAAGTGTTTGGTAACCACCCGTTAGAGTGCACGTTACGAAGCAATTCATGCAATGAAAACCGAATTTCAAGGAGTGGTCCAAGCACTCAATTTATTGACCTCAGCTTCAGAAAATCTTCAAACGAGAGATGCACTATTCATTTTGCTTTCAATGGAAAACTTCTCTTTCATGTCACATTTGTTTTACTGGGAAGAAATTATGGGACAAATAAATCTCATCGAAAAGAACTTCAAGAACCTAGTATTGGTTTGGATGTATCTGTAACACACATGGATGCGACCAAAATTTTCTTTAAATGAAACAGGGACAGGCTGGTGTCTGAATCGGTAAATCCAATAAGACAAAGTGCGAAGAAGTGGAAATTCCAGTTGTAAAGTGGATTAGAAGAAAGAGAAAGCTACCTAGGGAAAAGGAAGATGATGTATGTAAAACACTTATGCCGAAAGTAAAGTCATGATCGACATGTAAATGAATTGGAAACACAGTTTGACACTGTGTCCCAACTGTATACTGTCTTCGCTGGATTATCATCGCAAGAAATCCTGGACAATAGTGAGGGTGAGTTAGAGCGAAAATTTAAAATTCTTGGTAGCAAAAGCTTGAAAGGTTAAAATATGATAACGTTTGTTCTGCTAATTTTTGAATTTGCTGTTTTTCAAGTACTAATCCACGCCATTAAGGGTATTTCATTAATATTTTCCTCCCAAAATAGGGGGAACCATAATGAATACGGGCCCCGGGCAGCTCTTTGCCTCGGTACACCTCTGGACATCACCATCACTCTCATGTTCCATAATGTTTTAGTTCTTTGGCAACGTCAATTTTCGCTTTTTGATTTACCGGAAACGGCAAAATCCACATGATGGCAAGTTCATTTTTCTTGTAAATCAAAATTGGGTCAAGTCTTCTGGCTAACATTAAGTGATTCGTTTGTATCTCAAAATCTCAGAGAATCTTATTTGTCTCATTTTCTAGGACGTATTCTGGTTTATGTATATACCATTTAGTAGTATGGTCAAATTTTAGCTACTAGAAAAATTCCCAGTTGAACACCTTTTCACACCGTGTTATGCCTAGTCTTGTATTCCTTTTGTGGTGGTTTGCTGCATTAACTTATTATGCGTGTTACTGTTTCACCTATGTCTCCAGATGACATACTCTTGCTAATCTCCAGATGACATACTCTTGCTAATCTTTTCTTTTTAACATAATTGGTCTTTTTGGCGTTGTTTTGTGTTGCCATTAAAAGATATTCGACTTACATCATGATAAATGCTTTTAATATAACAGTGGTTTACATCTTTGTTGTCTTTTCGAGTCTATTTTTGTTGTGATTGTGCACCTGAAATAAGAACAGCCAATATTTGCAGGCTTCCGATTGGATTCCCTATATTAACTATTAAAAGAGCACGTGCTGATCTGTCATCTAAGTCCTACGTTGATTTGGATTTGGATATGGATTTATCATTTGTCATGGGTATCATATTTTGACAATACTATACCCAGAGATTGATTGTCATCAGTGCTTCTGTCACAAATATGACCAAGGGAGAGGAAACTTCAGCAGACTTTATATTGCAATATTTAACATGAATATGTACAGATAGAAATTTCCACATATATCAACGAAGATAATAAGTAGATTGTTTAAAGCTTCTTCCATGGGTCTTCATATCTTCCAAATTTATACACAAATTCTAGCACAAACAACCATTATATTGCATTCCACGACATCCAAATTTAGTTGAATATTTGAATCTTGTCCGCCTTCTCTATTTCGTTCATGCCTTGTGAATTTTTGACATCAATTTTAATTGGCGGTCTTCCTCTGAATTCTGATTGACATCAAGTATTCTCAGATCGCCAGAACTCTTCTGAGTATTCTTGCTGATCTCAACAATGTTGCAATATGGATGGTCTCGATCCATCCTCTCATTTCCAATTTCCCAATTTCCTTTCCAAGACTTTGAAGACCTTCCTAAGTGCACAAACTACTAATTAGAATCACCGTCACTCTCATGTTCCAAAGATTTTTAGTTCTATGGCAAGGTCTAAGTATTTGTCTCTATTTTCGCTTTCTTTTATTTTCAATCTTGTCTGCCGTAACGGCAAAATTTTCACGATGGCAAGTTCTTTTTTTGCTTGTTAATTATCATTAGGTCTGGTCTTCTAGCCAAGCATTAAGTGAACCGTTTGTATTTCAAAACCGTAAAGAATTTCATTCTCTATTAGATATTCTGGTTTGTGCATTCACCATTCAGTTGCATTGATCAAATTTTACTGTTTTGAACAATTCCTAATTATCAATATTATTATTATTTGTTTGTTTGTTTGTTTGTTTTACCTCCTTGATCGTCTCTGATTTTTATTATCTTCTTACATCAATTTTTGAAAAAATTCTTTGCTCAACGCATGTAAGCTATGAATGCAATATCTGTATACAAGTCAAATTCTGCAAAGTAATTTACCGATAGCTCCGAAAAATGCCCTCATAAATTATTTTTCTTACCATTTCTTCCGAAATCCTCTTATTTAATCTGAAATGTGTTTACACTATTGCTGTTTTTGATCTGATTAGGCAATAGTAGCAAAAAAGGTCAAATTGGAAATCTGTTTTGATAGTAAATTTCCTGTTAAGAAGAAATTTTGAAAAAATGTCTACTATTATTTGAGATTGCATTATTTTTAAAGTTTCAATTCACTTCTCATTTTTTTAGAAAAGTAGTTAATCCTAATTTCTCTAATTTCATCCTATAAAAGTAACCTTTTTACAATTTTTAATTATTTCTATCACTCTCCTATATATGACTTCGATTTTTTATGTTTCGATCGTGGAGCCTATAATATTCTCTGTCTTATCTTGCTTTTATATATTCTTAAGACGTTTGTCTCTCTTGAAATAAAATTCTAAACATCTTGCCATTCATTCTATTAACCTTCGATAAAATATGATCGTCTGCTTTAAATGTATAAGCAAAGCCAACTGTTGTGCACTCATAATGAGGTATGAAGGACAACACTTGGTTATAAACATATATACGTCTCACACTCCAAAGGGGTTGAAGATTCTGTAGTGTGTGAGGGACGAACGGAGACAGGGACAGACTAAGACAAATTGTAATGTTGACCCTTAACTTCTTCTTCTCGTGACCATACCACGATCCTCCTTGAAACTTTTGCTTCTTCCCCGAGGTTACTCAGTCGGAGGCCCTGAGGCCACCGTCCCCATCACGGTGCTCTCAGTGATTGCAAGCTGACTCTGACTCAGGCTCTCACTGACTTCAACTGACCTAACTGACAAGCAAGCTTCTGCATATATCATTTCATAACGCCTACAACTTCCGATAGATCACGTGATTTTCAACCGCTTATTTACACATGTGCGTCTCAGATTGACGGCTCAGTCAACAACCCCTAGATCACGTTCTTCATTTACCTTTTGATTTCCTTCTTGCTTAATTTATATTCGACTTAAATGCTTAGGGAACCTATCTGTAGTCCTTTACTTTTTCTGTATTAAATCTTAATTTCTAAATATCTTCCCGATATGATATTTTATTTTAATCCATCTGTATTGTTTCTTTTGATAATGGTCGAACAAGTGGTTTAACATGTCATCAAATAATTTTATTTCTGTTTTTATATCTGTGGCGAAAGAAACCACGCACGCATCAGCTCAAAGCGCGCAGGAATATGTCTGGCATGTAAAATGAGATTCAGAGAAACGGGCAGTTGGGGAGATCGAACTCACATCCTCCAGATCGGGAATCGTGTTTGACGTTAGGACTACCTACACGCTGGCGCGCATGTAAATTACCACATTGTGCGATTAACCTGGATGTGACATTTTGGTAAAATTATTCAAGTCCTGCCTGAATGGACTCGGAAAGAGCCATTTCTGCGTCTCATCTCCAGTAGTTGGGTCGCATTCGGCCGGCTATGTTCGCTAGGCACTGGCGATTTCCTCCAGTCTAAGGGGGCTCGTCTCCCCAGGCTTTTACCCCCTTGGGGGGATAGGTAAATTGCCTGGCGCCTGGGGCACCTCTAATAAGGGGAAATGCCAACGAGGCTAAAGGTATTTTTGACAATGCCGGACGCTACGGTCCTGCGACCGAACCCACCTTAATACTTGTCCGGTGGTGGGACGGATGACAAATACCGAAGCGTTTTGAGTCTGACTTGGCCAAACCCTTTGTGTTTGGTGCACCTCCCGAGGTGGTGGGTCGCATTCGGCCGACGATGTTGTTGACTGCACGATTCGGTTGGGTGTGTCTCGTTGGCTGGACATCTCTCTGGCCTAAGAGGGCCGCCCCCTAGGGTTTTACCCATTTCTGGGGCCCTAGGTTTGGCGCCTGAGGTGCCCTTTTAAGGGGAATGCCTACGGGACCTTAGGTATTTGTGGGATCCGGCCTTGCGCCCGGACCCTCCTTAAAAACCGCCTTGTGCCAGATTTGTACGCTTGGTGGGGCATATGATAAATACCGAGGCGTTTTGAGTCTTGGAGATGTACGACAAGAGACAAGCTTGAGTGTAGGACTGTTAGCGAAGATTGTTGCAGGCAAAAAGGAATATTTTCAACGCAGAAATTCAGCTATCCACCTTCTATTAAGGCGACACAGCAATAGTACTTGAAATTGATTCCACGTGTTCAGTTACGAGAGACTCTTTTCTTTCTGTTACTGACGAGGCATACTATTCACCCCCCCACTCTTCTTTCAATATCATTAGGTAAATGATTTCTGAATATTTTCTTGAGGGTATATTCTGTGTTTCAGAATGATTGTTACCAATTTTTTATCCTCTCAGTTCTGTCTGTTAAAAAATCTTACAAATATTTTCTATCTTTTAATACCAAAGATTTTCATTTGAAGTTGTAACCAATAATGAGATACCGTATCAAATGCCTTGTTAAAATCTAAATGCTATATATCAGCATTATCCCCTCCCACCAAATATTAATATCAATACTTTGGAAAATATTTTATTTTAATTTACCTTTAACAAAATTAAGTTGACTGCAATTTATATCTTCCCCTATAAAATTAAAAATCTGATTTCTAATAAATTTTTCAAAACCTTACACAAGATACAAGTCAGGGGAAACTGATCGGTAATTACTTTTTAGATGAATCAAACATTTTATGTAGTGATATTACAATTCCTATTTTCCAAATATATGGAATCGTTTCATATTCTATTCATTTCTCAAACAATTATTGCATTGATAAAACTTGCATTTCATAGTATTTTAATATTTTAGGATGAGTTTTATCAGGGCCCATACTTTTACTAGCATCCAATTTAGATTATGTCTTCAGGTCATATTAGTTCATCCATAAATCGCTGTAGCCTCCGCAAAACAACTTTATTGAAAAAATGTTGCTTGTACATCTGTGTTTCGACTGGTGTATCTGATAATTCACCTACCTTAACATTGTTAATGCTTTTGTAAATTTGAGCTTTTGATTTTACATATTGGAATTTTACATATTTTACATATTGTTCATACGGTAACGATCTGGATATGTACCCAGCTACAACGTGTGATTGCGGCAGAAAATTCAACAGCTTGCGAGGATCACGAAACAACAAGGCGCGCTGGTGCGAACAACGTAATTCTCCTGTCGGAGAATGTAAATCGAATGATGGGCCTATGAATCAGGTTTACCCCCACAGTATTCACGAGCCCATTGCTGACCATCAGCGTCCTGGAGACATTTCTTGCAAGCCGAGAATTTAGTGGCCCAAGGGTAATCAGATAGCTACCTGGACAAAATTTGACCAGGAGCTTTCTTTTTACTCACCACCCATCTTGAGGGCCCATTGGTCAACAAATAAAATCTTTCAGCAGAATTATATATGACGTTTGTCTCGAGTGCTTTGGGGAAGTAACGCATAAATGAAAGAAAACGAACCGAATAGATAACGGATATAGAAAGAATTTCAACATGAAACCGCCTTTCTCGTGTAATTACGCAAAATCAAGAAACGGTTGCTATGACATCTAACGGCCGTAAGTATACGCTTTTTTAAATCACAAACTGCACTAGAATGAAGATGAACTAACGTCCAATGTAATGTCTGCTTTTAGTTGATCTTGTGTATACATAGATATATATATTTCTTTTAAATACCCTATCCGGTGGCAAAAGCTGCTCGGTAGCGCCAGGAGTGGCAGTACCGCCTTGAGCTACCGAAACTGTGTTATCACCCTGGTTGGCGGCTGATGAGGCTGGGGTATCGCACGTGCTTTCACACGTTGTATGATGAAAAAAAATTGGAATAATGGTTTATAATTGTATTTAATATTTTTGATAATTTTATTTTCATGTTTCAATTCTTCACTTGCAATTTTTATGTTCATTTTGCTAACTGAAAGTATTTTGATAGTTTTCTATATTTAGTTTAATTCCAAATTCTTTCAAGGCTTTTTTTTTCTTTTACGAGATTGTCACGGGGTAATTTTTCAAATGGATGTCTTTGTTTAGAGAATTTTATAATAACTTCAGAAATAGTCTTATTGATTTTATCTTTCTATTCGGTTATTACCACACTTTATTAATGTCAAGAGTGTTAGACTTATAATCCCAATCAATACTATCTTCCTTTTTCTGAGACTAACTCTTCAGTAATTTTAGGCTGTTTTTTCTGGTTTGTTCATATTTGGTTTTACTTAAACTTCTATTTTGATAGATGTATGCTCAGTGGGTTCCTCGTGTGGTGTAATAATTAGCAAGCTTGACTAACAAACCTTCACGAATGAGTTCGAGTCCCATTGGCTACCCTATTCATACAGTCTCGTGCTACATCTGAGCAGAACACTAAGTAAATTACTACGTGCATTATCAGATTTATCTAATGGTGCTTTTAAACTTACCTCCCCTATTAAATATTCATTATTTGAACCAACCTGATCTAATGTCGCTTTATCTAATCTGTTACCCACTAGTTTATAACTAGTACTTTCAATAAACTAATTAAAAATTTTGTCGTAAATAAATCTAAATTATCGTTTTTATTCTAAAACGTTGATTAATTGAACTTAAAGGAGATACAACTAAACCATCTACATTAGGTAAATTAAAATCTCCGACCATCATAGTATTTTCAGATTTCTTACATAAAGAGTACCTAATTCAGTTGTTCAAGTAGTATATGTTCTTTTTCTTTTTTTAGATTTAAAGATATGCATGTACATGTTATATTTTTAAAAGCCCGTTAATAAAATCAGTTATTCTTAAAGCCAAAGTGTAATTTTTTTCGAACCGATTCAATTTAGATATTTTTAATGTTTTATGTACATGAATTGTAAGATGGCGATCGTAGTCGAAGGTGACCCGAAGGCTTCCTTTTCAATAGCTATTACACCGAGCCACTTTACCCTTGATCCGTACCTTATAATGCTGAGTGTTACGCAAAGAGGCATCAAGTACCTTTTCTTTTTTTTTTTTAAGTCTTTGGTATGACTCGACCTAGGATTGAACCCCGTCTCTCGAGCCACTGGCGAACATTCTAGAAGTGAAAAAAAAACAATTTGTATAATTAATCCTATCTTTCAGTATCAATCAAAAATTTAGATTTACGATTTCCTCTTTTACATTTTATGCAGACAAATTGCGTTTCTGTAATACAAATTATTTTATATTTGTTAGCAATTAATTTTTTTCTAATATTTTCTTTCTCAGCGATTTGTTTGTATATCATATTTTCAAACTTCCTCTGTTTTTATAAGCTCGTTTAAATTTTCCTTTACGTTGGTAGATTTCCTTTCTTTTTTCAGATGAAGCTTTCTTTCTGTTCTAGTCAAGTCTGGATTAATCCGTATATTTTCATTTTCGATTTTCCTTCCAAATTTATTGTGAAGGATTTTAGCTTTTTCATATCTTCGTGTGACAATTACACTGGTTTACAAAAATAAATTTTTGGTCTGAGGCAAGAATGGGGATAGGTGTTTTTTGTTAATTTGGGTGTGCTGAATTCAAATTTATAAATAGTTTTGCTCTATCACCTCTAGTTTTCTGGCTTTTAAATAGTCTCATTTTAGTATAAACAGAATATATGTGCATATGTCAAGAGTTGCAGCAGCTTATAACAGATAAAACAGGATAGATAAAGAACACTGATTGAATCAATATACTTTGATGACACAATTACACAACTCATAGTACCACAGACAGTCAAAAGTGTGTTTTCTAGGAAGATCTGGTGTATTTTGCCTCCGGGATGTCACACAAGAGCATCCAGCAAATGTCTCCCATCATGCCGGGGTTCCATTTGCCTTGATAGTTGCTCCCCATCTTCGTAATGTCTTGGTGGAATCTTTCTCCATGCTCATCACTCACTGCTCCAAGGTTTGGCGGGAAGAAGTTGAGGTGGGAATGGAGAAAATGAATCTTGAGTGACATTCGGCACCCCATATCCTCGTAAGACTTTAGCAACTTCTCAATACAGGCTTGGTAATCTGATACGCGTGTGTTACCAAGGAAGCCACTACAGAGTGACTTGAATGCTTCCCATGCTCTCAGTTCCTTTAAATTAAGAAGCTCCTCAAAATCAGTATCCTTCAGCACTTCTCGGATCTGAGGTCCGACAAAGATGCCCTCTTTGAGCTTAGCAGCACTAAGACCTGGGAACACAGTAGACAAGTGTTGGAAGGCAGCACCCTTTTTGTGCAAAGCCTTCACGAAATTCTTCATCAAACCAAGCTTGATGTGAAGAGGAGGAAGAAGTACCTTATTCATGTCCACCAGAGGATTCTCCTTGAGGCTGCGTTCGCCAGGAACAAAAGTACTTCTAGACCCCAGTATTTCTGCTTGTAATGCTGGGATACAACTCAACTATCCCAGAGACAGAGAAAACGGAGAAATCATTCAACGACATTACAAATTTTGATTATCCATCGAATTCTTGGTGTACGAGCGAAAAAACTAGAGGTAACATTATTATTTGTCGACTTCTCCAAGGCCTCCAAGACGGAAGTTGGAGCAAATAATACTCGCCTACGGTTTACCCAAAGAAACCGTTACAGTTATAATGATGCTATATAAAAACACGAAAGTAAAAGTCCGTTTCTCGGATGGAGACACAGGCTACTTCGACATTGTAGCAGGTGTGCTGCAAGGAGACACATTAGCCCCATACCTCTTTATCTGTCTGGGCTACGTGCTTAGAACGTCTATTAATAAAATGAAAGACAATGGTTTCAAGCTGACAAAGGAAAGAAGCAGAAGATACCCTGCACATACAATTACGGACGCGGACTACGCCGATGACATAGGGCTTCTGGCAAATACACCCGCCCAAGCCGAAACCCTGCTACATTGTTTGGAACGAGCAGCTACTGGCATAGGCCTCCATGTCAACGCAGACAAGACGGAATACATGTGATTTAATGAAAGAGGCGACTTCTCCACTCTAAACGGTAGTTCTCTGAAACTATTTGACAAGTTCACTTACCTAGGAAGCTGTGTATCATCAACCGAGACAGATATTGACACACGACTAGCAAAGGCATTGACAGCTATCGATAGACTATCGGTCATATGGAAGTCAGACCTGACCGATAAAATAAAATGCAGTTTTTTTCCAAGCAGCGGTCGTATTGATATTGCTATATAGATGCACTACATAGACGCTAACTAAACGTATGGAGAAAAAGCTTGATAGCAATTGCACAAGAATGCTGTGAGCAATATTAAACAAGTCCTGCAGGCAGCACCCCACAAAGCAGCAGCTGTACGGTCACTTACCACCCATCACGAAAACTATTCAAATTATACGAACCAGACACGTGGGTCACTACTGGAGAAGTAGGGACGAACTCATAAGTACCTCTTCACATGGACGAGCAAAGGCAGGACGACCAGCTAGAACAACAATATACAACAGCCATGTGCCGATACAGGAAGACTTACCGGGAGCGATGGACGATAAAGAAGGATGACGGGAGAGGGTCAGGGAGATCCGCGCTGGCGGCACGACATGATGATGATGATGATGAATCCAATCATCACACTTCGAAATCTTAAGGAAGCGACATTTTGATACTGAAGTACTTCTATCTAAACGTTTCAGTAGATGCATATGTTAGTTCCTGCTTATAACTTTCAATTTGACATGTTGTATAAGAGCAAGAATTTTAGTCCAATAAGAATTCTTTGCACTAGAGTCATCTCAGTTTTTCAGTTTCTTTCTTTTCTTTTCTTTTTTCTTTTCTTCCATGAGCCAAAAGATTTCAATTAAAAGTCAGTTTCACAGAATTCGATGCATTTACTTAGTTTTTACTTGACTTAAATTTTCAATGATTCTTTTTTTTAATATTTTGATTTGGAAAATATTTAAGACTAGTAATTAATTGGCAATGAAAAAAGATTACGAATATGTCCCAATGAAATGATTAAATTTTAGAAAAAATAAAAACAGCTAAACATCAGTTTATATATATATATATATATATATATATATATATATATATATATATATATATATATATATATAGTTTTATACATGAAAAATCAGAAATGCCTATCGTTGTTACCTACGCTAAAATCAGCCGCAGCCTTAGTAGAACCAGCACCAGTTTCGAATAGTGTTTGTAATAGACATATCCTGTCGTTTTGTTAGCTTAAGGGGCATGGTAGTTCTCTCACTGGTCCCGTAATCTGGTTTGGTCCTGGGGGCGCTGCTCGTGTAGCGTGTCTTGGACAGGAATAGCCAAGTCTTCAACTGGTTTAAATTCCGAGTTTTCTTTCTCCTTAGCCAGTAGCAATACCAAGGTTAAAAATCCCAGTCTACTTCTAGCTGAAAGGCAAATAGATGTATCCATATCTTTCTCAAAGGTATTAGCGCTATGTGAAATGCAAACAGCCTTGTTCAGTATTTGAAATCGAGTAACCGAGTCAACTTCCCACTCTGATAATCGTTATGCCACGAACACCTCCAATGACAGTAGTTACGGACAGATAAATCCATAGTAAAAGTCCCACTTCTGATTACTGTTATAAATAAGAAGCGATACATTTACGAGAATTATCAACTGGTTTAATGAACAATACAATGAAAAACAAATTTGTAAAAAGTTTTCCAGAAACTCGAAGTCAAATAATTTCCAAATATGAACGTAAACCTTGAAATTGAAAATACATTATTTTGTCCCATACCTTCCAACTGTTTCTTGCATTTGACATCTCTAAATCTCTCACTTCATTTGATGATCATTTTTTTTAATCTTCCTCTTTTACTCTCTTTTTTTATCTAACTTTTTCTTTTCATATCTCCAATCCCCTTCATACCCACTCTCCACGTACTTTTTCTCGAATACTTTTTCTGTCACTCTCTCTCTTTCTCTCTCTCTCTCTCTCTCTCTCTCTCTCTTCCACTTTTCTCCTCTCCCTCACATCTGCTTCTCTCTCTCCAACCGCTCCCTCAAGCAAGAAACATTTTTTTATCAATTTCTGAGTTGTCACGAAGCAGTGACATTTAAACCGTAAATCCTAATACTCGTTTCTGGATTCTATATTTAATATTTTTTTAAATGTCGAAATTCCCAGCTGCGTTTGAACATTAAGGAGGACGAAAGGCATCAAAAAATCTTTTGAGAATTGATTCACACGAAAATGTTCGAAGTAACAAGTCATTCAGTATTTGAAATCGAGCAACCGAGTCTTTGATGCTATCTCGTTATCTGTCTGTGTATTGAATTTTTTGCTTCGTCACATTCTTGACTTTTTATGATTTAAACGAACCTTGCTTATTCGAAAAACTCACTTAATCATATATACAAATTAATTTCATTCATATGATTGCAGTATAGAAGCCAAATTGAACTTCAGAGTTAATAATACATTTTAAGATTGACCCATCGTCTGCTATCTTCTTGATAGCATTTTCTAGATGGGCATGAACCTTAAAATTCTCAACCCTATGGTTGTTGAATTGCTTGTATAGTTCCCAACAGCGTGTCATTTCTACTCTATCTTATCTAGATATGTGATCCGCTTACATTGTAGACATTTACAAATCCTTTAAGGTTTTGTCTCTCATTCTGAATTTGATTGATTAAATAATTGATTTTAACGGCATGTCAACCCGCCTAACGTTATTTTATTCTAAATGTTAGGAAATTGCGTTCATTGTACATTTATATTTACGTTTTTTGTTGTTGTTTCTCAAGAGTTTTTAGCCTGCTATTCCTGATTGGTCAGTAATCTAGATGAAATGAATAAAAATAAGATAGTACACAGAAGCTACGCGTTTGTTATTCCTTCCAACAAGCAAAGTCTCCTAGTTGAAAAAGCATGCAGTCCACAGAGGAAAGAAATTATTTGGGTCCGAAGAAGAATAAGAGGGTACTATGTGAATCATCCGTATCAACATGTTACGGGAGATGTTCGCATCTGAAACACGACGAAGACGAAACATCCATGAGACGGTCAGATATTGTTAGAAGGAAACGCAGATTCAAAGAAAAACAAAAGGAACTGGAGTGAAATGTATGAGGAAAAAGAAGAAAAATCAAAAATATAAGTTTACACATGTACACGTATATATATATATATATATATATATATATATATACACGCGCTAGCCTTAAAACGGGACATTTAGTGTTGAAAGCCAGAAGAAAAAAGAAGAGAACAAAGATGAGATGAAAAAAAAGAAAAAAAGAACTATACTCAAATAAAAGCAAGAAAAAGAACTAGAATGTAAGTACACAAACAAACACATACACACACACGTTAAAAATGATACATTCAATGTTGAAAGACATTACTTTTTATCTTTTTTTCGGGAGATAGAACGTATTAGATTTTCCAGTGTGTTCATTTTCAAGGGGACGCGAAAGGTCGGGATGATTATGATGGCGAATTGAGTTAAAACCTGAGTTACCTACTGAGAAAAGATAAATGTGGATGTAATGGAATGTATTTCCCCCTTTATGTAGCCCAGTGTGTTTCGGATATGGAGACAGGATGTAATTTAGTTAATTACGACGTTATGAGACGCAGAAGCTCAGAAAATATTTAAATTGTAAATCTTTATAGTTCGATGAGAGCCTACGTAGTGAAAATTGGAATTCGGTAGGTGTTGGGATATGGGAACTGAGGTGATTTATGTATTAATAGGATTAAAAGGTGGCGAAAAGAGCATAATTTGTTAATCAATCGAGGAATTATATGTCATGCTGTGACGTGTATACTTTAAAGGTAAGTGGGAATTAGTGTGAAATAAGGTTTAAAACTTTAGAAAAAAGAAAAGGGGGTTTAAAAATGAAGTACGACAAATCATTTTTGTGAAGCACTTTTTTTTTCAGTTTTACTGTGCGATTTTGATTATTTTCGTTGTGTATGATTAATACATAAGTGATATGTTGCGTAATGAACCGGTGAATGTGTTTTTGTGGTTATCATCAATACGTCTTTGATTTTTTTTCTTTGCTTTTTTTTGTTTTGGTTTTTTTGGGGTTGGGGTTGTTTTGCACCTCTCCCGTCGAGTGAAATGAATGGAATATTAGGTTGTTAGTGGAAAACAGGGATCCAGGAAAAGATCGCCCTTGGAATAACCGAAGTCTATGAGGTTGTGGGAATTAAAAATAAATAAATAAATAAATGCAAAAAAATAAGAGTTTTCCCGGAGGCGTTTGACAAGAAGCGAAATCGGCGCATGCCTAAAAAGAGACATTCCTCCTCATTGAGCATTTATCCCTCGACTGGACATGGGCACCTCGGGTGGTGTAATGGTTTGCAAGGTAGACTAGCAAACCTACACGAGTGAGTTCGATTCACATTGGATGCCCCATTCATGCGGCCTTGTGCTACATATAAGCAAAAAGCTTAGTAAATTAATACCCCTCGACTGGACAAACTTTTTTCTGTCGACTGTTAGTTAGGTACGCATATGCAGACTAGATCCCGGGGTGTAGAAATACGGTGTGTCTCCTGTTAGTCGACAGATGACGAATCCTCAACAAATAATCTTCAAAAGATAATTTCCTGATGTTCTTCAAACACCTTATCTGGAAAACGCGACCATTTCGACTGGTTTAGGAAAGCATTCGACTCCACAGAATAGTCGTAAACCTCCAAAATAAAATCTGAGTCTAAAGGTATCCTTGTCGTTTTCCTTCTGTCCTTAATTCCCCAACATCTTCGACTGTCAAAAAGAAGACAACAACTGAATAGAGTAAGAAGAAGAAAAGAAGTCAGTTTACAAACCTCAGTTTCCCAACAATACCAACAATTAACCGACAAACACAAAACAACCTTTCGTATACCACATATGGTTTGATACCAGGGTTTGGGCAAAATAGATGGAATATCAAATGTTTTTGTGATATTTCCAAAATGATACAGATTAGCCCGGAACTTTTTGTCATCTTAAATGTAATTGTATTATGTATGCAATCCGACTACATGAGAAAGGAACATGGATGGAAAATTTTTAATTAATTAGTTAAGAAGAAAAATAATGGTAACCTCGAAGATTGAGAAACTAGAATAAAAAGAAATCCATTATTTGACAGTTATGAATTTGAAAATCATAATGGTAGGAATATTGCATAATACGTTGGCGAAATTTATTACTAATAGGCAGTGATGCATTTGAATTAAGTTATAACCGTTTAGCGACTGAGAAAATACCATTAGAGTTTCACTCGATTTGAGTGATGCATGGTGATCTCAGAGGCTATGATTGTTTTAATCAGACGATACCGGAAATATAGATGAATAAGTTAATCAGTCAACTGAGACCAGTCAAAGTGATAAGACGTAATTATTTATCTTGCGGTCCGCTGCTCCTGGCCTGTCAGTAAAATAGTATAAATATAAAACGTCAAGTTTACACTAAAATAATGTTCACATTTCTTATTCATCCCAGTGAAGAGAATAGAGTGCCCAATTAAGAAGATGAAACAACGTTGGGGCCAAAAAAGAACCAATGAGCTTACCCAGTAAAAAGAACACCATTTATACAAAGTGTGATGTCATCTAAATTACGCAAAAATGAAAATAACAATGATATCTCATTTTATCAGACATATTTACCAAAATTATAAGATAATATCTTGAAATACTATAGATTAAATTTATTCAAAGAAATCGCCACGGCTTTTAAACGACTTCTGAATCTCCTGCAAGCCTGTTTAAATTGGTAAATGCTGCCGTTATCCTTGCCTTCAGTTCATCTTTGCTTTTGCGCAATGTTTTCTTAGTCTCTTGCTCAATCGTGTCCCACACATAATAATCAAGAGGACAACAATCTGAGGAGTTAGGTATCCAGATGTTGGGGGTGATGTAGTCGTAGAAATGTTCTTACAACCAAGGTCGGGTTCTCCTACTTGTGTGATATGGCACAGAATCCTGCTGCCAGACGTAGGTTCTTCAAGCAGTCACCGTCTCCTGGATACAGGACTGCACTACCTCTAGGTACTCATACATGAAAGATAAAAGAAGGCATAATATTACCATCGCTTGTGGCCACCCAAACACCATCTTGTGGGGACTGAACAAGCTAACAGTTATTCAGTGAATTGATCAGATGATCCTGGCAGAAACTTTTCGCACCTAAGAAAAACCAAAACGTATTTTTCTAGAGAGAATTCTTGAGTTTGTTAAAAAGCTTTGCATGGCATGTGATAAAAATTAGCCCTGTTTCATTTTTTATGAGAAATACTGAATGGCATCATTCATTACCTGTCTGATAAGAAACTCAGACACTCCTATGTCTCTGGCTATAGACCTGATTGATTAGCTAGGATCATTGTCACTCATAGCTTGGATCTCACTAAAAAAAATTCGGAAGTTCTTTTCGTGTTCTTTTCTTATCCGAAGGATCAGACTTAAGCTTTCGAGCTGCCGTACCTTCGTAATCACAATTGAAATCATACAATTCTTTTCGAATCCTCTGCACTATCCTCAGATTGACTCCCAAACACAGACAAATCTTTATAAGCTGCTTTCCTCACAGACAGTGCCCAACTTACTCTAGTTTGCTGCACAGTAGAGAAAACCTGAAACAAAAAGTGCACGTTCGAAATTCATAATTTAAAATGGCTACAATTTACGCATAGCGCCTTATGTAACACCCAGATCTCCAGAACTCTAACTTCACCATCAGATGCAATTTAGCATCATATCCCGGACGTTATTTTGCATTTCCTATTAGAGAAGTGTTGGATTACTTCGATCGTCCTTTTATTTGTGATTTGCTTTTAATAATTATATTTCTGCTTCATTTGATTCTCAAAATCTCCCACTTTTTGCTGAATAAATTAGATACAATTAAGTGGATGTTATTTTTCGTCATAAAAAGAAAACATGTGATATGGAAGCATTTTTGCATTTCTTTGATGTACATTTTTTATGTCATCTAAAAAGCTGTTGTTTTTTGGGTTTTTTTTAGTTTGATTTGGACTTCATTCATTCGTTTAATTTCTTTTGCTTTGCCTTGTTGATTAATATATTCATCTGTTTCGTTAGTGGTTTCTATTCTTTAACAACTCAAGGTAATTATAATCCCATCAAGTTTTATCTTTTCTCTTTAAATTATGGCGAGTTTTTATTATTCCTGTGACAATATACCCGCTGGCCGACTCCCACTATTTCAACCTCCAAAACAACTCATGGCCATCTGATCGTCTAGTGGTTTCTCTCATCTCCGTCTAGGGGTATTTTATATTTCTTCACAAATACACAAAACACAATATACCCAACCGAGAGAGTGGAAGAAAAGAGAACAAACACGGACTTGGGTTAGCTCCAAGCACAAGAAGGAAGAAATTTGTGACACTTTGTGTAGTTTTCTATGCATCTGTGGGCTATCGCAAGCCTGTATTCGAGCGAAATTCCCACACAGCCACCTGGAATGCTGACTTATCCTCTCACATTGGCCAACCCGACGTCTGGGTCCACAGTTCCTTGCAGTTGTCTTTCTCTTACCTCGACTTCTGTTGATTGCTCTCTCTCTTGCTGACTGCCTTGTTCTGTTGACTGCCCTGGGACCTTGCCTTCCCTCGCCTTCTTCCGGTCTCATGGGAAATCTCGCGCGCAAGCTTTTTGTGTGAGTTTCGCGCCAAAACAGACAAAGGGATCCTCTGACTGGCACTCACCCACATCCACAGAAACGAATGCCTCCTATCGTGCCACATGCCTAAGTTTTTCTTGGGAAAATGACAAACAAATCAGGCAGTAAATTTACCGTTTTTCATTAGTGCGACTCCGAGATGTCATGGCCAAAAGAATCTGAGTCGTTTCCTAATTTACATATTCTGATATCAAGTCCAAGAAAAAATGTGCTTATTATAACAAACAATTGATTATACACAGTGTTGTTTATGTGATGACAAAGATGAAACAGGTAATTACATAATAAGCGAATACAGAAAATTAACGCGAAAGGAATACAATAGACATGATTGGATGAGAAAAGTGATCATATGGAAATTGTACAAGAGACCATGTTGACAAACTAAAATCTTTCCTTCAAAATTACACGCATAAAATTATCTAGGAATTTTAAATACAAACGATCATTTATTCCATGCCAGAAGATTAAATCTAGTATTAATTAACTAGAAGAAAAGAATTTTCAGTGAAAAACAGAGAGAAAATAAAGAAAGCAAAAAAACAAATACTTTGATCATGAAAGTGACAGCAATATTAAGTGTATTTGGTGCCTTTGGAACGGTGCCCGTTTGAAGAATAAAGACCAACCAGAGACTAGCATTGTTCTAGTCTGCTAGAATACTTAGAAATATCTTAGAAATCTGAAGAGACTGATTTCGATGAAAAAAAATTTTTCAAAAAAAAAACACCAGTTAAAACTGATGAAAAAGCTTTATCTAAATAAACTTGGTCATATTTTCTTACAGTCCTAATTCAAAACAAAATCGATGAAAGCAAATAAAAAAGTTGTTTTTCTTTCTTTAAGATAATCAACATTTGCTAAAGAACAGCCTCTGCCAAATTTTATTCACTTTGTTTTATGATGTTAAAAACCTACAAAAACGTTTTTCGGGATCGTTTTTTAGCGTTTTGAAATTAGCAATAAACATTGTTTGTTGTTTTTTGTTGTTGTTTTTTGTTTTGTTTTGTTTTTCTTTTTTCTTTTTTTTCTTTTTTTTTTTTTTTTGGCTCACTTACAATATGTGTAAAGCGTCTTACTCTTCGTTCCAAAAGACAGATGCACTTTCTTTCTACGTTATTACTGACATCTATTAATGGCTCTATTAATATTGTGTAAGATTTTTTTTTGGCATATGTATTTACCCAACCACTCCATACATGTAACATGTGAAACAAACTCAATTTTTTAAATGAAGTTCAACAGGTTTGGATTAAGTTTTCTTTTTCCTATACCAGTTGCAATACTAAGATGAAAGAGTCCAGTCAACCCTACTCACCCATTACTGGATGGAGAATGGCTGGATGCATACCTTTCCAAAGCGCATTAGTGCTATGTGAAATGCAAACAGCCTCTTCAAGGATTTGAACTCTACTTCCTACAATGGTAATCATTACACCACGAGGCCCTTCTTATTATTCTTTTGTAGAAGCCATACATTTATCTGAAATAAATAACTATTGTTATATAGCAGGATTCAGATGTCTTCCGATTTACAATTTCATTCAAAAAACATACACGTGGCTGGAGAAGGGTAGCATTCGACCGGATGTTAGCCTGACGGCTGCTGCCGAGACAATGAATAAATGTGTCTTTGCGCAAGAGGCTCCGCGCAGAGCTTCCCGGCGAAAATGCAAGAAATTAATTCTCATTAACAGAATACCCTTTTTCAGCCAATCATAAATCTTCCCCCTGGAGGAGTTCCCGGGGCCGACTTGATCCAAGGGGTGACTGCTTAAGCAGCGAAAATCTTCGAAGGTGGCAGACTGGCCTACTGAGGGTTGAAGGGAAGAACACGCTACGGCCATAAGAACTCATCCGAACTCTGACAGATTTTTGACACGCCACCTGCTGCGAACAACTGCTGACTTAGCTACAACGCCACCCCGTCCACGACTGCTACTACTACCGAGATCATCTGATACCCTTACCACCCTTATACCACCATACCCACCAAGTGAGTTTCTTAACTTATAACATACGTGACCGTCCATGAACTCTAGCTTCATACACACGCTACCTTCACTCTTTCACTTGATATTGTATGCTACAAATTTGTACAGTTGATTCTTCGCTTTATCGCCTTGTTTTTCCTTTTTGTTAATATAATTGTTTAAAACTTTCAACCTGTGTTTGTCTTTTCCTTGCTACTATACGCTAAATATAACACTATCGATGTTGAATTTTGATAAAATGAATATTCTAATTACAAAAAAAAATAGTCTAACGCATGTGTGGGTCATTTAATTTGGCATTTCCTACCAGGAAAGAACATCTTTCTGGATTTAATGTTGAACTAAATTGAGTAATTTTTATTGGCTCAGGACTTGATACTAATCATTTGTTAGTTAACTGGAACTAAAATTCTTTTTCACAAGTTTATTCTCTGTATTGTCGTTTAATATATCACACCTAATATACGGAACGACTTTTCGTCATTCGATCGCAATAAATATCTGATCAATAAATTTCGAGAATTTTGTTACAAATTTACATCATAATCAAATGATTCATAAAATAATAAAAGTTAAATTGACAAGAATGGAAAATAAAGTACAAATATTGTCTTTAGATATTTGATTAAGAAAGAAAGAAAGAAAGAAAGAAAGAGACGCGTAGATGAAGAAGTTTCAGCTAAAAAGATAACTTCTCAGAAGAAAAGCGCATATTCTAATTCCTATGGTAAACAATCACTATTATTGTTTGTATTTGTGGTTAATATAATCAACGGATTAGTTGTGTTTTTGCAAGGTTGTTAATTTGGGATTTTGAAGTAGTCTTAATAGTTAATTAAAGGCATCTTTTCTATCCCCTCCTTCTTCAAAAAGATTTAAAATTCTCTCTTCCAGCCCACTCTCTTAATATTGTTGGATTGTAAGGATAAGTAATCTAACCAAAAAATATATAAGAAACCAGAGACGTAAAAATTTCAGTTTAAAATGTCTGATATGAAAACGCTTTAAATAACGGCAAACTGTAAAATTGCTTTGGAAAAAGCATCACAAGAAAGGATGTAAAACCATCGCCACAAAATGTGATTAGAATGAACATGTAGACTTAAAACATTTTAAAGGCATTTTTTTTTTTTGTTTTCTTTTTTCTTTTTCATCTTTTTGTTATGGCTTGCTAAAGGTTGTTCTTCCTTGGAAGAGTACCAGATCACATATGTAAGAAGAGCAATGATAATAATAAACCAATGGGTTTGATATAGCCACTATACTCTATTCGGGAAAAATGTCAAATACAAGTAAAAATGAATGTGGGACTCAAACGATAGTTCTGAGTGTTATGATTGGCATGTGCTCCCTAAAGAGTCAACATGGAAAATCCAGTCAGAAGCCTGCGAATCTAAGCTCTTCTATTTTCAGTTACACAAAGACAGCGTATCTGAGAGACTCTATCAGAAAAAATGGACTCGAAAAGATAACAAAAATGTGATCGGCTGTTATTTTAAAAGCAATCCCACACAAAGGAGTTATTAGACAAAAAAGAGTCGAAATTTGGGCAGAATCCGCTAAATTTAATACTTGCCGACCAAGCGAGGATGATTTTAAAGAAAGGCTGATTTTCTGACCTCGAGATGCTAAAAATATGTGGACAGATAGGTTGTCAAGAATATGCTCAAAAATCCCTTAAACGAGCTGAAACACAAAATATTGAAAACCAAATTATTAGGGAACACATTACTATAACATCAGTGTTAACGCAAGAAAAAGGAGAAAATATAAAGTTAATTTTAAAAAATCATGACTGCAAAGAAGGCTACATTACCTAAGAAATCAGGACTGGAAAGAAGTTAAGGTAGAAACCGAAAAGGTAAATAAATCATTAAAAGATATCCCAACGGACAACATCACCGAACTCACTGATCTAATTTACGCAAGAGTAAACCTAATCAATGATAAAATTATTATCCTCCTAAGGAACCCAAACACAAATGGTGGGAAATTAGAGTAAAAGGATAAATAAAGAAATAGCAATTGTCTTTATTGGGAATCCTTTTGAGATGTGGCTTCTTAATCTGAGAATTATTTTTTTTATTGCGGACCTTTTGTCCTCATCTTGGTAGTTTTTTGTTGTTTTTCTCTCTACGTTTCGGCCAAATTTCACCACTGGCTTTCTTCAGGTGATTAACCGCGACCTCGGATAAGAATGCTAAGTCATGTAACCAGATCCCCAGTAATTACTGCCTTCCATAGTAGTTGTCTATCACGTGGTGTGATAGACATCAACTATGGAAGGCAATAATGTTGCCGGTGGCATGGATAGACTATAAGAAGACTTATGATATGATCCCACAAACATGGATAATAGAGAATGTCTAAAAATGTACAAAATATCTGACAAAGTTATATTCTTCATCACGAAAGCCAAAGAAGAATATAAAGTAGAATTAGCTGCGGGAAGACAAACTCTATCTGAGGTGAAAATCCAAAGAGAAATCTTCCAGGGAGACTCACCGTTGCCATTGCTATTTATTATAGCAATTATATCCATAGGAAATGCACAAGGGATAACAATTTTACAAAATCATAGGAAAAGTTTAACCAACTTATGTATATGCATGATTGCAAAAAATAAAAAGAACAAAAGACCTTGATACAAACAACATTATCATCATTATGTCGGATTTCCCTGACTCTCTCTCTTGCCACTCGTTTCTATCGTCTATCGAATTCGGCAGGTCCTCTAGACTACAGCCTGTCTGTTGTAGATAAGTTCTAGCCGGTCGTCCAACTACTGCTCATCCGTGTGAATGTGCCCACAGGAGAATGTCGCTTTTGATACAAACAATAAGAATATACAGCTAGGATAGAGGAATGGAATTTGCTGTTAAAAAGTGTGATATGCTGGGAAAAGTAGGAAAAGAGAAACAACAGAAGGAATTTAACTACCCAATTAGGAAACCATCAGAATACTTGGAGAGAAGGAAAATTACAGGTACTTAGCAATTTCTGCAGCAGAAAACTCATCAAAGGAATAAAAACCTGAGCAGTCCCAGTTGTAAGAATGATCCTGAGTATCAACTCAGAATCCTTCTTAAAATGAACAAATAAAGAACTCAAATAAACAAGGAAATTCATGACTATGCACGAGGCCTTACACCCGCGAGATGACATAGTGGGGAAAAAGTGATCCACTACGAATTGTACAGATTAAAATTCGATCATATTACCGAATGGTAACAAATCAGAATCTGTTTTAGAGAATAAAACGCTTAAAAATCTCTGGGATTTTTTAAATAAAACGGATCACTTAATGCCGGCCAGAAGACCTGACCTAATTTTGAATAACAAAAAAAAAAGAACTTGCTGTCTGGTGGATTTTGCCGTTTTGGCAGACCAAAGAGTAAAAAAGAACGAAAAGAGAAACAAATTCTTGGATCTTGCAGAGGACTAAAAATTCTGTGGAGCATGTAAGTGATAGTAATATCAATTGTTGTCGGTACGCTTGGGATAGTACCCAAAGGCTCGGTAAAGAGACAGGAGTAGGAAATCAGAGGGAAAATCTAGACCATCCAGACTACAGCATTACTAAGATCGGTTAGAATATTGAGAAGAGTTCTGGAGACCTGAGGAGACTTTCTGTCACTCAAACTCCAATAAAGGACAACCATCCAACGCTGGTGCGAAAAATTTGTAAGGCATAAAATGATAATAATTATTAGAGAAAGAAAAGGTGTAAACAAACGTATTCTAAATCAATAAGAGAAATAATGGCAATCTTTCATATAGAAATATCGAAATGAAAATCAACTCGTATTAATTTTTAATAAAAGACTGTAGCATCCAATCAGTTGTAGTGTCTAAGTATTTCTTTAATCCTATAGTAGTTGTTTTGTAAGTTAATATTTGTGGGATTAATCCTCTACCACCATTTTCTCTCTTGATGTAAAGTTATACGACCAATTAGAGAAGAGTCTTGATGTAAAGACGTTCTGTATATGTTCTTGGATGATGCATTATGTGGCTGGTAATTAGTTTCCTAACTTTTGTGTACATCTTTTTAATTTTAGCTAACGTCCAGTCTATCATATCAAAACTATATATCATCAATAGAATTATCAGGGTGTTATTTGCTATAACTTTATTTTTTTGCATTCAATTATGTTTTTAATACGGTTCTTATTCTCCAGTAAAATTCTTTTCTAATTTTTTTCTTTATTTAGAGTATGATTGATGACTTTCGCTTCATTAATTCCTCAATATTTATAGATTTTATTGTGTTCTAACTCTAATTTTTGAGTTTATATCTAGTGATGTTTTTAGACTTTACTAACCTATGACTTCCGCAAATTTTTAAATTTTTTTTCTTCATTTTTTGACTTCAAATCGTCCATATAGAATAAGTAGTTTAATTTTTTTTACAGTTGTTTTATATGCTTCGCCAATTTTTAAGTTCTATAGAAGGATGTATTAGAGTTATGCAAAAAAGGAGAGAAGTGAGTCTCCTGGTAAGATTCCATTGTTAATGTTCAGAGGATTAGTTTTGAGCATGCCTTTTCCTTGAATTAATCTGGGGTTAGTATGCTTTCGTTCCATATTGTATCTTTGGAATGTTATGACTGGGGATATCTTTAAAATGTTTAAAACATTTAGGATCCATTTTTTTATTGTCAATCCAAGCTATATTGAGATTTTTCTGATGGAATCAACAATTCTCCATGATCATCTTGTTTATGAGAAGAAGATCTTTTAGCCATATAATTCTTTTTTAGATCCTAACATTCCATGAATTCGACTATTCTCTCCTTTAGAATTGATGTTATCATTTTATATGTTGTTCGAAGACATGTTCGAAGACATGTTCGAAGACATCTTTTGCGTTTGTTGTTTCTTTTGTTTTTGGTAGTAGGTATGCTACTCCTTCTATGAGTCAATCAGGCAACTTTTTTCAGGTCCTTTTATGATTTCTGAAATAAATTTCGTCATTAGTTGATGAGAGGAGGATTAGTAGTGGAGCCAAAAGTTTGTTATTTCATCTATTCCATGTGACTTTTATTTATGTGCGCGTTTGAGTGTATTTATAATCTCTTCTATTGAAATATCACCGAACATTTGTGGTTCATTATTTTATAAGTGTCTTTTATATTTTTGATTAACGTTACTTTTTTTTCTATGATTTCTTATGGCTCCATATATTACTCCAAAAATTTCAGTTCTTCAATCGTGTGGTTTCCTTTTCATATATTGTCTCATTTCCTATTTCTTGATAGAATTTTTAAGGTCGCCTTGAAATATTTTGTTGCGTCTGAAGAATTTTGTCCATTTTTCATACCTTCAAATACGTTAGATTTTTTGCTTCAACTTTTCTTTTATTATCGGGATCTTATCTCATACTTTCTTTCTTGCTTTCCTTGTTTTCACGACGACACCCTCCCTCATTTCATCAAGTATGGATATTTCTCCTCTGTATTCTTCAATTTCTTTTTGAATCTTTAATTTCCATTCAGATTGCTAAAAAGGATTTTGTTTATGTGTTAAGGTTATAAAGCTTATTGTTGTTGCAGTCGCATATTCATTTAAAAGCATAAGATTCTTGTAGAATATCTTCTATGGTATAGTTTGCCAACTGTATCTGCATCAGGTTTTTTTTCATATTTTTTAAGTGTTTTGTCTTTTAAATTAGTATTAGTTACCGTAGCAAGTAATCTGATTATATTTTGTTTCATTTCGTCGATTTTTATCTTATTTTCTATTTAGTCTGTGTTTTCTTTTTTGACATTCTCTAATTGGTTTTATAACTTTTTCTGTTCCTGGAGAATTCATAAAATCATTGTTTGATTGTTTTAATGTATTATTTGTTTCATTATTAACTGTGTTCATTTAAAGTGCTACACTTTAATTTCGTTGGGTATCAGCAACTACCAGTTCTTTGATATTATCTTTTTCAGCATCTGTAAAGCGGTTGCTTTAATGATATATTTTCTCGCGTTGACTAGTTTATTGAGATCAAAGTGTGTATCTGTACATTTGTTCCTTTCTTACCATATATTGTAGTTTCTTTGAGTTGTATTTCTTTCTGATGGTTTGTTAATTGCATTAAAGAATATAACATTTCTTTATAATACTCTTTTGATCATTTTTCCTTCGTGTTTTTATTTCTTATTGGTTGTAGTTAATTCAGGTACAGGATTATTACGGTTCTGATTATTTCTGATTACTACGAAAGTGAATAGAGGATTTTGTCTCAGTTGCTGATTTTTCGATCTCAACCTTGATCATCATTAATTCTTATTACCAAAAGGTGTTTTTGTTTTGCTGAAAGCACCAGCAGAAACTTTTCTTGTGTAAGGTCTTGTGCATAGTCATCAGTTTCTTTGGTCCATTTGTCTGAGTTCCTCTGTTATTATTTCAAGAATAGTCAAGAATATCTTTCAATTGCCTAGGTGTTTATTTCTTTGCAGGAGATTGGTTTCGAGAAGTTTTCTTGGTCTCCTGAGCAACTCGTTTCATATTTTTTCTTTTAT
Source organism: Sepioteuthis lessoniana (assembly GCA_963585895.1). Lineage (NCBI taxonomy): Eukaryota > Metazoa > Mollusca > Cephalopoda > Myopsida > Loliginidae > Sepioteuthis > Sepioteuthis lessoniana. Next base: position 19,544,245 of record OY757937.1, on the reverse strand, counting down.
GTCTGTTTGCTTGATAGTATACAATCCCAATATTCCCAACTATTTATAATTTTTCTTCCCTTCAAGCGTTCTGATGCTTTCCTTGTTTGGCAGTTCTACTCCTCCCGTTGTTTCTCTTTAACTACTTTTTATTATCAGCATGGCACGCTTTTCAATGTTTGTATCACAGTCTTCAATTATTTTTCATTTTTTGCAAATAGCTTGATATCATTTATATACATAAGGTAGTTTATTTTTAGCTTAGATTTTGTAAATTTGTTGTTCCTTGTGAATTTCTAAAGGATATTATTGAGTGGCATCTTTGTTTAAAAAATTGCTATGGTCAGAGTGATTCTCCCTGAAAGATAACTTTTGGATTTTCACCAATGCTAGTGTTTGTCTTCTTGCTGTTAATTCCACTTAAGTTTTTCGTGGGCCTCATGATGAAGTTTATGGCTCTATCGGATATTTTGTATATTCAGACATTCTATTATCCAAGTTTATGAGGCTATATCATTTTCTTATTTGTTGGTTAATTGGATTTTATGGCATATCAATCCTTGTAAGTTATTTAATGCCAGATCTTCTTTATACATATTATGTATCATTTGTAAACGCATGGTTAGTAAATAACATTTTTAAACGAGCAAGAGCTCATTTACTTGTGCACTGTTAGATGGTTACACATATGATTTGTAAATCAATAGTTTGTTAGTAATCTTATTTTTAAATGAGTCAGAGCTGATTTGTTCGCACATATAAGGTGGTTGAACTTTTCCTGTGGTTTTGTAAATTTGTCTTCTATGTATTTTTTAAGGATATAATTGTTATAATAAATAGCAATGGCAATGGTGAGTCTCCCTGGAAGATATCACTTTGGATTTTCACCTCAGATATTTTGCACATTTTAGACATTCTCTATTTGTAAACCTATGAGTCAGGGACCTAGTCGAATAAATTTATTAACCTGAAAAAAAAAAAAAAAGAAAAAAAAGAAACCTAATTAAATTTTAGAAGAAAAAAGTAGTACATTACGAAAGTGAAAATTTACAGAAATGGATTTTAAGAGAAATCGTCAAAACGTATAATTTGATAAGAAAGGGAAAATATATGATTGTTTTAATGTATGTGAATTGTTATGTTGACGAAACAGAGCGAAAGGAAAATCAGAAAAGCGAGTTTGACTCAATAGTAGGGCTGGTCAACCCAGGTGGTTAGTTGCTTGGGAACGAGAAATCGGAAATAAATTTTTTTGAATTCAAAAAAATGTTTGTTTTGTTTTTTTTATTTTTATTTTTTTACTATAATGATGCGAGCGTTTACTGACGTCATATCACCCTAGTATAAAATTAGTTGTAATCCGAATTAGTTGTGCATTACTATCAAGGAACTGAGAAAAGCTGAGAGCTAAAGTTTGAGAAAGCCAAACATAAACACCATTTGAGATTGCCTTTTGTTTAAAATTTATCCGATAAATTGAATACCGGGAAACTGACAGACGGTTAATTTGTGAACTGGGTCTCTGACTATTAACTTCTCCCCCCACCCAATGGTTGAATACATGAAGCATTTATAAAGAAACTTTTTTTTACTAAATATTATTATTGTTTCAAACCGTCTTTTGTTCTCTGTTGGCGTTGACTTTTTTGCTTTCTTAATTACTCGGTCTCATCCGTCTCCTCGTGGAACGGCAACTCCGATTAGCGATTGATCTGCTGTCTGGCACAAAAACACAACGTAGGCAGGTAGCGGATGAGTCGTGTCATCCGAAAACAAAATTACCCAAGCGGTTAGTGGATTGAAAGCGGGATCATCTCAGTGTTTGTTAAGGACGGGTGCACTGCCACATATTATCCACGTCTGGCTGTTCATTTGTCCTAGTGTTTTTCCATTGAGATGGTAGAATTTTCTTTTGTTATTTTGGAAGGTCTTGTTTTGCCCCAGTACCGTTTGTGTCGGTATTTGTCGTGCGCTCCACTAAACGGGCGAGTACGAAACAAGGCCTTTTTTTAAGTTGGGTCCAGAGGCAGAGCCGTAGCCTACACACGCCCGGCATTCCCCAAAATGACTCGCACTCCATCAGCATTCCCCAAAAAGAGGCGTCTCAGGCGCCAAGCGATAAACCTAGCTCCTCTAGAGAGAGTTAGAACCTGAAAGGGCGGCCCCTCGAGGCTCGTGAAGCACGTCAGGCAGCTTCGACTGCCGCCAGAGACAATATACAGCCGACCAGATCTGCACCAACGTGCCACGGCCGATTGAAGTTCGTCGTGTCTGCTAGACTAGCCAGTTACGTACCTTTTGAGTCTCCCTTCATTCGCCAGGTATTTAACCAGGCCATTGACCTAATAAGTAGAGTGTTCGCTAATGGTTTGGGAGATCAGGGTTCAATCCCAGGTCGAGTCATTACCAAAGACTCAAAAAATGGTACTTGATGCCGCCTTGTTTAACACTCCGCATTATAAGGTAAGGATCAAGGGTAAAGTGGAGCAATCCAGGAAATAGAGTAGTACCCTCCCTAACACCTCGGTGTGGTTGTTATTGAAAGGGGAGCCTTCGGGTCACATTCAACTAAAGTCGCTAATTTATTTTCTTTCACCAACATATTTTGATTTATTGCTTCTAGTTGTATTGTTAGTCTTTGCTGTTTTCTTTTTTTATCATTTCATTTCGTTGTTTCTTTGTGTATTTTGCCTTCATTAGTAATTTCATAGGTTTGGTATTTATTTATTTATCCTATTACTCTCATTTCCTACCTTAGGAGGATACTAATTTTATCATTGATTAGGTTTACTCTTGCGTAAATTAGATCAGTGAGTTCGGTGATGTTGTCCGTTGGGATATCTTTTAATGATTTATTTACCTTTTCGGTTTCTACCTTAACTTTTTTCCAGTCCAGATTTCTTAGGTAATGTAGCCTTCTTTGCAGTCATGATTTTTTTTAAAGTAACTTTATATTTTCTCCTTTTTCTTGCGTTAACATTGATGTTATAGTAATGTGTTCCCTATTAATTTGGTTTTAAGGGATTTTTGAGCATATTCTTGACAACCTATTTATCCACATATTCCTAGCATCTCGAGGTCAGAAAATCAGCCTTTCTTTAAAATCAGTGGGAAAGTTTGTGATTGGTTGAAAAGGGACTGTTTTAATTGTGACTTTATTTTTACTTTTCTACCGGATGGATGCGAGGACCCAACCTGCGCAGGACCCAACAAATTACAAGCCATCGTTCAGACAACGTCCGGTTAATGTTACTTTTTTCCAACTGAAATGTATGCTCGTTTGATTTTCTTCCAGGATGTTTTTATTTATTTATTTATTCATTTTGCTGGGGAGCGGGTTTGGAATGTATTTGTAAATCAAAAAAGATTTCTGTTTTATAACAGGCATGAGTAAAATTAGATAGATAGATAGATAGATAGATAGATATGGAGGGATAGGGAGACGGGATAGTAAAGAAAATGCAACAAAATGGAAATAAAGAGCTAATGATTGACTGATAGTTGTTTGCTTCCCACTAAAAAAAAAATGACTTATACTTGACATCCTTGCGAAGCGGCCGCATATTTTTAATTAGCAACTACCCTAAAAGTCATGTTCCACAGGCGCCCAAACATGCATGTGTGTGCATGACAAGTTGTTGTCATCCAAGAACGCGTCATTCTAAAATACGAATCTGACTGGCTCTACCATCTGTACCGTGTTTGACCTTATTTTAACAGCTGTATGCCTACGTGTAACCCGTTTTTCGATGTCGCCGCTGGGTACCCCACCCAAAAATTTCGTTTACTTATTCGTACATAGATATACAAGCATAAACTTTGTGCATATACATATGTATGCATAAATTTTGTACATATACACACATATATATAATTGTGTGCTCTCTCTCTCTCTCTCTCTCTCCCTCTCTCTCTCTCTCTCTCTCTCTATCTCTCTCTCTGTATGAATTTGTTAATGTACATGTATGTATGTCTAAGAGTGAGGCATTTATGTGCCAGAGTCTGTTAAAATTGAAATACACCTGTTTTGGTATGAAATAGACATTTTTAAGCTTATATTCTTTTCAATAATCGATTGATATCTTCTGTCAACTTAATCCCTACATTAGAGAGTCTAGTGGTATTTGTGCTCCCTAATTTTGGAGAGAAAATTTATTATTATCAGGGATGAAGAGAATATAGATGGAAACCCAAATTAAAACTGTGAAATTTAAAAACTCGAAATATACACTTGTCTAACTCTATAAAAAAGACCGCACATTTAACAACCATCCCATGTTTGAAATACAATTAACCATTCCCCAAAGAAACGGGGGAAAATCTTTAGCCTCTGTGTTTTAAATCGAAACAAGGACAATGCCCTGGTTAGTGTTTTGTCTTTTAAATTAACTTTTTTTAAATACGTATTTTAGATTTTATTTTGTCTATGAGAGTAAAAGTTTGCTGAATATTATCTGTGATTTTAATGAAAAGACAAATATATCAATTTGAAGTCTAATTTCCTGCAAGCTGAATTGATTTTTTACTTCTGTTACAAATTCTGCACTAAAATTTGTGCAAAAATGGAATATCTTTAAGATAGAAAAATAACGATAGTTTATAGAGTATCCGGTACTAGATATGAAATAGGAATCAGAGGGAAATAACCTTTACAGGGGTTAATCCAACAGTAACGAGTTCCCACTAGCCGTCCGCTTTAATTAGCGCACACACGTTCGACCCAGAACAACCAGCCAATAGCTCGGGACTTACAATTCTTCAGTGAATTATAAAATAGTTTAACTGTGAACTAAGTTAAAACTTAAGGAATTTACGGGAGGGAGGGAAAAGAAGTAAGAGGATTTGTCCTCTTACTTCTTTTCCCTCCCGCCTGTAACAGATTTTTTTCACAAGTTAAACCTCGGAAGCCATGAACGTGAAGTAAGGCGGATGAACCTAACGACGGGTCAACGACACGCTTCATCAGATGCTGGGCGGACGAACCACACAGGTCAATGGCCAGGATTAAATAGTCAGTCGAGGAACTACTGCTACTGATCTTTTAGGATGTGTCTATTGATGAAGTCAAAATACAGCCATCAAAAGATTTCTATGATTCTTACTCAAACCTACGAGCGAGTGAAAAAAAAAAAGGTGCGTTCTGCTGAAGTTGGAGCTCTGGACACAGTGTTCAAAAAATCAGTTGCAAAACTCAAACAAAAACTACTTAAATTTAAAAGCACAATTAAAATAGTGACATTTAACGTTAGAACTTTGAATAGAATAGGCCAACTACCAGAGCTGACAGCATCTGTGATAGATCATAGATACCATCTGTATGGAAAAACTTTGTCAACACCGTGATAGGAGGTGTGGGTATGCTTATCGGTCCACGGGCCCTGAAATCACTTAATAGCATCGAGAAAATACAACCAAGGATGATGGTAGCAACGTTTAACAACAACCCCAGCACAACGATCACCTCCTGCTACAGTCCTACCAATGCTAGTGATGAAAAGGACCTCGACGCCTTTTATAACGAGCCATCCTCCCTTGTTTATAGCATCCCGAAATACAACGTTCTAATCATCGGTAGAGACATGAATGCCCAAATAGATAAAGACGTAAACAACAAATTCAGCTTACACAACTCGTCAAACAGAAATGGGGAACACCTAATGTACTTCACAATTGAAAATGGATCAACATGCCTTAATGCTAAATTTCAGAAAAGAAGGGGGAAAAACTTTGGACCTACACTTACGCAAATGAGGCTAAAGCTCAGATTGACTTCATCCTCATGAATAAGAAAAGGATTAATAGCACATTGAATTGTGAGTCATATTCCTCTTTTGAAGGTGTGTCTTCCGATCACCGAATGGTCACGGCAAAGATACGTCTGAGCCTACGCGGGAATGCGGCGCAAACAACCACAACCGCACACTAAAACTGGTCCCTGCTTAACTATAGGCATATTAGCGATAAATATACGATAACACCAAGAAACAAATTCGATGCACTTCAGGAGATATCAGAAACTCTCACTCCGAATGACGATTATGAGAACTTCATCAATGCCAACACAGAAGCGACAGCTGAATGCATATCAACCAAACTTAGTACAAAACATTAGCAGTTGAGAAAAAACGTGACAGCGTTAAAACTGCATCCCTATGCCATAGAAACCTAAGAAACCCAACTAACGCTAACCCTCAGAAACTTAAGAAAGGACAAAGTAAACTAAATATCGCATACCTAAAAGAACCAACAGAATACATTCAAGACCAGATTAGAGACTTGGTTGAAGATAGACAATCTAGCATAGCATGACAGAGAGTAAATGAAGTGAGTAGAAGAAAGAGTACCGCGAGAGCTAAACTAAAAGCTGCTACCCAAGAAGAACGAATACACCTGTGGAAACAAAATTTCAATCAGCTTGGAAAATCCCCAAAACTTACGGATGAACCTAAACCTATCACGAAAATTAATAGCAAATAACTAGATATAAAACTAGGACAGTTTACGCAAGAAGAACTCGAAAAATTAAAAACAGGAAAGCTGCAGGTTTTCATGAAATACCCCACCCAAGTATGGAAAACAAGGAAATTCGACAACATACTTCTCCGATACTGCAACACTATTATTTGTAGACTTATCCAAGGCATTTGACTCGATACGTAGAGGGAAGATGGAACAAATAGTTCTGGCCTACGATCTCCCCTCCCTGCAAAAAACGTCACAACCACAATGATGCTATAAATGAAACAAAAGTATATGTTCGTTCACTGTATGGAGACACAGACTTCTTTGACATTATTGCAGGCGTGCAGCACATGAGCCCCATACCAGTTTATTTTCTGCCTAGACTACGTGCTTTGAAAGTCGATAGATTTAATGAAAGAAAATGGCTTTACATTGGCAGAGGTTATGAAGCATAAGATACCCCGCACGAACGCAGACTACGTTAATAGCGCTTCCGGTTACTATATGGATGCACCACATGGACGCTGACTAAACCTATGGAGAACAAGCTTGATGGCAATTGCACAAGAACGTTGCGAGCTGTACTGAACAAATCTTGGAGTCAGCATCCGACAAAAAAAAAGCTGTTCGGCCACCTGCCACCAATCACGAAAACCATCCAAATCACACAAACAAGATATGCGAAACACTGCTGGAGAAGTGAGGACGAACTCATAAGTGATGTACTCCGGTGAACCCATTCACACGGACGAGCAAGGGTTGGGTAAGCAGCTAGAACCTATCTGCAACAACTCTGTACTGATACAGGATGTAGTATGGAAGACCTTCCGGGAGCGATGGACGATAGAAACGAGTGGCGAGAGAGGGTCAGGGAAATACGCGCTAACGGCACGCCATGATGATGTTATATATATATATATATATATATATGCCATATCCGTATACATGTAATTCACTTTGTTTGCTTTTGTGCTTGTGTGCTTTTTTACCTCTGAACAATGTTATAGTACCGCACTAAAACATTCACCTCCCGCGCATGATCACACACCGGATGTAACAGTACCGGTCTCCTCCTTACCGAAAAAAAACTGCTTTATAACATACTCCGTCGTCCGGTTCTATAATTATCTATTATCAACTAACCTATAACACTTCATGGTGGCAGCAGTGGGATACGGAACGCCCTATCACATACCAACAAGAACCAGTACGAAAAACTTCCCGGTTAAAGACGTATAAAAAACTAGTTGTTATAGGACTCAAAACAAGTGAGAAATTGAGACTAATAACTATACACGTGGATGCTCTAAAAAGACCTAACAAAACTAACGAAATCCATCTCCTCTACCAACCAATCGAATCGAGACTCATGTACAGTAGGTGCAAAAATACTTGACCCCTAGAGCAACTCGACAGGAGTGACTATTTTAGTGGGACCACAAAGTTAATACTAAAGGACAATGCAGAACCTTTTATTGACCCCCTTTACGCAAGTGCAATATCCACCTAAAGACTAAACCGATGGAGGAAATTGACAGGCTTCTTGGAGAAAATGTGATCAGGAAAGTGGAAGAACACACAGACTGGTTTTCCAGTTGGGTTTACAGCACAAAAAATGGGTCGCTCCGAGTATACATTGACCTACAAAAAGTCCATGCCAGTCTCAAGAGATGCCCATATAAAATACTAATAGTTGAAGAACTAAACCCCGCCTTTATAAAACCAAAAGTGTCTAGCAAACTCGACGCCAAGGCAGGTTACAGGTCAGTCCATCTGTATAAAGAATCACTGCTGGTCAAAATAACGATGACCAAAAATCTACACAACCATATATTCCGAGCAGCTTAAACTGGTCTTGTCTTCAATAGCAAAAAAGGCTATATCTTTCTTCGGCAACATCTACACCCCTACTGGAATCAAACCAGTTCTAGCGAAGGTGTATTATATAAAGAAAATGCCAACCCACAAAACAAAGACGAGCTACAATGCTTCCTAGGTATGCTCAATTACCTCTTCCAATATATCCCAAAGCTTGATGAGAAGAAATACCTACTACGTGATCTTCTTAAGTCTCAATCACCATGGGCTTGGGACCCTGGCCGCCAGAAATGCTATGACAACCTAAAAGAGATTATCTCTGCAGATTTCCTATTACGACCAGACAAAACCAGTACCAGTGGAAGTAGACTCATCACGGAAAGACCTAGGAGTTGTTCTGGTTTATGCAAACCAGTTGCATTTGGGTCTAAGACTCCGACTGACTGCCAATCAAGATATAGTAACATAGAACGAGAGATGTTAGCAATCGTGTATGGAGCTCAGCAGTATTACATCTACCTTTATGTTTACATATTCACTGTAGTCACTGAACACGAACTACTGGTCACAATAATGTGCAAAGCCACGGCACTCAGCACCAACCCAATTAAAACGCATGCTGGTGAAAGTTCAGTGCTACTACTACTACAACTACAGGATAACCTACCGCCCAGGTAGCAATATGATTCTTGCTGGCACCCTAAGTCCACTACCCAACCCAGAAAACCATAACGCAATCAAGCTTGATGAAAGAGTTGATAGCGTCGGTACTGAAATTGAAGATGACCAAACCATTGCAACGATAAACTTCTCATTGGAAAAGCAGAAATTACTGCGCAACGAGATGGCAAAGGACCCATCCAAGAAGCTCATCCAGGAAATAGTACACCAGGGATGGCCAGTCATCATCCGAGACGTATCGGTCGATATCCGGTCATATTGATCGAGATGAGCTTGCTGTTGAGTCTGATCCCAGAATCCATGAGGGATGACATTTTACACCAGCTCCACCAAAACCACAAAGGCATCGAAAAGACATGCAGACTTACAAGAGAAATTCTACTGGGCAAGGACATCGAGATGTGTAAGTAATGCGCACTCTGCCAGGAATACCAGGATGCGTACAGACGTGAAACACTAGAGTTGTATGACAATACATTCCGACCCGGGAAATTCATTGCGTCAGACCTATTTGAGATCGATGGACGGCAATACTTACTCACTTTCGACAGATACTCAAAATACCCAAACGTCGATGAAATGCCCACACTAGTAAGCAGCAGGACAATTGCAGACAAGATCAAATGGTGTGCATCACTATTCGGTCGAATAGACAAAATAATGACAGACAATGGCGCACAGTACTCAGAACAAGGTTTTCATAGCTTTGTCAAATCCTGGGGCATTAGGTACGTCACCATCTCACCCCAATATATCACAAGCAACAGTTTTATCGAAAGAAATGTTCGACACATCAAGTCCATAATAAAAAAAAATGCTTTAGGGAAAGAAGTAACGTCTAGCCCACGCTGCTATAGATTAGAGCGACACCAACAGATAGCAAACTACTATCACATGCTGAACTACTCTCTAGGCAACTCTTAATAACTACCCTACACGGCCGGGTGGAACCAGGAAAGAAGGAACACTGTGAACGGCTTGAAGAGAGGTCAGCAAACATGAAGATAAATTATGACCTCAACAGCCAAAACAAGGAACTACCACCACTATATGTAGTCCAATGAGTGGGGTTATTATATAGATCAAGTAACACATGGCACCCTTAGACTATCATCCCGAAATATGGAAATCCCAGGAGCTACGTTGTTAAAACACCAAATAAGGCCAAACTCTACTGTAGTGGTGAAGAAAGTCCACTTCGTTGATCCAGAACTAGATACCACACAGACTATCAATGGACCAAGTGAAAACAGTGTCGAGGACAACACCTCCAACCCAGACATCATAAGACCCACACTAGATGAAGATAAGAACCAACCTGACCCACTCCGAACTAAATTGGGCAGGACCATAAGAACACCATCCAGAAACAAGAACTCTATATAAATAGCTTAGCTTCTTTACCACACACTAGAAAACAACAGCAAAGACTTTACTCTAGCACACACACACATACATGTATACAGATGAACTATAAGCAAACATTCACCTTCTGCGCATGATCACACACCGGATGTATCAGTACCGATCCCTTCTCAACCGGAATAAAACTGCTGTATAACTAGCTCCATCGTCCGGTTCTGTTATTATATATTATCTACTAACCGATAACACTTCAAACAACAAGAGTGATCGGCTAATCTAGATAAAAACTTAGCTATTAAACTCCTTTCACCTCGGTGAGTATTTTCATGGCATTTATTGGGGCTTACTGGAGGTAGTGGGTACCTGGAAACTTTTTAGCTAAACTATAAAAAAAATTAGCCGACAATCAGTCTACTTCAGATTGCTCGGCTAACAGGAAAATCTTGATGAAACTTAGCATGTGAATGGATTTGACCTCAATGAGAGTTAAAATGCATCTTCATGAACAGGAAACCGGTGGGAAAAGAAGCTATATACTCTCATCCAGCTCCCAGATATCTCCGGAACATTTTGGCTTTAAATTTATCTGGAATAACTACTGCATCCAAAAAGCTAACATAATTGACATCTGTTGGAGGGACACGCTAACTCTGAGAGATATTTGTACTTGTTTAAAGAAAAGATATTATTAATTTGTACTGAAAAATAAAGCAAAACAACATTTTTTTCTTTATCAATATGTGCTTTAACATATTTTTCATCCTTGGTAATATATATATACGCATATGTAGATATACACACATATATACACACACACACACACATAAATATATATACATATATATATATATATATACAAAAATCATCAAGTCACGCTGATTGCATAGACTTCCCCCTTATCTCTGGCTCTCTCTCCGTTCAATCGCTAGTGATTGGTTACATCCAGTAGAGTCGATGTATGTAAGTCTTTGCTAATAGACAATCACTGGCACATTCATGTGTAAGAGTTTATAAGAGATCGTCGCTTATATGTTCGTCCTTGCTTCCCATGTAATGCCCAGCATGTCTTGTTCGTCCAACTTGGATGGTTTGTGTGATGAAAGGTAGATAGCTGTTCAACTGCTGTTTTGGGAGATGCTGCTTCCAGAATTTGTTCACGACAGCGCGTAGCATTCTTGTGTAGTTCCCATCTAGCTTTTTCTCGATGTGTTTTGTTAGCATCCATGTTGTTCATCCATATAGTAAAATGGACACATATTGAATATTGACCGGGAAGATCTTTTTGACATCGCACATAAGTTGCGTGGGTGACATGACAGGATGTACACCTGTTTTCTAAAGTAAACAGGACGCTGTTTCCTCAGCAGATGTGCCGCGTGAGTTGTGTGGGTGGCATGTTAGACAGGAGGTGTGTCCACACACAACGCATTGGCGTGTCGTGGGACCACGTGGAATGCATGGACTTCCAGGAAATTATATAAACCAGGGAAGATTTCGGCCTGGGAGAACGAAGAAAATAACAATAAGAACTACTTGATGTCACATCACTCTGGGCGTTGGCTTTGTGCCAGACTGCCCTGGTTTGTGAAGTAGAAAAAAGCCTGAGCTATACCAAAATCACGAAAGCAGAGAATCGTAGAAACTAAGATGATTCCGTGCCTTGAGATGGTTCTGACGAGACACGCGGAAGTCGAGGATGATAAGGTGTCTTGAAATAGTCCTGTGCCGGACTAGCGAAAGTAGAGAAACGATGAGAAACTAAGATGATCCACTGCCTTGAGATGAAAAAGCGGTTCACTGAAAACTTGTATCTCATCTCACTCGTCTTCGACTCTCTCCCTCACTGAACCATTTCATACATTTCGGGTAGTAAAAAACAAGAAAAGAAAAAGATATATTTTTATACATCAGCATCGTTGTTGTTCTTCCTGGCTAAATACAACACACAGCCACAGCTGGGAAGAAATACCATTTTGTTTTATGGGATAGATCTGATCTCCATATTATGAGATGTGCTGTCAAAGTATGTAAAATAGTCTACATAAAGTGAAGATTGCTCCTTCTTGTTTAAAACACATGAAATCCGTTTTATTTGCGTTCGCGAAGAAGTCGATACCTCTTGCTGTTTGAATATATATAAATGTATATATATATATATATAGTCGTATTTATACATACACATATTCACATATATATATTCACGCACATACACACACATGTATATGTATACATACATATACGCAAATATATATATATACAGACATACGAGGTGTCTTCAATAAGTTTCCAGACTTTTTTACAGGCATTTAAAATTGTCGTAGACTCTTGAAAATTCACTATGTTTGCTATACATCTTATGAGATGACTGACCAATTTTTATGATTTCAACTTCAAATGAACAGCTACAGTAGGAATTAGAATACACCCTACTAAAGCCTGATTGTCACACCTGGTGAATTTCAAAAATGCAATCTGGACCTGAGGATACGTTAGAAGAACGATATGCAATAAAATTGTTTTAAACTTAGAAAAAATGCCACAGAAGCGTATGGAATGCTTCAGACTGCTTTTCGACCATCTTGCATGAATCGAGGATCAGTTTTTGAGTGGCATAAGAGATTCAAGGAAGGCAGGGAGTCTGTGAGGGAGGATGAGAGGTATGGGAGGAGCAAGGAAGTCAGAACACCAGTGTTGATTGGCCAAATAAAGAATTTCATGGATAAGGACCGTCGTGTATCTATAGAGACAATAAGTGCACAGTTTGGTGTCAGTGTGGGAACTGTACACACAATTATTCGCCATGAACTGAAGATACGGAAGATTTCCGAGGAAGCACCTCATATCTTGAGTCACCCGTTGTGTATTGGCTAACGTCGTTGAAAATGGAATCGTCGACTCAAGTTCAAATCCTAGACAACACTGTTTGTATTTCAAACAGCACTAATGCCCTTGGAAAAGTATGAATCCAACTTTTCTCCCTCCAATTATTGATAAACAGTGGAGCAAACTGGGCTCTTTAACCTTGGTAAAGGAAAACTCAGGATTCAAACCTGTTAAACTCCGCTTAACAATGTGTCGCATCCTGCTTGTACGGAGGGGTTGGGTAAATATATGTATATATATATACACAAATATGAAAATATACAAATATGGAAAAACACAAAGTTTTCGGATGATTTTATTCATAGTTTGAATGATCTGTCAATATTAAAAGTCTAAAAGAAAAGAAAATGTACATCTTTATCAGAGCGCTTGTATATGTTATGTATCTTCTGAATTTTATTTAAATTGCATTTTGTATTTGCTAAATGAAACGAAAAAATGAGAAAGTTTTAAACATTATATTTCCATTCTATTTCCCATACACACACATACACACACACGCACGCACACATACACTCTCATACTCACACATCTATCTGTCAATCTATCTATATATATATATATACACTACCAGTCAAAAGAATTTGATTACTCTCAAATTTTTTATTTTTTTTTATTTCTGTTTATATTCTAAAAGTGTTATTTTTAGAAAAAAGTTGGGTACCTCAATGGTTTTATTCATTATGCTAAATACTTTCTGAGCCATGTTAAATACAAATTAAACCAAAAAAACATTAAAAAAAAAACTTCATAAACTTTTGAATTATCAAAATAACCCCTCTTGGCCGCTGTCACTACTTCACAGATTCTCAGCATCCTTTCTACCAAAGACTGGAGGTAGACTAAAGACAATTCTGCACAGCTTTCCTGTAAGAGTTGTCGGAAGTGAACAGCACTTGTGGGTTGTTTAGCTTTGACTTTTTGGTCTAGTTCATCCTACACCAGTTTAATGGGATTTAAGTCTGCTGATTTCACCAGACAAGGCATCAGTTGAAGGATGTGCTTGTTCTTTGCTTTTAATGTGCCTCTGTCAGAGTTTACGGGTATGCTTACGGTCATTATCTTGCATTGGAACAAATTCTTGACCCACAAGTCGTATTCCTGATGGAATCGCATGATGTTGCAGTATGCTGCGATAGCTGGTCTGATTCAATTTGCTCTTCCTCTGGTACAAATACCCGATTTTGCAACTGGCAAAAGCCCCTCCACACACACACACACACGCAAACACACCATAACAGAGTTTCGTCCATGATTTACGGTTGGTGTAATACAGGGAGATGCAACTCTTTCAGCAACTCTTCCTATTTAACCCAAAGATTTCGAACTTTGATTTGTCATTCCAAAGGACTTCATTCCACTGCTTTATTGTCCAGTCTTTGTGCGCCTGGGTCCACTGAAGCCTTTTGACATTGATTTGCTTCTTCAACAATGCTTTCTTGAAAGCAATTCTACCATATAGGCCACGGTACAGTCTTCTTCACACAGTAGATGTTGACACATTTTTTCAGGACATTGGTTCAGTTGTGCAGTTATGTTTAAAGCAGTCAGCCTTTATTCACACAAGCTGGTGACTAATGAAATTGTCATCAGCATAGGTAAAACACATAGAATCTTGCAAGCAGTAATTCAACACAATATAGTCTAATATGAGTTCAAGTGGTGGTATAATATAACTTTTGGAAAACATTTTATTCATACTTCGTACTAAAGAAAACATCAAATCAATTTTTCCAAAGATAGTTGGTTATACTAAGGTCAAAGTTACTGAGGAAGACTTATATTTAGTATAATAAATAAAAAATATTGTGATACTAGTTTCATTAAAAATAACACTTTTAAGATGAGAAATAAAAATTTTTCAATAATTTTAACTGGTAGTATATATATATGTGTATATATATATGTGTGTGTGTGTACATATATCTATATACAAATATACATATATATACATATATACACAAAAATGCATATATATGCACATATATATACATAATTATGTGGAAATAGTAGAGTTTGGTAAATCTGACAAGATGATAAAAACACATAATTATGCGTATAAATATGTATATATATGTGAGAATATATGAGCATAGATATATATGTGTAAATATCCACATACACACACGCATATATAAATATTCAAGCAAGTTTTGTTAAAGACGATGGAACACTGTTTATTATTTTTTTATTTCATTTTTTTCAAGACTCCATGTTATTTTTCTAGTGTTGGGATCTAGATGGTAAAGGGATCGTGTCGTATATTCTGCCCAAGCGCTTTCGACCATACTTTTGGTCATCATCAGGGGTAGGGTAGTTTTGAGTTGACGGTTGAGTTTTTACTGTTTAATAATTTGTGGCGTTTTGTTTTGAAGTCGATCGGAACGTTTTCAGCCTTTTGTTTTAAAACTTTCGGTTGGGAAAAGGTTTACTAATATAGTCATAAAATTTTAGCTATTAGAAATATTTAATACATTGGTGCCTGTGTTAAATGCTATTTTATTTATGCTTGTTTGTTTTTTAATCTTTTTATGCATATTGCTTCTAGGATTTGTAATCTTCTTTTATTATTGCTTTTCTATATAATTATTGTATTATCTGTGAGAATCTTCCCCACATTGGAAGATGTAAGTTGGTTAGTGTTACTGTTGTGTTTAATAATTTAATGTTTTATGGCGCTATTTTTAATAAGGTGATAAGTAAGGTGGCGAGATAATGTTGTGGTTGTATAGCCAATGTAAAAATTATTTTTGTTTTTCGGGAGGCACTTTCGAAATGGACATATAAATTTATAAACTACATTGGTTTGGTTTAGGTGTACTTCAGCGGCATTTGTGTTATTCTGAACGATAAGGTTTGATGTTTTAAATTTAGTGTAGTAGATGGTAGGTTTTATTTGTTTTTGTTTTTCGATTGGTTTAATGTGTCTTTTTATGATGTTGGTTATTGCTTGTTCGTCTAAGTTGTTGTTATAGTACATTAGATTTCAGTAATATAGATTAATTCTGTTAGTGTTTTTATTGTTAGTGGTGTTTTTATTTTGTGAATGTTGTGAAGATTTAAATTTATTTGTTGATCGACTAGTTTTTGAGGGAAATTGTTATTTACAAGGGTTTGTTTTATGTTGGTAAGTTCTTTGTAAAATATTGTCTTAGATGAGGAGATGTAAAATGCTCAATGAGTTTTTATAATTGCTATTTTATATTCTGGGGGACATTCACTGTGGTAGTTAAGTAGAGTGGAATTGTTGTTGGTATCCTCTTTATATGGAGATGTAGTGAATTTGTTATTATTAGTGGAGTCTGTAAGTACATCAAGGAAAGGGATTTTTTAATTAATGTTGAGTTCGGTGGTAAACTTTAGTACGGAGTTTTTTTCTCGAGTTTTAGTTTGTTAATTTCGTCGTAGGACTGTGTTACGATGAAAATGTCTTCTACATAGCGGACGTATATCTTGGGTTGAGTAAATATTTCGTTTTCGATGTGGGACATGTAGAATTCAGAGATGGTCGGTCCAAGTGGCAACTCAATCGAAATACCGTCAGTTTGTATATATATGTTGCCGGAAGGATCATGGAACGGGACTTTTGTGATACAGGTAAGTCTTATTCTATGATTCAGTAATGCTGGAGCTTTGGGGAATGGGAAGTACCTTTTCACTGCCATCGCTCCAAGGTCCACTTTGACCCGGGGTCCAATATAGGGATCAAATAGAACAGTTTGACATTTAAACTTGATATGCCATAAAACCAAATTAAACCAAACCAAAAGCTCTATTCCGATTCTGCACGTACCACCAAATATTTACATATATGCTTATATATACTCATGCACACTCACACACATGCATATACGCAAATATAGGGTGCTATGTGTAAATTGTCTAAATTAAGCAAAAATGAAAATAGATTAAATAAAATATGTTTACACTAAAATAATATTCACATTTCTTATTCATCCCAGTGAAGAGAATAGAGTGCCCAATTAAGAAGATGAAACAACGTTGGGGCCAAAAAAGAACCAATGAGCTTACCCAGTAAAAAGAACACCATTTATACAAAGTGTGATGTCATCTAAATTACGCAAAAATGAAAATAGCAATGATATCTCATTTTATCAGACATATTTACCAAAATTATAAGATAATATCTTGAAATACTATAGATTAAATTTATTCAAAGAAATCGCCACGGCTTTTAAACGACTTCTGAATCTCCTGCAAGCCTGTTTAAATTGGTAAATGCTGCCGTTATCCTTGCCTTCAGTTCATCTTAGCTTTTGCGCAATGTTTTCTTAGTCTCTTGTTCAATCGTGTCCCACACATAATAATCAAGAGGACAACAATCTGAGGAGTTAGGTATCCAGATGTTGGGGGTGATGTAGTCGTAGAAATGTTCTTACAACCAAGGTCGGGTTCTCCTGCTCACATGACAGCGCAAAGTTCAGTTGCTAGACCTGCCGCATGTCATTTTCAAATTTCTGGAGGAGTGAATTGCGTCATCATGTTTTATTCACAGATAGTGTCCAACTGACTCCAGTTTGCAGCACAGTAAATAAAACCTGAAATAAACAAAGCGCATGCGTGAAATTAATAATTGAATATGATGAATATAATCACCTCGATATTTTTTGCTCATACACCTTCGAGGATTCGACAGATATTCAGAATCTATGATGTGGTAGATCGATTTCTCCAAACGCCGTTCTGATTTTTCTTGAGAATTTACTCAACTTCAGGTTGTATACGATTGAGAAACAGAGCATAAAAAACCTTAACAGTTGTAGCAATAAGAGTTATACCGCTGTATTTCTTAGATTCTTTAGTCGCTTTTCAAGGAGAAGAGCAGGATTTAGTCTTTCATCTATTTCACTATAGTTTCCAGTTTATACACAGCGATGCACAATCGAAAAAGTATACTCAGAAGATAAATGGAGGAAATACTATCAGCATATGATCTCCCTAAAGAAACTGTTACAGCTATTATGATGTTATACAAAAATGCAAAAGCAATGGTTCGCTAACCTGATGATGGCATTGACCTTTTTGACATTGTCGCCGGAGTCTTGCTGCGGTATCCCGGTAAATGCAGCCGTTATCCTTGCCATCAATTCGTCTTTGATTTTGCGCGAAGTTTTGTTGGTCTCTTCTTCAATCGTGTCCCACACATAATTATTAAGTGCCATACATGTTTATAAATTGTCTTGGTTACGTACTGCGAATATGAATAGGTCAAATAAAAGAAAATGGTTTCACATTATCGAAGATAAGAAGCAGACGATATCCTTAATTCTTAATTCTCATAAAAGATTTTTTTAATTATATCTATAGCAAATACTCAATTCTTTTTCACAAAAAAAACCTTCGAACACTAAATATGTCACCATATTTTGAAACAGAACACTATTTACTATGATAGTGTTGTACTCCCTACAAAATGGACTCGACCTCCTCCTCCATAAATATACGTCGGACTTTTCCTTGCCTCCAGTCAGACCAAAAGGCTGGTGGGGCGAGTAACAAATACCGTCAGACCAAAAGGCTGAAGGTCGACGTAAGCCGAAGGGCAAAATACTGTTTGTCCACGAATGCCGAGTGACCCTTCGTGACCTTCCTGTGTCCAGTGACCTTTCATGTCCTTTCATGGAAAGAGCTGTATCGGGAACAAGTGGTGGGCTCCGCTTCGGACCCTCTCAGTGAGCGGCCCGGCTGAACGGCTGAGGAGATCCACTCCCACTGGAATTGGGTGCCAGGCTCGAGTTTCTTGAACAATTCCGAGGTCTCGCTCACCTGGCGGCTCGCACGGAACGCGTTGCCCCTTCTCGGCTTAAACTTCAAGGCGGGCCTGGCAGACATGCCCAATTGCGCTGTGGCTTGGAAGAAATGGCTGAGCACGCTTTCAGCTACTGCGAGCGAGTTCGTCCGTTCTGGGATCACATCGGGGAGTGGACGGCTCGCATCGAACCCAAGGAGCTCGTAAACAATGTTTTGCCTACGTTTCAGGGCGAAAAGCGTGTGGTGTTTCTTGCGATCCTAGCAGTAGCCCGAATGGTGATTTTGACTACGCGAAAGAGGAAATTGTACGACGATGCAAACTTTTCACATCGAGATCTGGTTTTGTATTTTTGGAGTCATCACTGGAGCCATCCTTCCCTCCTATTCCTGCCCATCGCGTTTACGATACAGGTCCTTCGGGACCCCATCCTAGGTAAGTAGGCCTTGTTTTTTCCTTGAAACCTAGTTAGCAGTATGTTGTGAGTCATCGTCCCCGTCACCTAGTTGTTAGTCTCCAAGATCTTCCCCATCCCTATTTTTTGTACCTCAATCCTCACTCCAGTCCGCCTTAATTGAAGATCTTGGAAATTCACTTATATAAACTCATATTACCTGCCCTTACCGCGTCCAACCCTATCTTTTTTCTTTTTGTCCCATTAGATTAGGAACCCTCTCTCACTTAGGGCAGGTCCGGCTTGTTTTCGGTGTTCTCGGATACCGGAAAACAGTCGGCCTCCATATCGTAGAAGGGGAATGGGAGGGCAACTAAACTGGGAATTTTTTTCCTTTTTTTATTCGTTTTTGTATTTCGGAGTTTTGCTCCCATCTCCATCATACAACATCTTTGTAAAATAAATCATGTTTTGTAAATAAAATCATATATTCCATTCGGGGTTTTTAAACCCCGAATGGAATGTATGGTCTTCTCAAAGAGCAAATGTGGTATTTTGGTGGTTGGTGAAGAATGTCTGATATATATTGTACTGTTGAATGGGTCGGCGAATGTGGCTAGCTAGGTTCCCCATAAAATTTTAAGGCCTCATGCCTTCCTTGTATATAACAAGGAAATATAGAGAGCTGACCAAACACACGTAACACAATCACGTGTGATACCACTTGCGAATTGGACGGATAGTCCCCACTGGACTCTCAGCTTCCTATTAACTATCTACTGTTTAACCACGTTCACTTGTATCCTGTTTCTGTTACCTGAATATATGTTTTTCTATCAACCTTTTTGTGTGCCCCATGTCTTTCTTTTTCTCACAACACTATTTTTTTTCATTGTTTAGTTTTATTTTCTTTTGTCAGCATCACAAAGCTATTTTTTTCTTTTCTTTTTTTTTTTAGTTTCATTTTCTTATTTGAAAATAATTTTCTGGTGATACATTGCTCTCTAAGATCGCCTTGAAATGGTTTCACAAAAAAAAAAAAAAAGCAGAAAGATTAAACATTGGCATATTGTTATATATAAATAAACCCAACCTCTGAATTTTTGTTTCACCATTCTTTACAACTTGTTTCCAAAAGCAATTTTCTTTGTCCAAGAATGTTTTGGTAAAATTAAACCGAACAAAAATGTGACATCATTTCTGAAGAGGGGTTCGTCTTGGTTCATTTTCCATACTATCCATTTCTATTCAAACAACGTTGTATTGTGCGACTACTTACGCTGATACCCATCGAATCCCAACTTTTGGTGATGCCTTTCAAAATCTTTTGTTTTTGATGCAGTTCTCGGTGACAATTTGGCTTTTCTTCCACGCCCAAGCAGATTTTGTCGTGTGAAACTGTTTAAAAATTTTTTATAACGGACTGTACTGTATATCTAGGGATAACTAACCGGTTTGAAATTGTGCTATAACTATTTCCCTATTTGTGGAAGTTAATAATTCTCTATCTCAAGTCCACACTAAGCTCCTTTGTCTTCTCCGACGTGTTGTTAACATAAAACTAACAAAGGTAACACGTTATGTTCTTTGTTTGTATTTGACTTCCCACCAAGCCAGAATGTGACACAAGGCCATTTCATAGTGGGAACCGCGCACTAATCGACACTCATGCGCCGCAAGTTCAAAAATGCTCTGCTCTGTCGGTATTCTCCTAATGAGGTGCCTCATACGTCGTGCAATAAACCCAACTCGACAAAGCAATTAACGCCTGGGAGACAGTCCCCAAAGACCAAGTATTCAACGGCCAATAAAAAAAAACGGCACCACTACCTGGATATTCTGTTGTGGGCCCGAAAGGGTCACTAATGAAAACGCAAACACGGATATTAGATAACAGATTATATTACACAAGAAAGATAGAGTTACATAGAAAAGGTAAGAAGTCTCGTACTGTTCGTATAACACCGATAGTGATCTGCCCTTCTGGCAGCGAAATCTCTGTACTAATAATGGTGAGAAGAGTCCATTATAGTAAGATGGGTAAGGGTCCCACAACACCCCTCCCCCAAGCCTTTTGATTCGTAAAAGTGCTGTTAATATTTTTTCTTTTGGGGTCGATCATCAACGGGTTGGTGAATTTCCTTTTCCTCCCTGGCCGACATATTTCAGGTGTTGGTTGGGGAGGATCTAAATCGAACATGTCGAAAATGATGTCTATTGGCTCTTCTTCTGTATGGGATACGTCGTTGGAGTCGTTCAAACGGCGTTTCTGTAACTAGTTCTGGTGTCTCTAATGTGCGTATTTGGGTCCTTCTACAATGTACACCATATCACCAATTCTTTTTTCAATTATTCCACGTTCCCAATAGTGCGTGAGAAAAAGATCAGGTGTTAATGCCTTTTGAATTTGGTCAAATGCTTTTTATCTTTTTTTAGTTCTTCGTTTAGCGGGGCGCGGAGATCGTGCAAATTTTTTATGAAACTTTGGTAGTAATTTGCAAGTCCAAGGAAGCTCTGTAATCTCGTAACATTATCAGGGGTGGGCATAAACTTGATAGCTGTAGCCCTTTCAGGGTCGGGACGTCTCCCGTCTTTGTCAATTATATGTCCCAGATATTTGATTTTGTTCATACAGAAATCGCATTTTGCTTCCTTTACCTTGAACCCAAATTCCAGTATTTGTGCGAAAACCTTGTTTAGATGTTCTCTGAGTAGCTCCTTCGTTTTACTACTAATTACAATATCATCAAGATAAGCAAAAGTGAAGTCAAAACCGACCAGCATGGTGTCCATCACCTGTTAGAAGATAGCCGGTGCGACTTTTATTCCAAAACTAGTCTGTCAAATTTGTACAGCCCTCTGTGTGTATTATTACAGAGTAGTTTAGAGCTATTTTCTTCTACTCGAATCTGGAGGTAGGCCTCGCTTAAGTCAATTTTTGAAAAGACTTTTCCTCCATTTAGTTTATTAAAAACCTCTTCTGGGCTGGGGAGTGGATAGTGGTAATCCTTAAGGGCAGCGTCCAATCCTGTAAAAAAATCTCCGCATACCCAGATTTCCTTAGATTTTTTTTGTTATATATACCGTTGGAGCAGCCCATTCGCTGAATTCCCCTTTCGATAATCTGCCCATATTCACTAATCGGTTTAGCTCTTTATTTATTTCTTCGGTCGCGGCAAACGGTACGTTTCGCTTCTTTCTAAAAATGGGACGTGTATTTTCCTTCAGTTCAAATTTTGCCTTAATTTTAGTACATTTGCTAAGGCCAGCTGAAAATACTTCGGGGAAACTACCTTTTAGATCCATCTTAATTTTTTCAGCTTCGGCAGTAATGCATTCTACTTTTTGGCAAAACGTATTAATTGGTTAATCCCAGAGGTTAAATTTCTGAAACCAGTCCAACCCAAACAAATTTTCTGTGTTCTTCAGTACGAAGACTTTTAATTTTTTGGTTATACCATTTAGTGATACTGGGATAATTATTTCGCCTTCGAATTTTATTTTGTCTCCTGTTACCGTTCGTGCCATCTTGCTTGTCATCTTTATTATTGCCCTATTTAATTTTCTCCAAGTTTGTAAGTTTATAATTGATAAATCAGAGCCAGAGTCTAACTGAAATCTTACCGACTTATTTAGTACTTTGACGGTTATGTATTTACGAATGACTTTGTCTGACTTGTCCTCGCTTTTTGTATGCCTGACTCTGTTTTTAATTATTTTTCTGTTTCTACACTATGAGCCCTTATGTCCGAATTTATCACAGTTTTGACATTTTTTTGTACGATAGGGACAGTCCTTGGCCCAATGTAATTTTCCACGGTGGTAGCAAGCGCTGGGTGGTTGACACTAGTCTGCCAGTATTGAAATTTTGGGTAATCATATTTTCTCTCTTTTACCGGAGAGTATGATTGGGATCTATGCTTGACTTTCCTTACGTAAACAACACCAGACTCCTCGATATTTTCTTAGTCTTTCATGACACTCACTATCCTCTGAGGTCTTCGGCCAGTTTTTGGAGTGTGAGACCGAGTTTGTTCTCTAATTTCGACAAAACTTTGCGTCTGATTTCTGCGTCTTTTGCCGACAGTAGGCCTTGTGCGAATATCAGACATTTGAAGTTATCCGCTGATAATTCGCCTAATTTAAAATCGTCGCAGTTTTTATTGACGACCGAGCCAAACCCTAAATAATCATCACTGTTCCTTTTTGTTGAGGCATTTCTATCTTTTGTGGAATAGATACGTTTTGGAGCTGAATAACTCTGACAGTAATTTAACTGTTTCTAAAAAGCCAAGTTCGCAAGTTTTTTTGGAAAGATATAATCTACGAACTTGTTGTGTTCCACGGTTTCTAGCTTTCGTAGAAGTAGCCGGACTTTTTTCTTGCATCAGTCCAATCGGCACAGTCGGTAATATAGATATCTTCATATCTTCTGTAATATGCTTCAAAGGTCTTATCCTCATCTGGTGCGTAGGAAAATGTTTCGAGTGCGTTCCACACTGCATTTTGAATGAAAATAGTAGTACAATCTGTAGGCTGGTTATTACTTAGACTTTTAAAAAGTGCTTCTTGTCGTTTTTGTAATTCAAGGAAGAATTATTGTTGTTTTTCCTAATTTTTTTAAGATTCTTTCTTCGTTTTCTTTCTGAAGTTGTTGTTTTTCCTCGTTTTTTAAGATTCTTTCTTCTTTTTTTTTTTTTTTTTTTTTTTTTGTTGAGACTCCACTTGGAACTTCATCATTTGTGCAAACATTTCTTTAAGGTCTTCCATTTTTTTTTTTTTTTTTTGAGGGGGGAAGTTTTCTTTTGTTTTTTTCTTCTGTAAATATCCCAAGAAATCAAGAATAATTACTCTG
Organism: Sepioteuthis lessoniana; assembly: GCA_963585895.1. NCBI lineage: Eukaryota > Metazoa > Mollusca > Cephalopoda > Myopsida > Loliginidae > Sepioteuthis > Sepioteuthis lessoniana. Next base: position 19,520,038 of record OY757937.1, on the reverse strand, counting down.
TGTGTGTGTGTGTGTGTGTGTGTGTGTGTGTGTGTGTGTGTGTGTGTGTGTGTGTGTGTTTTGTACAACACAAACTGTAAGCGCCGAATTACATTTTTCTCTATGAAGTGAGAAGAAAGAAAAATATGAAAATCACTTTTTGATTACGTGACAATCTTACTCATAGATTTTTTTTTTAAATATCTGCTATCCGACACACTCCGTCGTTTGTACAATTTGCTACCTTGTAGTTGTTTAATAAAAATCTTGTTCTGTTCATTGTACGCTGGAACTTTGTTGCAGATTCTTTAACAACTTGTAGTTGGGTATCTCTTTGTTGTTGCGATGTATCTTCGCCAGTATGTTGTGCGATTTACCCCTTTTGCTTGTTGGAGAGTCCCTTTTTTCCTTCGAGTTCCTCGTCGCCAGTATGTTGTGGCCCCGGAAAGGGTCACTAATGAAAACGCAAACACGGATATTAGATAACAGTTTATATTACACAAGAAAGATAGAGTTACATAGAAAAAGTAAGAAGTCTCGTACTGTTCGTATAACACCGATAGTGATCTGCCCTTCTGGCAGCGAAATCTCTGTACTAATAACGGTGAGAAGAGTCCATTATAGTAAGATGGGTAAAGTTCCCACAACATATTCATTGCTAGAATTATCACAAATATTCTGCTGAATAAATAATCAAGAAGGCTTCACCGATAAAATAATCATGTAAATTACTTATACTTACACTAATCATTTAATTTAAAATTCTACTTTCTACTGTATCTTTTTCTGTTTTGCATTATTCGCCTGTCAAATTTGTTGTATTTAACCAATTTTTCTGAAAATTAAGTTTTATATATATATATATATATATATATAGTGTGTGTGTGTGTGTGTGTTTATTAACATATAAAGAACCTGGCATCATAGGGCGCTTAGATTCTGAGAAAGGCATAAAATATTCAAAATTGATGGGTGTACGAATAATTTCGTCATTGATATATATATATATATATATATATATATATATATATATATATATATATATATAACTGTGCCAAAGATTTAGACTGGTCACAAAATTCCAAATACTTTTAATGGAAATGAAAAAACCGGTGTTCAATGCTAATATCACATAATTAACAATTAATATGAATTTGATGTTTATCACTTTTAATAACTTAAAAAATCATTTATATGCTGTCCTCCTTTGCAGCGAGAACAGCATTTATTCTTTTTGGGATACTAAGTTGTAATTTATCAATATAATCCATAGGTATATTTTTCCAAGCATCTTGGAGGACTGGCCAAGGATTTTGGTCGCTTTTCAGTCTTTCTTTGGTCCAAATAATCTAACAAAGACTTGATCATATTCAAATCTGGATTCTGATGAGGCCATTTCGTAACTTGAAAATCCACAAATTGTTCCTTCTGCTATAAATAACTTTTTACCTTTAGTGCATTGTGCTTGGGATCGTTATCCTGCTGGAAAATGAAACTATAACCAATTAGACGCCAACCAGAAGGGATTGCGTGGCGGATCAGAATTTATCTATATTTCTCAGCATTCGTTATCGCATCAATTCTGACTAAATCATCCACACGATTTGCAGCTAAACATCCCTAAACCATAATTGAACTTCCTCCATTTTTAACAGTAGACCTCAAGAATACGTCTTTCATCTGCTCTCCAACCCTTCTTCTAACATACTATTTTCTCTTTAAACTGAAAATGGCAATTTTTGATTCGTCACACCATAATACATTCTTTCATTGTTCAACGGCTCATTTTTTGTGTTCTTTGTTAAAAATAAAGTCGATTTTTATCATTAAGGGTTTTCGAACTATTGTCTTCATCTTTACGGTTATTTCCACAACTTTTCGGCCGATATGTCCTCCGGCCTTCTTCAGGTGTTTGTCGAACTCGGGAACCTTCACGGAACTTCGAACTACGTCCTTTATTGAATCCACGACTAGATTTAGTTCTATTTCTTAAAGATGTTATCTTTTGATATTTACCATCACTTTTAGTTAATTTTGTTGGCCTTCCACTCTTCTTTCTGTCTTTGAAATCCCCAATTTCAATCTTTTTCTTTATTACTTCTTGTACACCTAGAAACTTTCAATATTTTTTATATTTTAGCCTGAAAAGTGCCCAGTAGGATATAATTTTATGTCTTTTTTTCATCAGATACCCGGAGCTTATTAATGATTTATGTTTGGAGATATATAATTTCTGGTTTTGATATAAAAAAAAAATGAGAGAATTTATTTAAGAAATTTAAATAGTTCTTTTAAATATTAATGTCTGATTAATAGTAAACGTTCTAAAACCTTATAACAATAATTTAAAAATAATAAAAATATAGCATAAAATCAAGACCTTTACATAAGATAAACGTCTTAGAGTAAGCCTAAATCATATAATGAAAATATTACCGAAATTGAGAATTCTTAATTATGTAAATTTTTTAATTGTCATTTTTAATACATTAAAGAAATACTGTTTGTAAATGTTTCTAAAAATATAAATTACAATATATTCATTGATTAACCTCAAAAATAGCATTCATTATTCATAAATGTTAAAAAATATACATCAGCCTAAATCTTTTGCAAAGTAATGTATATATCACAATATGTATGAGTGCATGTGGACGTAAATGTGTGTATTAGCGTAAATGAGAGAAATAAAAAAAATAGTCTTGTTCGTATCTGTAATTTTAACATTGATAAGTACCAATGTTTATTTCGTAAACGAAAAACATTTCAAATGGACGGACAGAGTGAGATCATTACTAAGCTTGACTTAGTCATGCACAAGGTCAAGTGGAAGGGAATTAGTTATCAGAATAGAAAGGTTGTAATGCAATCTCTCAAACCTGAAAATCAGCGTTTAAGAAACTACCTTTAAGTGTGCATGAACATTGATTTTCGACACCGGGTATAGATCGAGTGGACAATACAGTAAACAACCATCTAACCTTCCGAGCAAATATGTTGCTGGTGTGTGTGCGCACGTATGTATGTGTGTGTGTGTGTGCATTCATACATTCATTATTGCGGATATGCCAATTCAGTGACATAGTTAGTGTCGGCATTTAAATATCCTTTTAATATTTAATTAATTCCTATTCATGATTAAGTACATTTGCTTCTACATGGCATGACGTTAGGCGGGGAATTTTTTTGTAATTTTATATCCATGGAACACACCTATATTTAACTCATGTAGACATACACTCGACATGTATATCTATAAAGTGCTTATAGCTCTCTCTCTCTCTCTCTCTCTCACACACACACACACACACACACACTTTCTCTTCTTCTAATATCATCTTTTGCTTCGCACATGCGCGCATCTTCCTGCTTATATGTATGTGTGTGTACACGCGTACTCAGGCAAAAACATCCTTCGAAATATACTGGCAAGATGATGTCTAACTTTAACAGAATTTGACTCGTTCTGTTTCTTTTCGGGTAATTGGCGGCAAAACATTTTTTCATCAACACACACACACACACACACACACACACAGAAAGAGAGAGCTGACTGTATGCAAGTATATATGTGTGTTGTATGTATGTATTTCCGTGTGTACGTATTTACTTATTACAACACAACATGATTGTTCACACACACACACACACACATAGAAACGTATACATTCTTAAACAATCTTATAAGTGTGCAGCGTTTTTTTTTTTTGTTGTTTTTTTCAAATTCACAGACTTGAATGAACTCTAATCATGGATTTATATTCATCAATGTATTTATTCATATTCATGGAGAAAAATGTTGGCGTACCACATGAATCAAATTTATTTGTTAGTATGCCGTCATAAAGTTTAAGAACTACTGATATACATACATATGTTAATATAGTTATGTGTACATTTATGTATTATCACATAGATGCTGTAATTCAAAAATATTGATGCATATAATTATTTACTATGCTTAGCTTAGTTGAAGCACAAGGCCAAAAGTATGGAGCACCCATAAGAAACGAACTTACTAACAATGATCTATTAATCTAGTTTGCTAATCATCATTCCACGTGGAGCGTTCTGGGTGCATATATTATAAAATAATATAATTAATGTGTCTTTTCTATTGTTTATTTCAAACTGGCAGGTTACTTATTACACTGTGTATGTGTCAAGGTGTCTGCGTGAAAACCAGGATTTTAAAAGGTTGATTTCAAATCAAACATATATCATTAGCTGCATCACAATCTTCTTATCTCTTGTATGTTCTGCATGATTTTTTTCGCCAGCGAAATTCGTCTGTATGTTTGTTTTCGGAGTATTTAACTGTTTGTGTTGACGTACGCACGTGTCTTTGTTTGCATGCCTGGAATTGTGTACATGAGCACACGAAACTCTAAATGTGGATATATATGCCTTTGTTCGAGGATGTGCACCCACTCTTTTTTCTAAGTATGAATCTGTGTATTCGTACGCACGCATACACGCACTTACAAGCGCGCACACACACACACACACACACACTAGTATGAAGAAAGTGTCAACGTGCACCAATATATGGGCGTCCACCGGAATCTTATTTACAAAAAAAGGAGCGTTCGCCATTTCCAACGACGAACGCAACAACAACAATACAAATAACAACAAAACAGGAGTGGGGGTAAAGCAGACAACCATGAAATAAAGGCCCAGTTTTTAACTCTGAGACGTATTTTTACCCGCCGGAAAATTTCCCAATATTTTTCCCTTCTTTTCCGATTTCAAATGCAACTGAGTTTGACTTAATCTTAACATTTGTGAGGTTAATTTATTAGCGAGAGAAAAATAATCATATCATCATGATGACTACGACGTGTATATGTTTACGCAGACGTGATGTGAAAGAAAATGTCTCAAAGAAAATTGAAGATGAGAAAGACAGGAAGAATCAAATGACGGAATGTTGAATTCAGATCTGATTACAAAAATTTTGGACGGCCAAAAAGAGAAATCTAAAATGGGAAAAAAAAATCTTCAGTTTTTTCATTTCACAATTTGAGGAAAAAATTTTTTCGGTTTGTCCAGTTTCTTGTTTTCACTCCAAAAATGAAGAAAAACTGAATCAACAATAACTATTTGCTATGCTTAGCTTTAGTTTGGCACAAGACCAGAATCAAAGGGCTATTAGAGAGGTTCCAATTCACTAGTAATGATCAGCTAGCAAGCTTGGTAACTAGTATATCATGTGAGGAGCCTATTGAGTGTGAATATGAACGGAAATGGTTCGTGAGAGAAAGAGAGAAAGAGAGACTTAGGAAGTTGAAACTGCAATAAGTTGTGTGTGTGTGAGAGAGAGAGAGAAAGAGAGAGAGAGAGAGAGAGAGAGGCAAGAAGAGCAAATGGACTATTTCTTTAAATTTACAGGTTATGTTCTGAGAGACTAAGTAAAAGTCAAGTTGGCGACCATAGTCGAGGGCAACCTTTTCAATAGCTACTACACCGAGGTGTAGCGATGGCGCTACTCTATTCCCTAGATTGCTCAACTTGACCCTTGATTAATACCTTATAATCCTGAGTGTTAAGCAAGGAGGGAGTAAGTACTATCTTTGCATCTTTGGTACGACTCGACCTGGGATTGAACCCCGATCTCCGGGGCCATTGGCGAAGACTAACCATTTGTGGTAAAGAAAGAAAAAAAGTGTAAGACTGCCGTGTATATTGTTGTGGGTCTGATAAATATGTCGATCCCACTAACTTTTAGAAATGAGTGATGTGACACAGACAAGGCAAGGATGACAAAGGCGAAAGCGTAAATTTAAATGCTAACTTTTATTTTGCTATTGATACATGAAGGGGAATTTAGATAAAGTTCCTGTTGTATCGAAAGGGTAGACTCAGCTGTGCTAGTCTAGATGATCTTGAACAGGTCATTAGTGCAGCTATGTTAGCAGGTATGCGTAGACGGCCGGTCATTCGGATATGTTGGATCACAGAAGCAGGTTAATCGATCTCCTGGCAGTTAACGGAGGTTGGGTCGACGTTAACATCGAACAAGTTGATGAAATGTCATCGGTCTGAGCAGTGTAATTAGCTCCAGGATTGAATTTGGGAAGCTAGTCGTTCGAAGGCCAGGTCATTTGGCCAGAGTTGTGATGCGTCACTGCTCTACTAATGAAGTCGATGTTAGTCCCAGCGATGTAATTTTCCCATGGACAAGTCATTTGCTCAGAGTGTTCATTGCATCTGGCTGGCTCGTGATGTTGATAAGTTTAATAATACTTCCTTGAAATCGTAGTAATGCGGAGATGAGACATATAGTAGTCCTGAAAAAGTCAGTAGACTTAAGGGAAGACTTGTAATCTTGAAAAGGTCAGTTAAGAAGCAAAGGCTTGGTTGCTGTCTTCACTGTTCACAGTCGGGAAAAGGAGATGGCCTCTGATCGTCTGGGAGCTGCTGAAAGAAGGCAGGAAGCAAGAACTGTTGGACGAGTCACACTCTGACCCTCTTCTGTGACGTTATCCCTTCGTCCCCAACGTTACATCAACCTCTCTAGCCATTCCACTTTACGGCCGGCCGGTGATCAACTAGTGGTTCCGATAGGGGTAACGCACATTTCTTTACCGCTACATCAAATACAATCGAGGGAGTTGGAGGAAAGAGAACAAACGAACAAAACGAACAATACGCTTGGGGTTAACTCAAGTGCAGAAAGGGAGTTATGCAACACTGCATTTCCGATAGCATATATAGACTAACGCTAGCATGGATTTCTAGCGAAACTTCCACAAAGCAACTGGAATGCCGACTCATCTTGACTCGATCTTCTTTCACTGGTCTTGACCCCATCTCCTCCGACTGGTCTCACCGCTCTGGTATCCGGTGTCGACTGCCCCTGTCCGTGGTCCCACGCCAACTGCCTGTGAGCTCCTTTGTCCAACCAACTCTCTTCTCGCGTCTCCTTCCACTTCCTGTCACGGCGAGATTTCAAGTCCAAAACCCTTTGTCTGGTTTCGCGCCAAAACAGACAAAGGAATCGTCTGCTTGCTGGGCCACCTACATAGTGTTAAACTTCGCCTAAGACCGAGTGGGACATCTCTGAGTCTTTTTTATCATTTAAGGTTTTCGGACTATTGTCTTCACCTTTATTGTTATATTCATAACATTTCGGCCGATATGTCCTCCAGCTTTCTTCATGTGTTTGTCGAACTCGGAAGCCTACACGGAACTTCGAACCACACCCTTTATTTAATTCAAAAGGGGTCGCTTGTTCTGATTCCGTTAACCATAACCGGGTATAAGAGCTAAATATTCCTGTATTGTAACTCGCTTGCAGTCAGGATTGAACCTGCAACCTCCAGATGATTATCTCTTTAGAAGACTAGGGAACCAACGCCTATAACCGTTACGCTGTGTCCTACTGAACAATTCGATGTTCTTTATCCTTATTTTTAGTGGGTGGCATGTCTTGCCTTTGTATACTTTACAACAAATACAAGGGATGGACTACACATAGTTTATGCTTATGTTAAATTCTGTTGGTACTTGTCGCGTAAGAAATACCTACGGAGAGTTGAGCCACTTGTAAATATTGTCCTGATGTCATATGGACTACGTATCCTTTGGATCCTTTCGCCTAGGCCTTTGACATAGGGTAGACATACTGTGGTGAGTTTTCGGGTGTTGTCTTCTATTCTCCTATCCAGGTTTCTTAGAGCCGATGTCATGCGCTCTGGTAGTTGTTACAATGGAGGTTGTGTCTTAAACTGATTATTTCTTCTTGATATGCATCCATATCACTACTAATGGCTTTTGCTCGATGTTGTAAACAACGGATTATTCCCTTCTTCACATTACATGGATGATGAGAGTTGAAATTAAAGTACTGTCAGGGGAAGGTGGGCTTACAATACACAGATAACCTGAATCCTTGCTCTGTGCGTGTTACGAATACATCAAGGAAGAGTAATTTATCATCTTGTCCTTTCTCCAGTATAGACGGTCGGATTGAGTTCCGTGTAGACTCCCTAGTTCGACAAACTCCAGATGAAGACCAGAGAATATATCGGCCAAAACATTGTGAATATTACAATAAAGACAATAGTCTAAAAACCCTGAATGATAAACATCATCAAGCTTCGTCTCAAAAAATCAGATAACTAACTCTGATAACTAACTCTGAGTCTGATTTTTTGTCTGGTATTTATAGTGAGACAAGGTTACAACGGCCCAGAGTTTTCTTTTACTAAACTTTTGGTTTGTAAGGAAGCTGGAGTAGCATCAGGTTACGACAATTTATATATATGTATGTATACCAAGCTTTCTTAAGTTGTGCGCACAACAATGTAGGAATATCGAATGAAAACAATATTTTTGCTACCAGTAATTTATAGCAGTATATTGTGTACTATGTATCCAAATGAGTTGTCCTGTTTGTCGTGATTTAATTTCTTCATACTGTATGAAAATTACGAAGACGGGAAGTTCAAATAATGAAAATTGGTTGTGTTGAATAACAACCAACAATTAGATAAATACCAATGCAATAAAAATTGCTACATACAGAGTTTTTTCTTTTGGCAGAGAATACAGTCATCGAAAAAATATACAAAAGACTTAATATTTGAAACGTTTTAGGAAGATAGTCGTAGAAAAGAAGATGTGAGCCGGAACATAGGTTTTGGGGTTGTGTTGCCATGTGAGTGATAAAACAATTTATTCAATACACCGGAAAAATACAGATAAAAATGTGAAAAACAAGAGTGTCTGTAGGCAGTGCTTGTCATAAGTATTTGAACAAAAAGACTGATCCTATTCGATTTGTTTTATAGTTAAAAACAAGAATATGACGAAATAAAAACGAAATTTAATTGCATTCATATAACAAGGCGTATTAATTATTTTCAATCTATGGCTCCAGCAGATCATAGAGAGAAAATGAAGAAAAGAAAATAGACTAATATCTGGATCTTTCCAATGAGCTGAAAAATCTGTGGAACATAAAGACGATGATGACGATGGTAGGTGGTACTCCTGGAAGGGTCTCTTGTAAGCTGGAAAAGAGACTTGGGAAATTGAAGGTTTTGTCGTTTTGGATTTTAAATTTCTGCAATTAAAAAGGAAAGAATTACATTGTTAAATAGTAAAAAAAAAAGGAAAGGCTTCTATCCTAAAATCTTGATCAGAATCGATCAAGGTAATTTATATTCAAAGAATAATGTCAGTAGAAATTACTGTTCATAAGTCTTTGAAAAAGTACTTGTCGTTGCTGCTGTTGTCTTTTGTCCCTACGTTTGCCATGATCTTTAAATATTTTGAGCAGGGGGGATCAAAATTAGCTTACTAGTTTAGTAGCTCTTCCACGTAACAACGTGAATATTCAGATGCACAAAATATGACAAAATGCTTACCTCATTATGTTGACTAAAATAAACCAAATACTGTATATACTTGTGTATAAGTCGATCCCAAGTATAATCAATCTTTGTGATGATAAAATAACTAATTATGACAATATGAGCTATTCACTGGTGCTAAAAACTTATGAAAAGTATGATGTATTTTCCTTTTATAAAAATATAAAACAGGCTTATTGACTTTGAAAGAAATTCAAAGGTAAATTTAAAAGGTTAGTTTGGGACTAGTACAACTCGAACTTTCAAATTGTCAAAATAAAAAGTAATCAGAATTGGGGTTTTATTGGTGCATTGATACATTTTCAATCATGACATCTCTTGCCCTCCTGTAGGTGTTAAAATATCAAATCTTTGGATAGATTAATCAGACCTTCAAATTTTGTTTTGGTTAATATGAAAAGAGATACTCTTTCACAAGTCGTGAGCTAGGACCTTTAATTAACCAACACCCTATATTGTGGTTTAATTAAAGGACTGATCAAAATCTGATACGTGGAAGGGGTACTCTTCATACACACATAGCTGACCAGTCAAAAAGTAGTAGGAGAATATGAAATGATCTGTAATTAATCAAGCCAATGTGAAATGTTTGTTCCCAGGGGAATCCTCTATAAAAGTACATGTTTTTGAGTTAGATGAGAAAAGAGATCCGATGTCCATACCGAAGATAAGAAAATAAGAAAAGAAATCTCTGTAAAAGCTAAAACCTATCTAGCAAAACCTCTCTTCGAAAAAATGAATAAGATAGAAAGACTTCACTAGCTAAATACCTCATTCGTCTGTCTCTTAAATACAACAAAAAACGACAATACATATATATGTATATATATATATATAATTGTTATACCTTTGTGTTTCAATAAATAGTAGTTAATGATTACGGAGAGTTTTTCTTATCGTTGAGTTGCCAACATCCTGGTGGCAACTGGTTCCAACGAACCACCCTGGCCCTCAGAAGAAGTTCTGGATAGATTGTATCATCTCTCATCTCATTTCATACACAACGTGGGCACAGAGGGAGTTGATAAACCAACTAGCCGGAAACACATGTGGTAGCCATGGAACTAAGGCAACAATCAAATACTCTGACTAGCCTTGGACCGCATGTTTTTAAGACAACAGTTGTTCAACATTGCTTAATAGTTGGGAAAATATTTTAGTCGGGTCCTCATGATATACAAACACTAATGAAGGGAAAAAAATGATAAGCCCATTTACACATACCAGAACATTTAACTTTTTATATAGATAATATACATACAAATAGTATTAAAAGAAGGAATGCACAACCACATCCCATGGTAGAACTATACATATATTGTTCCATGAAAAATAAGTATGTGTAAAGTGTACAAAGTGAAAAAGGCTTACTTGAAAAATATGAGTAATATAGCCATGTGCCTTTACCATTCCCTGGCAAAGTCAGAAATAACGTTTCTACGGTTTAAAAAAACAGTGGCAAAAAGAGGTCGAGAATGGGTTTCTGTAACTGTCATGTAACACCCTAGGAGGCTCCTAACGGATATACTAATTCACGGTACCCCTACATCCGTATTAGGAATGAATTTTAACCTTTTCAACCTAACCCTACCGATGCCAGTTGTTGCCTAAAAATTAGGTCTTCACACTTTGACCTTTACACGAGAATATACGATAAATTCAAAACTATCAAATTTATCACAAATAATTATTTCTTAACACGGAAAACTCAATGATTTAAATTACTTGAGTTCAATTAATCCATTCCAGTCTAACTGATAGAGCGCTTGATGATATTCTACAAAAGAGTCCAGTTCGTTAACTAATACTCAGTCGTAAATGCAGCCCAATCATTTTGCTTTCATTGTTCCGATGCTTTCTCATTTAATTTGTTTTTTGTTTCATTTGAAAAAGAAAATATTGTTAAAAAGATTTCTATTATCTGTTCAATTTTTGCTTAAAGTTTAAAGGTGCTGTTACCGTCCAAAGTAGGAATTTGTATATAAAATACAATCAAATATCTCCAGGAATTTAAATTCCCGGTGATATTTGATATTCAACATACAAATTTAAAATCTTTGACGTTAAATGAAACACGCCACATAGTTAACAAGTGGCGTTCGGAACTATTCATTCAGTTCGGTCTTCTCCTTTTCAAAATGATCAAGACTTGTGAGAAGGCTAAAGAAATGTGGCCTAGGTTTGTGTTAAATGAAATCAAAGAATTAGGAACAAGAGTGTTCTCGTGGTGTAATGGTTAAAGCGCTGGACACTCGTAAGTGAATTCGAACTCCAATCACGCTATTACGTTCACTTTCGGACAAATACCTTTAGGAAAGATATGAACCCCCTTATTCTCCCAGCTATGGCTTAAATAATCTCAGCTGTTCTTCTAGAAGGGTGACTTTGGTATTAGATAATCCACAAAGGTTTATATGCCATTAATCAAAGAAACCAAACCAAACAAAAGGGAGCGATCGATTTCTAAATAGATAACCAGGTGTTATTTTTTAACGAGACAATGTTTCTATTCATACTGCAAAGTATATTGAGAACAACTCTATCAGGCCTGATCAAAGTTCAGATTTGAACTGTATAAAGAATGCTTAAGTCCCACGTTAAATACGGACTAACTGGTAAAACATTTTTCAACTACTCATCAACGATTTGAAGCCATCGACTATTCTTTCAGACAAAATCTGTCCACATATTTGTCCATAAAACTTAAACATTTAACGAAATCAAAGGGAAATATTAATTTATAATGAATAACCTCAGCTATTTGTTTTATTCCTGCTTATATGCAGAGTACTCGAAATTTAAAAAACGAATAGAGCAATAATAATAATAATAATAATAATAACAAGACTTTACATCCCAGGAATGACATAAACCAATTATATGAGTAAAATTGAGGGAAGAGAATCCGCCGACATTAAGGATTGCGTAGATGCAACAATTCAAGGAATAGAAGAATACACAAAAAGAGCAAAAAAAAAAAAAAAGAAAAATTGCAGTAACCAATAGCAGCAATGTTAAATTTGTTTGTTTGTTTGTTTGGGTTTTATGGCATATCAACTTTTATTGGTTATTTAATGCCGAATCCATTTTTATACAAACAGTCCTATTTCAAACAATTCAGTTTAGCATAAGTACACAATTTGACTGTCAAAAACATTTCTATTTCAAGCTATTTAGTTTAGTCAAACAGTTCTAATTCAAACAATTCAATTTAGTATAAGTATAGTTTTTGTCGAAACCGTTCTATTTAAAACAATTCAATTTAGCATGTGACGGTGCATAAAATATTCATATCATAACGAGAGTTTATTTTACGCACGTGTGACGTCGGAGCAGTCTGACACTTGACCCCTCGCAAAATAAGTCCTAGTTAAGATTCATTCTTCGGGCAAATAATGTGGGGGTTAATTTGGGGCTAGACTGACTGCCGCTGGCAAGGGGGTTTCCAAATTTCACTTTACACACACCCACCTAGCCACTTCGTCTTCCTACCCCCTAGGATAACGGAAGACATGGACTTCTAGGTTAAGATAAAATATTATTCACTGTAGTCGGCAATTACAATTGCAATGTTTTTAAAGGCGAATAGGAATTTAGCGAGAATAAATTGAGGCGAAATGAAGCTGAAAAGGAAATATGCAAAAGAAGGCAACTCGCTTGGTAAATAACACAACAAATAAATTTCAACGAGGGGACATTTAAAATATAACCAAAATTTTAATAGTCGAGGTCCAAACAAATATTTATGGGGGCCGGCTATATTTCCCCGGCAAACAGTCTCCAACATAAATGTCTTTCTTTCTTCTTTTTTCTTTTCTTTGTACTTTTCTCTCTTTACTCTTGAACCTTAAAAAGGTAGCAAAGTCCACTCATACGTTTACAGTTTATGAAATGAATCTTTTCATTCTATTTCTCTTCTTTTCTTAATGCATATAATTCTTTATATGCTTCTTTCTTTAAATTGAGAGAAAGGGCATTTAAGTGCAATACTTAGGAAAGGTGGATGGAGAAAACCGTTTTAAGGTTTACTTAGCTTTTTCGACGGGTTTCTTCTGAGATTTCTTTTCTTTTACGAGCTAGCGCGATTCTGTAGAGCTTGGCTTGAAGGCACCGGTTATATCCTGTCCAAGAACTCTGTTCCGCTTCTTTTTCCGGAGATTTTGGCTACAGCTTCAACACATTTTGTCACGCTGACTGCTGTTCCAGAACTAACTGGAAAAATCCTGTTTCCAATTTCCTCTGACGAAGAGGACCTCTTTTTCGGCTTTAAGCCTCTGGTCAATCATTTGGCCTCTTTCTTCCTCCTTCACCTCCCCCTGTCATGCTATTCATTCGGGCTACTATAATGACCTCTATATCCCCTTCTCTGTCCAACCGGTCACAGAGTGTAGGCAGCCCTTGGCTTTCATTCTGACCTGGATTCGTTACTTCATTCAACAGGCAGGCCGAGGAGTTGACCTTCATACCTATTCCTCTTTTAACGGTCAATCTTTGGGGCCTGTTAATTCAAACACAGAGGGGTATGGGAAATTGATGTTACCTCTCTCCTCTTAGTGGCATACCACGGGACAGCATAAGTATGCAGTTTAGTTCTATTTTACCCATAAATAGGACCCATATCAAGTGCTACTACTCCGGGCCAGAGTGGACTTAGGAGCCATGGCAATGAAGGTGTACTCCACATTACCCAAAGCTCCATCATTATTGGAACCTCACCATCAGATTGTTTTGTGTCATATCCTGGACCCTCATTGGAGTGGGGTCTTACTCCTTCGCAGAGAAGCAGTCGGTGTATTCTACAGCCCCAACCGACTGGGCAAAGCAATGTCAAAGACACAAAAAAACAACAAATCAAGAAAACAAAAATGGTAAAAAAATAACCTATATGAACACTTCAAGCGACAAATTGCTGGATATGGCTAAAAAGAGAAATCTCAAAAGAGAAAGTGAATCTATCTTAATATCAGCATAAAATAATGCCATAAGGACAAAGTATATCAAGGCGAAATTTGTTCATTCGCAACAAAGTGGGTTGTGTAGAGAAAGATGAAACAGTTAAACATACGATAAGCGAATACAGCAAACTGGCACGAAAGGAGTATAAAACTAGGCACGACTGGTTGGGAAAAGGGATTCCCTGAAATCAGAATGCACAAACTAGAATCCTTTCCTAGAAATTGAGACTTTTTGGCTTTTGAGATACAAAATGAATATGAAGGTAACAGTGATACCAACTGAAGTTGGCTCAATAGGAATAGTTCCCGAAGGCTTGAGATTGGAGGAATTGAAGATCAGAGGAATACTCGAGTCTACACAGATTACAACATTGTAGAATATTTAGAAGAGTCCCGGGGGTACCAACTATCAACCAGACTCCTATAAAAGACCACAAGCTGACGCTGGCGTGAAAATCACACAAAAAGATAAATAATAATAATAATTATTATTATAATTATAATTCTATGACTTCTAAAATCTGTTGGTGAATTTTTATATTTTGATTGAAGAATTTTGATTTTTCTAATCAACTAAATGTTTTTACCAGCTGGAATTATCTCGAGCAAACTGAAGAATTGTTTAAATTTACCGTGCCAAACTTAGAAATTTAGCATAATTTACTATAGAATCTTTTCCCGACCCGTTCAAACACTGCCAGTTATCTCAAATTAATGCCCCCCCCCCAAAAAAAACAACTAAACCAAACGCAAAAAGAATTTTTTCGAATGGAATCTTCTAGAATCAGGTGTCATGTTAGGAAAGATATAAAAGCTTCAGAAATATCTGGATATATACAAAAACTAAACAATTGTGAGGAAATGCTTGTTGGGTAAGAGGTTAGTGCAATCTTCTTTTAAAAAAAAACACTGGATTTTCAATGACTTGTAAAACCTGTTGGTGAATTTTTGTTATATTTTAATTGAAGAATTTTGATTTTTCTACCAGCTGGAATTATCTCGAGCTAACATAAGATTTGTTTAAATTTACTTCGTCACCCTCCATATTGATGACTTTTTCAATCGATAGGTGTTGTAGCCCCGTATTTTTCCGTAAAAACTTCAGAAATCTCATTTGAAAAATTATCACCACCACATTTAAATGTATAAGTATTAGATATTCCCATTAACCTGGAAATAGTCTTTCAGGCCGTCCACTCTAGTTGCTACACGGGAAAATAAATTAAATTTAAAAAAATAAATAAAATAAAAAGTAGATCAACGGACTTTAACTAAGTTAAAACTTAGGTTCAGATTTTTTCCTTTTTTTGTGACCCACTGTTTATGAATAATCTCTGTTCGTGGTCACATCTGTGTCAGGTGCGCAGATCATAAACAACCCCTGGGCCTGGTATAGCCACATTATACCACCCATGATAAAAATGTCAAATCACAATATTACACAACGTGGGACCAAGGCAACAGGCCTATGTGTCATGATCGGCAGGTGCTCTTCTGATAGCTAACACGAATGTTGGCTGCTCTTTTTTCAGATACATAAACGACGACGTAACAAACCACAACTGTGACGCGAAAAATTTACTTTTATCCCAGAACGGGACTTTATTTTCGCACGTGTGAAGACGGGGCAGATTGGCACTTGATCCCTTGTAGAATAAGTCCTCGTTCAGAGTTTTTTTCCTCAGGCACATAAGAACTGGCATATTATGTGGGGGATTAATTTATGGCCAGACTGACCGCCGCTGGCAAGGGGTTCCAAATTTCACACTATACACACACCCACCAAGGCCGCTAGTCTTCCTCCCCTAGAACAATGGAAGATATGGACCTCTAGGTTTAGACGTAATAATATTAATTATAGTAGTCGGCAATTCCGGTTTCCCGTGTGATATTTTAAAGGAATTTATAGGACAATTTTACTATTTACCTAACCCCTCCGCTCGGGCAGGATATGACACAAGGTCAATTTTTAAGCGGAGTTCAGCAGGTTTGAATTCAAAGTTTTCCTTCTCCTAGACTAGTTGCCTCACCAAGGCTGAAGAATCCAGTCTGTCCTACTATTTACCCATAGCTGGAGGGAGAATAATTGGATTCATTTCTTCCCCAAGGGTATTAGTGCTATGTGAAATGCAATCAGTCTCGTCCAGGATTTGAACTCGTATCGCCGTGTCCATTTCCTACGACGATAACGACTACACCACGGGCACCTCCATAGGACAATTTTAAGCGAGCATAACATAAGGCGACATGAAGCTGAAAAAGAAATATGACATAACAAATTCGTAGCAGACACTATAAATAACAACTTGGACCACGTGGGAACATTAAAATATATCAATCTTTTACTACACATAGATATACACTTTCAACGTGTCAAATATATCATAAAGGAATAGTCCATGAACATAAATGTCTTTCTTCTTTTCTTTTCTTTCGTTTTTCTTCAAATTGTGTGAGAGAGAGAGAGAGAGAGAGAGAGAGAGAGAGAGAGAGAGAGAGAGGGTATATAAAATCGGGTATAAGGAGAAACGGTCTCAAAGTTTACTTATCTTTTTTTTTCGACGGGGTTCCTGTGGAGAATATTTCCTCTTTTACGGGCTAATAGACTTTATGCTATTTTTAGTACTGGTTTGAAGAAATGGCTCCTTCGTGTCCGAGATATTTTTTTGTCTTCTTCTACCCGGAGTACTTGGCTTTGGTTCTGTCCGCCACGAACCCTGTCCAACAACTAACTTTTCTTTTCCTTTTTTCGCTGACGGGAAGAGGGTGCCACTTCCGTTTTTAGGGTCCCAGCCAATCATTTGGCTTCTACCTTCTTCCTTCCCGTGTCAGGCGACCCGAGGGAGGTCACAGAGTACAAACATCTGTTCTTAACGGTCATTCTTTGACGGCTTGCTACTGTTAATTCGAACACGAGGATAGTAGTAATTTTATTTCTATCGTCTCAGTGGGATACCACGTGACACAACGAACAGAGACCTAAACGCAGAACATGGACTAGGGAAGAGAACCAACTTGCGCTAGAATGCTTTTTCAGGAGCAACCCTTCACAAAGAGGATACAGGAAAAGAATGATAGAGATCTGGCAAGAATTTTCGACATTTCAGACAACTAGCCAATGGTTAGTGGATCAAGTTAGGACAATAATGAAGAAGGGTTGGTTTTCTAACCTAGAATTACTAGTAATCCATCAAAAAACACTGATACAAAACTATAACACAGTGCCAGACACACCTAGTGGTGTCAAACAAAAACAATCCGACGAAAAAGAACCGCAAACCTCGGCAAATGAAAACACCACACTCCCAAACGATACACTACCAAACAACCAGGAAGAAACACTATCACAAGAACAAAATGTAAATCTAGAAAATGTAAAGAGAATCATGAGTACTGAAAAGACTATTCTACCTTCATTAAGAAACATAGAATGGAAAACTCTTAAGATAAAAACGAATAAAATAAATCACATACTACCTTACATACCAACGAATAATATAAATGAATTAATCTATGCAGGAGCAAAAATACTTTGTGAGAATATTGGGATCCCCTCAAAAAGCACGAAGAAACAGCAAAAATCGGGATGGCAAATTAGACGGGAATCGCAAATAAAAAAAAACTACGAAAACAAGCCCGAATGATAAGAAAGAGAGGCGCTGAAATAAGCGGGGGGAAGAAGGAACGGGCAACATGGGGAAAAATTGCAGTACAACTTGAGGAAATAAACCAGAAAGTACTGGCCAAAGAAGGAAGATTAAAGAGATATCGACAAAGATTAAAACAATACAGACAAAACAGGACATTCCAAAAAAAAAAAAAGAAAGGAAATTCTATCCACAATTGGGAAGGAGTGACACGAAAACATACCAACAACCGGATGCAAAAGAAACCGAGCGATTTTGGACTAAAATATGGGAACCAAAGAAACATAACGAAAATGCTGAATGGATGAACAATATTACAAGAGAGCTAGACGGACTTGAAGAAGGCCCCAAAATGGAAATACACGTCGACTTACTCAAAACAACTCTAAAAAGAATATCAAACTGGAAAGCGCCAGGCCATGATGGAATACATGGCTTCAGGTTCAAGAAATTCACCTCCATTCACGGAAGACTAGCACTAGAAATGAACAGATGCTTACAAGACGCGCAAGTACCTGAATGGATGACCAAAGGAAAGACTACATTAATCCAAAAGGACTCTAGTAAAGGAACTGCCCCAAACAATTGCAGACCCATAAACTGCCTACCAATTATGTGGAAAATACAAACAGCACAAATAAGACAAAAGATTTTCTATTCGCTAACAAGCCACGGATTGTTTCCTGACGAACAGAAAGGATGTTGCAAAGGATCCAGAGGCACAGCAGAATTACTCTACATAGATCAACACATCCTAAATGAGAGCAAAACAAGACGGAAAAATCTAGCTATGGCCTGGATTGACTACAAAAAAGCATATGATATGCTCCCACAAAGCTGGATACTACACTGTCTCAAAATGTACAAAATATCACATGAAGTCACAAACTTCATCGAAGAGACCATGAAAACCTGGAGAGTGATCTGACAGCAGGAGGAAGAATCATAGCTGAAACAAAGATCCAAAGAGGCATCTTCCAAGGAGATGCACTATCGCCCTTACTATTCATAATAGCCATGATGCCACTGAACCACATACTCAGAAAATGTGCTGCCGGATACAAACTCAGCAGATCGCAAGAGAAGATCAACCACCTAATGTACATGGATAACATTAAATTATTTGCAAAAAATGAAAAAGAACTGGAAACTCTCATACACGCTGTTAGAATTTACAGTCAGGACATAGGAATGGAATTTGGCAGAGAAAAATGTGCCATGCTCGTCATGAAAAGTGGCAAACGACATATGACTGACGGAATGGAACTACCAAATCACGACAAAATTAGAACGCTCGAAGAAAATGAAACCTACAAATACTTGGGCATCTTGGAGGCTGACACCATTAAACAAGTGCAAATGAAAGACACGATCCGAAAAGAATATCTCAGGAGAACGCGAAAACTACTCGAGACAAAACTCTCCAGCAGAAACCTCATCAAAGGAATGAATACTTGGCCTATGCCACTAGTCAGATATTCGGGACCCTTCCTCGAGTGGACCCGAGAGGAACTTAAACAAATGAACCAAAGGACAAGAAAACTAATGACCATGCATAAGGCATTACACCCCAGAGACGACGTTGACAGACTATATGTATCTAGAAAAGAGGGAGGAAGAGGACTTGCCAGCATCGAAGACATCGTTGACGCATCCATACAACGGCTCGAAGACTACATAGAAAAATTCGAACGAGGACTAATTACAACCATCAGAATCGATACGGACAACACGATAAACGAAAGAATGACAACAACGAGGAAACAAAAATGGGAAGGAAAACAACTCTATGGCCACTTTAAACGTCTAATAAACAATATCTCACACCAGAAAACCTGGACCTCGCTAAGAAAAGGAAACCTTAAGAGAGAAACGGAATCCCTCCTAATAGCAGCACAGGACAATGCCATAAGAACCAATCATATCAAAGCGAGAATAGATAAGACGCAACAAAACAGTAAATGTAGGCTGTGCGGTGATAGAGACGAAACGATCAATCACATAATAAGCGAATGCAGCAAATTAGCACAGAAGGAGTATAAGGCGAGACACGACTGGGTCGGCAAGGTGATCCACGGGGAAATGTGCAGGAAATTTCAATTCGACCATACAAACAAATTGTATATGCACAACCCGGCACCTGTCCTAGAAAATGACTCGCATGAACTCCTATGGGACTTTAACATACAAACGGATCACCTAATCCCGGCCAGAAGACCAGACCTCATAATAATCAACAAAAAAAAGAAAAAGAGAATCTGCAAAATTGTCGACTTTGCTGTCCCGGCGGACCACAGAATAAATCTGAAGGAAAGTGAAAAGAAGGATAAGTACTACGACCTTGCTAGAGAATTAAAAAAAGCTGTGGAACATAAAAGCAACGATTGTGCCAATTGTGATTGGTGCGTTAGGCACAGTAACTAAAGGATTATTAAAGAGCCTGGAGGACTTGAAAGTTGGCGGACGGGTAGAGACTATCCAAACGACAGCATTGCTGAGGATGGCCAGAATACTGAGACGAGTCCAGGAGACTTGCTGTCACTCAAACTCCAGTGAAAAACCATCAGCTAATACTGATGTGAAAAACTCTAAAGGAGTAAATAATAATAATGAAGAAGAAGAAGAAGAAGAAGAAGAAGAAGAAGAAGAAGAAGAAGAAGAAGAAGAAGAAGAAGAAGAAGAAGAATTGCGCAAAATAATGCCATAAGAACTAATTATACTAAAGCAAATTGCCCAGCCAACTGGGGCTGTAGAATACACCGACTGCATCTCTGCAAAAAGATAAGACCCCCCGCCCCAATGAGTATCCAGAATATGACACTAAACAATCTGATGGTGAGGTTCCAGCAATGCTTTGGGGGATGTTTCGACATTTAAACTACGTACTTATGCTAAACTGAATTGTTTGAAATAGAACTGTTTTGATATTTAACTGTGTGTAAACAAAAACTATACTAAACGGAATTGTTTGAATTAGAAACGTGTGACATAACTGAATAGCTTGAAACAAATGTTTTTGACAAACTATATACTTATGCTAAACTGAATTGTTTAAAATAGAACTGTTCATTTGTATAAAAATTAATTTGGCATTAAATAACCCACAAATGTTGTCATGCCGTAAAAGCCAAACAAACTAAGGCAAAAATTGATAATTCATGGAAGAATAGCAAGTGTAGGCTATGTGATGACAGAGATGAAACATAAGCGAATGCTGTAGACCAACATAAAAAAATACAAGTCTAGACAAGACTGGGTGGAAAGGTGATGCACTGAGAAATGTGCAAGAGACTGAAATTTCATTATACAGAAAGATGGTATATATCCCAACCAGAATTTATCTAGAAAGTTAGACACATAAAATTCCCTGGGAATTTGACATACAAACGAACCACCAAATAGAACCAAGAACTAAGAAAAAATTAGGATCAAGAAATCCAAGGAGGAATTTAGACCATTCATGTATTCCTAAGATCGACTGGAATACTCAGAAGAATCCTGGAGATTTGCAGTCACGTACACTTCAATGAAGGTTACCAGTAACTGCTGGGGTGAAAACTTGCAAAATGTAAAATAATATTAATATTTTTAAAAAGTAGTCGATAATAGCAGCTTTATGTTGAATACAATTATTCGAATTGGCGTTGTTACGTAACTATTATATATATATATATATATATATATTTAGGTGCCAGGTAATCAAGAAAAATTATAGTATAAAGTATGAATAAAGATATTCATTGGAAAAGGCATATATATATATATATATATATATATATATATATATATATATATATATTAGTTAACAAGTAAAACATTATTCAAAAACATCCATCAGCCTCGAAACGGTCTAGAGAGTGACTGCAGGTCAGGTCTTTGGCGTTAATGTTAACCATTATGAGTATGATAGTAACCTTGAATGTGTCCTTGGTATTATGGGGTCGCTGGAGAGTTTCCAAATTGATAAGATCCCAAATGTAGTGGTCCAGGGTATTCAGATCTCGTAGTTAGGAGGCCACACGTTGGGATGATCATGAGAATTATTGACTACCTACTCTTGAATCATGTGGGAGTGATCAGTCTTGTACCTGTTGTTTTCATGCACCATATGGCCGATAGAAGACTTCGCAACCTTGAGCAGCTCTTTGGGATCTACATCGGTTGGCCAAGAGAAAGAAATATAGAGGCCTCAAGCACATTCATTCCTGAGCGTGTACACGAAGAACGTAGTCGCTTTCAAAATGCTGATTATCCTCGATTTACTGTAGTTGACGTCTCGTGTATCACAAGCATAGTATAGCCTTTTACTTATTGATTTATTCTTTTGTCTTAAATTGGAAGCTGCCATGTTAATTCTCCCGATTCCTCTGAAAAAAAAATGTGAGTGTTAAAATATGGCCCATGTCGTGTAACATTACGTTAGATCGTCTTCCATTTATGGTCCGCTAAAGGCATTTTCTCAAATACTTAATGTATATTGGAAATATACAAAAGAAGATCAATAAGTCCGTAAAGGTTAGATATATGTGATCTTCAGGGAATATAAATTACATAGAACCTTATGTTGGTGAATATTTCAGATCAAAATTTAACTAATCACTTTGTGTCTGGTCACAGATTTATTAATCTACTCTTAGTATCCATCACAACATATTTACGAAATGTGTTTTAAAAGTATCGAGACTGAAATGGTATTTACCAAGACAGAAATTAGCAATAAATTAAACGTTCATTTCTTCCAAATATGATTGATTGATTGATTGATTGATTTGATTTTAACAGCATATCAATCCATCTCGAGGTTAAAGAATCCCGTTCACTGTACGTACATAGTTATATTTTTGTTTTCAACAAATCTATTTGACCCATAGATGAGAACTTAACAGGTACAATTACTTTGGGTCAGAGTGGATCTGGGAGTAATGGCAATAAAGGGGCACTCCACATTCCCCAGATCTCCAGAACTGAAGCCACACCATCAAATGCAATTTAGTATCATACTCAGAATACATCTTCCTTTGGGGTGGGGCCTAACCCCTCAGTAGGTGATGCAGTCAGTGTATTCTAAGCCCCATCGACAGGACAATACGAGGTTTGTTAAAAAAATATCGAGACTAAAACGGTATTTACTAAGACAGAAGTGAACTAAGAAAGAAACATTAATTTTTTCAAAATAGTCTCTTTAGCATTCAGCACAATTATTCCAGTGAGATGTCCATTGGTTGAAGCACTTCTGAAATTCCTTTTTTGATATGGCGTAAAGCTGAGCCATCGTATTTCTTTGAATGTCCTTCACCTCTTTTAATCTTGGGATAAGTCTTTTGTTTAGTAAATAAGAAATGGTCAAAAGGAGGTAAACCTGGTAAGTATGGAGGGTACTACACTCACACAATCCTGTGACAAAACATACTGATCAGAAAGTATTAAGATTTGACAGAGGTATATATGAATGTCTACACAGCAATCTCAATATCCAGCAATCTTGGTTTAACATCGTCTTTTTATCATATAACTTAATCAGCTTTATTTAAACTGAAATTTTAAAATGTAAAACTTCATCCTCGATATTTTCACACTCTCACACATATCAAAGTTAGAATATTAGATAGAGCATGGTGAGATGATCGCATAAAAAATTAATGAGGCCTGATATAAAAAGAGGTAAGATTTAAATTCTTTTAGGTTTTATCATTTTCCGTTCGTTTTGTACTCAAGCAATTTTTTATTTAGAAAAATAATTTAAACAATTTGTTTGTTCACGTGTGTGTGTGTGTGTGTGTGTGTGTGTGTGTGTGTGTGTGTGTGTGTGCATATTCTTGAATGTTTATAAAATAAAGTACTGAATGATTTTAATTCGTCAGTTTTCTGACGGATTTTTTTTACATTCGTCATTACGTCATACATTTTCCCTACCAATTTTTTTTAACCTGTTAAGTGGTGCATTCAATAAGCTTCCAGACTTTTTTTGTACAGGCATTTAAAATTGTCGTAAACTCTTGAAAATTCACTATGTTATTGCTATACATCTTCTGAGATGACAGACCAATTTTTATGATTTCAGTCACAGCTGGTGAATTTCAAAAATGCAATCTGAACGTGATGACACTTTAGAAGAACGATATGCAATAAAATTCTGTTTTAAACTTGGAAAAAATGCCACAGAAACGTATGGAATGCTTCAGACTACTTTTCGACCATCTTGCATGAATCAAGCATCAGTTTCTGAGTGACATAAGAGATTCAAGGAAGGCAGGGAGTCTGTGAGGGATGACGAGAGGTGTGGGAGGAGTAAGGAAGTCAATACACCAGAGTTGATTGGCCAAAGGGTTAGGGTTAGTATGTTGAGGTTTTAAGGGAGTTCAGAAAGAGATTCCGTCGGAAGAGGCCAGCACTTTTCAAATCGGGTCAGTGGCATTTCCACCAGGACAATGCACCAGTCGACAACACCATCTTTGTCACAGACTATTTGACCAAGATGGGCATCAAGGCAGTTCCTCAGCCTCTCTATAGTCCAGACTTTCCTCCCTGTGACTTTTTCATATTCTCTTAGCTGAGAGGCTGTCGTTATGAGACAATTGAGGAGATGAAAGAGGCTGTGACGAAGGTCATTGGCACGCTCAAACAAGAGGACTTCCATTGAGCCTTTCAGAAGGTGTTGGACGGTACAACAAGTGCATCGCAGCCGGAGGAGATTACTTCGAAGGGGACTAGAGTTTCATGTGTGTGCTATCAATAAAAGTGGCCATACGAAAAAAATCTGGAAACTTATTTAATGATCCTCGTATTTTTATAAAATTTGAGTGTGTTTGCAGATATTTGATTCTATAGTTATAAAATCTTTATCCGCCCGTCACAATCATACACAAATCCACTTACGACAAGCACGTAGACTTATATTCACAAAATGCAATTAAAAGAGATCACCTTCCGTGATTATAAATGGTTAATCTCCAGTTATTACTGTTGAGTTAAAAAACGAATCATCATTATGTGATTTTCTATAAACGAATCCCTTACTCCCCCAAAACACTTATAACAAGAACACACAGGTAGATATGGATTTACATGAATATCTGAAATGCTTGAATCTGAGAATACAAAAAAATCATCCAAAGTATGTGGGTAGGAGTTGGAGTAATATTCTGATTCTGAAGTTTTACAAATATCTGAGAAATTTGATTCCCCACAATTTAAAAAAAAAATAGTCGATATTGAAATCGCTCACGCGAAATATGTGGATGTAGATGCATATATGTCATAGTACGACAGTCACAGTGCTGAATAAAAGAAGCGTGCGACTGGTTCATTAAAAAAAGCTATTCTTTTCTGTGGTTGCTTAATGTACCTGATGCAATCAGGTCTTAAAAAAAAAAAAAATGAAATAAAAAAATTTAAAAAATGAATAAATAAACAAACCTTCCAGTGTCCGTTAAGAAATTTCTAACACAAAAGTATCTTAGATTAATTTATTACCAATTCCAGGGTAATATCGTTAAATTGCTACCTGGTTTTAATGTTTAATCTGAACGCCAAACACGGCTAGAGAAAATTGAAGTAAAAAGTTTTATTCACGACTTCTTAATTTCAGTTTTTAGTGACACATCTTAAATAAATAAATGAATAAACAAAATGAAATGTTTATGAGAAAATCTTGAATTTCGGATAGTAGGCTCCACGATCTTTTTCTGGTGTTGTGTGCATAGTGGAATAATGCATCGAAATTATAAAGTTTGGAAGTGAATTATCAAATTTTTGACAAAACCAGACTGACCTCAATGGAGGAGAGGTATGCTGATTTTTGTGTCGCTAACTTCTTTCTGATTCGCAATGGAAATAATGCTTTTCTTTTTTTCGAGTCTTTTTGTTTATTTTATGAAAACTTAATTATAATGAGCTTTTATTTCTATTTTCTTAATTCATTTTACTTTTCAACTTTGAAAAATCCCTTTCTTGTCGACATAAAGAACCCAACATAGATGAAAAAGAATGAAGGAAAATAAAATTTGACCAAAGGAAACATACACATACATATGTGCGCGTGCATACATATACACGTACATGCACAGTCAATCCGACACGCATACGCTGCATTTTCTTTTGAAATGAGTTTAGTTCCTAATTTAAATCCAATTTCTGGTTCTCAATTTCATACATTAAAAATGTCTCTCTTTAATAATACGTGCTTAAAAATTGAAGTACACCTAAATCAGCATCTGCAATTTAAAAGTTGTCAAAAAACAATTTCTAATGCGAATTCCTTTGAAACTTTACACTGACCACTACGAGTAGTGGGAACTTTTTGCAAGATGCTGATCATAATTTTGTATAA
Source organism: Sepioteuthis lessoniana (assembly GCA_963585895.1). Classification (NCBI taxonomy): domain Eukaryota; kingdom Metazoa; phylum Mollusca; class Cephalopoda; order Myopsida; family Loliginidae; genus Sepioteuthis; species Sepioteuthis lessoniana. The sequence goes on along the minus strand of OY757937.1, from coordinate 19,493,745 downwards.
ACTAATCAATTCATTTGTCTACACTTTGCTCATTGGAAGCAACCTTCGTCCTTTTTTCTTCCCTTTTTCTTTCCTTCTTTTTTTTAGATTTGAACATACATGTTTAAAATAACTCAAGTAGAGTTTGACACGACTGCAAAAGAAACTAGGTCGTGATAAAAAAAAAAAAAAAAAGAAAATAAAAAAGAAAATAAAAAAATTCGAATCCCAGTTCCAAAAGTTGAGATATTGCTATTTTTCCAAAGTTTAAAACTTCAACATCTTATTTTCAAAATTACAAGTTAGAATGTAATTTCTTGCATATCTCACAAAAGCCGTGAAACTTAAAATAATCCGAATTACAGAGAGACAAACAATATTCATGTTCAACATGAAGAAAAAACGAGAAACATAGTTCATATCATATGTTTAACCAAGTTTTCCAAATTCTCAAATGAAAGATATGAAGGTTTTTTAAACTTTATATCCTAGATTTGACCGCAAGAGACGAAGGAATTTTAACTATCCTATGGCAGGTGCTTGGGCTTATTGAAGCTAGTAGTCTTTTTCGGTTGTAAAAGTTGAATTCGTAGCAATACGAATTCTCATAGTACAACTACTATAAGTATCAGTACATTCGTTGTTACAACTAAAATTATAAGTAGTTGAAGCAATAATCGTAGCTGTAATTTTAGTCAAGAATTCTTTTAATAAAAAAATAAATAATAGTAGCTGTATGAAGCAGAAAAATAAAACGTTCTCAAGGAACATTCGTAATAACTACAAACATCAGAATTTTTTTTTTTTTTTTTTTTTTCGAGGAGAAATTAGCACTTCTGGAAACGAGAGTGACGCAAATCACTAGATCATAACCAAGTTGTTGTTGTTACTAACGCTATCATCATCATTGGTGGTGATAGCAGCAGCAGCTGCTGCAGTAGTAGCGGTAGCAGCTATAGTAGTAAAAAAAACTATCCAAACTTCCATAACCTCAATAGAAATGTTAGTTTTCAAAATGTTATTCTTAAAAGTAAGAATAAAAGTCTTTTATGGGTGGTAATCCTATTTTTCCTCAGTGGGAAGGGAACGAGAGAGGAATATGAATCCCCAAAATAAAGCCCGAAAAACCGCCTCAAATTAAGAATTGGTATATGTGTGTACGTGATAAGCATTCAGCTCTGTGTGTATATGAATGTATATACGTCTTGTCGCAAAATACAAATCATAGTCTACGTGTGTCTAAAGTTCATTTTGGGTTAGATTTTTTAAGATTTTTTTTTAATTGAAGTCATCTCTTTATTTTTTTTAAACAGTTGCCTCTCTCTGACTCCTGTATGTTAATAATGTATCTGATTGATAAACTATCTAGCACAAGTTGAGTAAATAATAAGGAGGCTGTCAATGGCAACAAAAATATTGCAATGGAAGAATTCCTGAAAAAAAATCTTGTTTTAATGTTAAAAAATGAGTTTTGTGCAATAGATTATTATTAATCATTGCAATTGATTAATACTCGTGATTGCATCAGCTGATGTCAACAAACATGAATAAATTGTCACGTTGTATCTTCCATAGATTAAAGAAATCTCTCATGTGTCGAAAAACTTTGCTTTCTTTTTTTCCCATCCTTTTCTTCAGACAACGCAAAACTTTTGAGGTAAGAAGTTTTGTTAAGTTTTTAAAGGGTGTCAAATAAGCCGCAGTTGAGCTTGTTTCGAATCACAAACAGAAAGTGGAAGTTACTCTAGTGCAGCAGCGGCAACAGCAGCTGTCACCGTAGTAATAATGATGTTCTGGTTTGTCTGAATAGAGGATTAAAATGTAAATTATCATCCTCGAATTGTTAAAAATATTCATTTATTAAAAGCTACAATTATTCATATTCACTTTCCAATGTCTGCAGTTCATGCAACAACAACTTTATATTCTCATGATTTTTTTTTCTGTATGAAATAAAAAGTTGTTTTACGTTTCATCCATACCAAACAAGTCTTCGAGTGGTTCATTGTGAGTCTGTCTATCTTATTTAACAACTTGCATAGGCATTCAGTGAGAGAAAGAAAGAAAGTAAATGAGACTCCGTCAGACACACACACATACACACACACACATAGTCAGTCAGTCAAATTATCAGTGTTCATTGATACCAAACAATTAATCATTATTCCACGGGAATTCGTTCAAAAGAACTTTGAAATATTTCTTTTATAAACTTAAAAAAATCGTACTGTGACACAGCATACAAGAAAGTTACTTTGAAAAAAAAACTTTGAAATATTTCGTCTTTCATTTATTGATTCTATTTTCATGGTGATCATTTTTCACAACACGAAAAAGAGGCGGCTCGATTGAATCGACTATTCAGTTCTGATTTCAATCACACACACATACACACACCAAATATACAAGCATTGAAAATTTACTTTTGTTTAAACTCGTCATATTTTTAATCATAGTTGGTTAGAGTCTGCAATTAAAAGCAATCATCATCAATACTTTGAATAAGATTTTTTAAAAATCATTTTGTCTTGTTTTACAAGTCGGTGATTCCACCCTGCACCAAAATAAAGTAACGAAGACCGGCTAATAACTTATGGGTAACCTCTGTAACCAACATGATAAATACAGAAAAAATTGTGATGCTTTAGTAAAATTTTGTCTCTTAAAAAATGCCTATAAGTCAGAATAAAAGAAGCTTTTATTTTTTCAGATTAAATGCATTTAAAGAGCTTTTTTATTCTGATTATCAAATCTACTAAATTAAAAGAAAAACATTCAAAATTATCGGGTAGGTATTTTACCAGAGAATAGTTTAAAATACATCATTTACTTGCTTAAAAAGTTGATCAAAATTGTAAAATTTCTTGTGAAATTAAGTAAGTTATTTTCAATCAAAGCAAATTCACGTATGTGCTGTCAAAGCAAAAATTGGCGTTTAAAGTAATCAGCAACTGGAATATGTTCGGCAGTCAACAACTTTTTCATTTATGCATTATTTTAATGTTCTTTCTTATTTGACTTAATATTTTTAAATGCTACATACCGCATAATAGTGCTTTTATTTTTATTACATCAATGTTATTATTAGGTAACAATTTTAACTCAAACATACTTCAAAAGTTTTAAGATCAGGTCTAAGACTGTTTGGTTTTACTCTGCAGTAAAGTGTTTTATTTTATTTTTTAATAAAAATAGATAAATAATAATAAACCCATAAAGTTAAAACAAAGGTGTAAAAATTCGTTTGCATGCATGGAGAAAACATTTAGTAAAAATATTCATTTTAAATTTTAACTTAGTGGAACAAAATATTAGATACACAATGCCAACAGTACTAAATTTAGGGGGAAAAATCAAATAACACAAAACTTTAAATCTATTTGAATGTTTAAGGATAACTAACATTAATTTATACCAACCTTCTATTTTTTAAAACAAAAAATTAAAACCTGAAAACTAGAAAAATGTGCCGTAAGTAAAAATTTATTTCAGATAAATAAAGTATAAAGATTTGATTCAAGACAAAAATCAAATAAATATTTTTTAAAAGTTTCAAGAAGGTTTGTTTTGTGGGCCAAAGATACCATTCTCAGATATGAAAGATTGATTAAAATATATTAAATACCGATAAGGAAGAGAAAAGTTAATCCCACTAATTGTACAGAATACGGACGATGATTAGATAGGAAGAAAGGGGGAAAATTAAATCAAAATGAGACGAAATAAAGAAATAAAGTCGAAAACAGAAAGAAGGAAATGGTATAGAGAGGTAAAAAGGAAAACAAGAAATTGACAGAGAAACAGAGAGAGACGAGGATAAAATAAAGACGAAAAAAAAAACAAAAAAACTCGAAGAAATAAAGAAAAGCACTTTTTAAAAATCCAAATAGACGAAAAATCAGACATACATTTAAACGGTTCGCGCGATGAAAAGTAGGAAAGAAGATGGATGGATGGAAAATCGGTGTGAAGTATGATGTAGCTTTCCACAGAAGGTGAGTTTTGTGATAAATAAGTAAAGAAGGTGGCAGTACGGGGAGGTTCCCTGGTGTGTTGACGTCATTATCTTAGCTTAGCGTTTGCTGTGGGGAGGGTGATATAATGTCCACTCGAAGAAGCAGCTAACCGTTTACAAAATGAAAACTGCTCTTCACAGACGAGAAACTTGAAGCAGAGTGTAAAATATATATATTCACTCGGAAATATCAGAATAATAATCTGTCAACAAACTGGGAAAGTATAAGCTCATGCATATACGCACACAAACACACACCTTGTATGTATATGCGTTACAGCAGCTGAAAAAAGTACACAAAAATGTGTATACACAGCAATGGTAAAACACGCACTTTTGTGTGTAATGTGTACGTAAATGTTAAATACATAGAAATAATTTACGCGCATAATTGAATAATGAAAAAAGTAAGAAATTAAATTATAATTACATAACATTTTTTTTTTCACACGTTTTAGGAGGATTTAAACTGAAAATATTAAAAATGTACAGAGAAAAAAAATAACAACCCGTAAAAAAAAGGAGAAAAAATGTTCAACCACAGAATAATTCAACATAAAAGAGAGCGCGCACTTTGTATCATATGTATGGATGAAATGTAACTAAGACATCACAGTTGTGCTTTTACGAGACTGACTTTTTTCTTTTTAATGCGTACAAACAAATTCCCTCCAAACATTGTGATAAGTTTGTTGGTAAATTGAGGTCATTTTTTAAGAGTAAAAAGACTTTTAGAAGCTTAGGAAGAGTTTGTTGCTAAAGAAACATTGTAGGTCGGGGGCGGATACGAAAGTTCGGCTAAATTTTGGCTAGCTCTTCCCAACCACGGCCGAAAGCGATCCCGTCAAAATGTCGCTTGCGTGGGAGGTGGGCGAAATTTAAAATCACTTTGTAAAGAAGCCAGCCGAATCGACAAGGCAAGGGTTCGGTGTTTTTGGAATCCGGAGAAGGAGACGGAACAACCCTAGTTGGCTTCTGCATATATTCGGGTGGATGCTAGTGTAAGTTTTCAGGCTGGAAAGCGTTTGAAAAAAATCTTCTCAGCAGCTCATCGTCGAGACTTTCAAAGCAAAGTGCTTGTTTTTTGTTTGTTTATGTGTTGTCGTTTTTTTTTTTGTTTTTTTTTAAATCCAGACACCAACATGTAACTACTTTTGGGGTTGGCAAAAAGGAACATCACTCTCCAATGTTGGAAAAATATTATTTTGATATGCATACAGGATTTTCTTCACACTCTATTCCGGTTACATTGTCAGGAGGAGTGGACAAGGAATTCACACATTTCTATATTTTCACTGTTTATCTTCGCCGAACCAAAAATTCAACCGTTGTTGTGATGTGTGTACGTGTTCATTTCTGCATCTTTTCAAACTTTTTTCTCCTCTTGGATTAGAAACTAAAAAGGATAATTACAACCCACGTAATTTAGGGAAAATAAGTTTATTCAGCATTTATTTTCCATTATTACCGATTTTATTTTAAATAGCAAAAGTTTAAAGGAAATCAATCCTTTCCTATACAGAAAAAATAAATACAATTTCTTCATCAAAATAGATAAACTTTTTTTAAAATTCGAAACAAAAACCTTAGATATTTATTTCATAACCATGCAAAAGTGTGGAATCTTTCTTGCATCAAAATGAATTTTTAAACTTTTTTTCTTTCTCGGTGACGGCTAACTCAAATGTTCGCTTGTTGTTAATGTTTTTTGTTTTGTTTTGTTTTGTTTTTATCACAGCTGATATTTGTTATTGTTTGAACAATATTCATGTGATCTCTACAAAGCGTTAACTAAAATTTGACTCATTATGCCAACTCTATAAGTCAGTCTATGATGCATTTTATATGTAGCTGCAAAAAAGTCATTAAACAAAGGTCGACAAAAATTTTTACCCGCCCCAAAATCCCTTCAAACCGAACACGTGCTTTTTGTGAATAACACGATGACTGTCGTTAACTTTTTAACTTTTGATTAGTTTTATTTTTCTTCAGATTTTTGTATCTGAGAAAAGTTCAAAGGTTTTTTTGTTTTTTGGGGTCCTTTTTTTTTCTTTTTTTTTTTTTTTGTAGCAGGTTAGTTAAGTGTATAATTAAATTTTATGAGAATTAAATTTCAACATTGACAATACTAAGTGAATAATCAAATTATTTTTCCTTTAGTTTGCAAATATCTTTTTAAATTTTAATCAACGTGTACATTTAGTAGGAAGTATATCATCTATTTATTTAGAAAACTAGTGGGTATAGAAAACATTGTTTGGTCCCATTAAAAGCACATTTAAAAATCATTTTTTTAGAAGTGGAGAAATAGTTTCCCTTTATTTGTGTCTGTCGTTGTCCTCTCTCTCTCTCTCTCTCTCTCCATCATCATCAGAAGCATTTCTTGTACATTCTTTTCTGTGTGTGGGAATAATTCTTGCGTGTGTATATAGACGTCTGCAGGCAGACTACACCCCTCCACTTGCAGTAATACACTATGCATTTCTACCTTGAAATCCCCCAAATCTTACTGCTGATGGTTTTAGATTAGTTACTTTATTTGCAAATATTTCACAACAATAGAATGTATGTGTATGTGTGTCCGTATACATCGGTTCCGTACTTACTTTACGTCATGACCTCATCATGATTATTATGAATAAGTTTGAGTTGG